>OZ036007.1:11399710-11584710 GCA_964035015.1 Corallium rubrum
AGCAGTGCTTTTATTCTTTTACTTAACATGCATCTAAATCATGGGTCGGCGACGATCGACGACATATGAGACCCAGTCTTAACCGTTCAGACATTGGAACTCAGATGGCAGACCGAGGTTGTTATATCTGAGTTTAACTACTTAAAACAGCTTGTATATAGCAAAAACAACTGAAACTTTATAGTCCATTTCAGCTTGCTTTGGAAATCCGATACGTATATATGAAATGAACATTCCGAACTTACGTCGCAATATTCCGAAGTACGTTGCGAGGTAGTTACAAATTTACGTCGGCAAATTGTTTCTGCTTAACTAAGTATCTATTATTATATTCTATACAACAAATAATCTTCTTCTCTGTGATTTTGTCAAAGGAATTCAATTCAGAGTTTATTAAATTCGAACTTCACGACGAACTTCACAACGAACTTCGCGAATTTCCGTACCAAGTTCCCAACCTTCCAACGAATGTTGACAAACGAATTTCAAAAGCAAGCTGAAACTGACTATAAGAACTTCAAGTTGAAAACTCTTTACTTGCGTGTAATTCTAGTTTGTTATCATTAAATATTCATCATATCATAATGGCTTCAGAGATCATAACAATTACTCACGTACAGTGGCGTGGTGGCAAGTTTCAGGCCCCCCAAAAAACTGAAATGACGACATTACTGTATTTGATAAATGATCACATTTTTTGTTTTAAAATAACTCAAGTAGCAATATATAATTTTACAACAAACAACCGGTTCTCTCAAAGGCGATGCCAATGCGAACGCGAACGCACGCCGAAGTAGCGCTAAACATCTAGGGGGCATGCTCCCCCGGAAAATTTTGAAATCTAGAGTCTCTGATATGCCATTTCCTACATTTTGGAGTGAGATTTTACAGAATTCTGAAGATTATAAAACTTCTTAGAAAACACAAAAGCCATTACAGATTTCAGATCTTTATATCCCACCATTGAAGACCTAGCTATACAAAGAGATTTTTAGTTTATTTTGTTAAGTTTTGGCGCCCCTTCTGCAACCCCAGCTGGGGGGTCCTTGGCCCCCTGACTCCCCCTGCCACCACGCCTCTGCTCACGACCATTATTGTACTTTGAACTTCTGCCGAATGGATGATAGAAATTATACTTTTTTTGTTTCACATTTTCGCTTAGCAACTGTTGGGAATGTTGTTTTTTTACGTTTTTTGCCGCTTGGCGCCTGTTCCAACATCTTCAACATGCACGGCCGATTAATACGTATAGTCGTAAGCCGGGCAATCCATTGGACCTTCGCGCGAAACATTAGAATCTACGTTCAACAATTTCGGCAGTACTCCAACGTTAATGCCTGGCCAAACGCTTTCAACATTTCATTCAACATCGTTCAACATTGTTGAATTCAACATGTTGAAAGCGTTTGGCCACCCCTGTTGAATGATGTTGAACGTTGTTGAATGGTGTTGAATGATGTTGAACGAAATTTGAACATGTTCAAATTTTCGTTCAACACGCGTTCAACATTTCTATTGTTCTCAAAATGTTGAACAGTGCATGTTGAACGCATTTGGCCACATTTCATTCAACTTTGTTGAACAGAGACATGCGCCATGCTGGATATTGTCGATTCCAGCTTTTGTGGTAGCCCGCGTTCAATTAATTGTCATTCATGAATGTTGAACGATGTTGAATTCATTTGGCCACTCGTGCTTTCAACATTATTCAACATCGTTCAACAGTGTTGAATGATGTTGAATGCCATGTTGAAAGCGTTTGACCAGGCCTTTATACTACATTTCGATTTGTATTTGAACACTGCCTACACATCACACTACTTTTAGTCCCTAAATCCCTGACTCTTTTATCCCTGACTCGTTTAGTTAGGATCGTCCTGTGGTATGAAAACTCGCATAAACAGAATTTAAAAAGAAGAATTAATTTAGTTTAGATGCAAACGAAACCTGACATTGTCATTGATTTAAGTCTTTTACGACCGAGGAAAAAATTTCGTGACACGAGTACGTTAGCCCAAGGGCAGCCCTGCAGCTCATTTAAACAGACCTATACTGACCGATTGCGATACATTTCAATTTATTTCCTAAATAGTTTAATTGTATTTCCATCCGATGCTGACGGCAACGAGGATCTTTCTTAAAAAGTTAATAATTTCTTGTTGGTCAGCGTGAATCTCTCTTTCTGCTACAGTTTTTAAAACTGATGGCGTATGCGTTGCGTGTTATACATACACCTGTACAACCATAAATAAGCTGAATGCTAAATTTTTTAAAGATGCAGCTCTCACGCTGCAAGCACTTGCGGGGACTGGCATTGTTCTTTGCGACAGTATACTTGCAAGGGGGCTATTATAGTCTGGCGGTTAGGCGGTTTTAGCCTATTTTGGGCGTCGAATTGCGGATATATCTCCATTTTCGTGGCGGTTTACGTTGAAGAAATTAGGGACCTTAAGATCTACGATGGCAACTTCAACTACGGTGTCCTCCAAATAAAAGAATTCTAGTTGTGGAACAAAGAGAATAAATAATTTGTAATCCCAAGAGTAATCCCAACACCGTCCTCGTTCTTTATACAACGCCACTTAGAGCATTTTCACGTCTTAAGGACGACGTCAATGGCCAAAAGACGAGCACTGTTGCTTGAGATTGACAATACAAACAATCATTTTAGCAGTACTGCAGTACTGCTAAAATGATTGTAGTGCATGGGACGTTTTAAAAGTCATTAAACTAACTTTAAATATCAAATACAATATAGTTAGTGAACCGTGACGTTTTTCAGTTATGAATTTTGTTGCTTCTTAAACGCCGTCGTCGTCGTCGTAGCATCTTAAGGCGGTTTCCACTAGGCGAAAAATGTCGCGCGAAGCAACATTTTCTTTTGTCTCGCAAGCTCTCGAGTGAAACTAATTAGCCAAGACACAAGAAAAATGTCGAGTCGGTCGACAAATGTCGCCTAGTGGAAAACTGCCTTTAAGGTCCCTATTATCGTGCGGTGGCGGAAAATCATTACTTTTTCACGCGGTTTTCGGTTGTTACGCAATTTTCAGTCGCGGATTACGGTTAGGAATAGAATCCGAGTCTTTCTCGAACTTTCGGACGGCCCTCCAGAGGCTCCAGAGGAAGGAAGCTCCAGCCACTACAATGTGGAAATTTCTCCCGTCCCTCGTCCCCTGGAAGGAGGTCTTCTAAAGAGGGCGTAAAGATCTGGAGGTCAAGACTCAAGAGATAAAATTATTGTGGTCGCCATGGTCACGTTATGAACGTTTGAACTGCTTACGAGAGGCTACAAGAAAAATATCCGTTATGGAAAAACAAAAAATGGCGGTGATGTTTTACGAAGAAATTTAACGGTGAAGGAGAAAAAAATGCGGCGGTTTGCAGAAAGACCGACTCTCTATACCAAAATAGCCCCCCTTGCAAGAAAAGCTTAAACTGCTGTTTATACCTTGTATATACCTGCATGTTCACAGGAAAAATAGCTCTCTGTCAACATTCATCGCTTGTGTGATCTATAACATCGGTAACTCTTATTTATAGCATGTATCGATATGTTGTCATCTTTTTACATGTATGTATAATATATACAGCAATCATCCTTCGAGTGTGTAAAAAAGTAGGGTGCTGCGTATAGCCATGGGCTATCGGGCATAGGCCTTCATTTTCGATAGATCAAAGTAGAAAGCTGGCAAACTGTCGCGATTATAGTCTTGATAACGAAATACTGACGTTTCGAGCGAAATCCTTCATCAGAGTAAAAGGTTGAGGCAAGGGCTCGGTATTTCGTTATGAAAACTAATCTCAACCTTTTCACTTTGCTCACTTATCCTTCAAGCCTTGCGATCCACCTTGAATTGCGTTCTCGCGCTATATAGTCTGAGAGGAAAGTTTGTTGCGTGTATCAAAAACTTGAATTCTTCGGCAAATTTTTTTTGTCACGAATTTACATTCCTTTTATCTTTTTTTGTTCTTTGGAAATTTAATGATAAACAATTAAAAAGCACTCAGCTTTGTGAAGTTCTATAGTTGTTCTGGATATATACACAACACTTAAGAGTTAAGTAATCTATCATCACGAAATTGTCCAGATATAAGAATATATATTTTGAAGAGACTTGGACAAGAGCATCAGACTAGTAATTGACAATCGAGAAACAATAGCCACGGCATTTCAAAAGTGTTGCTGTATTTACGGAATTTCTGTCCTAAAATGTCTAGCTATTATTAGCGTTCTATACAAATGTTCGTGTGTACATTTTGTAATAAACTAAGTCACCAAGGTGTGAAATTCCTTCGGCAATTACGTCGCATCCTCTCGTACTTCCTCCCCGATTGACCAACAGCAGAGATCATTCAAGGCCACTCTGTTACTTGGACAACGGAAATAAATACTCATTTATACATCCGCGATATAAACTACACAACACTAGGACAACCCGTCATTTTAATCTTGAGTTCGCTGGGGTCGCACGACAATTCTTACACAAAACTAACTTTTTGTTATTTTTTGGATATTCGACTTTTCTCCTTTAGCCGATAGTTGTGACTTGTGTCATAATGAAATATGGACTTTGTCTTGTACTCTGTCACTTGGCTACAAAAATATTTTTTTTCACTAGTTCGGCTGATGCGGAGGACTGTAAGGGCAAAGCATACTATACGCTGACCTTCAACGCAGAATGGAGCAACGAAACGCATCCTTCAGCAATGTTTCCAAACGACGCCATGTTCTCTCCGCTTATCGGAGCAACTCACAGTTCTGCCTACGAAATGTGGCGGCGAGGCAAGATGGCTTCAGCGGGAGTACAACTGGTCGCAGAAACCGGTAACGAAATCTTTCTTTTTTAACTCTTACTTTTTTAAACTTTTAAACAAGTAGCGTCTGATTTGTTTTTTCTTAATTTGTGTATTTGTGAGTGGTTATGGAAGTAATGTCACCTTAAAAGGGCTGTTTCCTGCTATTTTAGTAACGTACTTTTCTTCTTAACTTTGCTTTTTTAAAATTTTAATAGACGAGTATAGCTTGTCATTTATTTCTTTTTCGTAAATCATATCTTTGTGAGTGGTTATGAAGTAATGTCACCTTAAAAGGGCTGTTTCCTGCTATTTTAGTAACGTACTTTTCTTCTTAACTTTACTTTTTTAAAATTTTAATAGACGAGTATAGCTTGTCATTTGTTTCTTTTTCGTAAATCATATCTTTGCGAGTGGTTATGGAAGTAATGTCACCTTAAAGGGGCTGTTTCACACTATTTTAGCCAAAACTTCTTTTTTTAAATTTTGAATTGCAAACTTCAAAATTAAAGCTGTACAGAGTGGTTCAAGTATGAAAAATGAAATACAAGTCACCCCAGGGGCGTAGCCAGGATTTTGAAAGGGGGAGTCGAAATCAGAATAAATTTTTAGGGGGGTCCCGGGGCATGCTCCCTCGGGAAATTTTGACTCGAGAGTCGCTGAAATGCCATTTCCTGGCTTTTGGAGGAAGATTTTACAGACCCTAAAGGTTAAAAAACGTCATAAAATACTCAAAACATGCAAACGTCACATAGATACTCAAAATGCATACACTCAGTAGATTGAATACACTGTTTACAGTTTATTTCCTGACACAATTCATATTGCATCAGTTTTGTAGTTACATGTCTGTTGTTTTTATATCTAAAGGGGGGGAGCCGCGACTCCCACAGCTCCCCCCTGGCTACGCCACTGAGTCGCCCAACAACTATACGGAACTTTTCTGAAGGTATACCAAAGGCAAAGTTTTTACCCAAATTAACCTAAACTTGATTTCTGCTGGGCCAACAGAAATCAAGATGTCGCATTTGCAATTCGTTTCAATCTCGCTTTAATTCTGACCATCCGTACTTCTGTGTGCAGGGTTCTCGTATTTCGTTTGTCTTTTTGTATCTTTTAAAATCGTTACTGTGATGTTTTGAGTTTTGTTGTGTAAGAGTAGTTAAGTTATACCGTGATATAGTCCCTTCAACTCCTGTTTCGGGTTTATGTGATTGACCAGGCAGGCTAGCCAAAAAGTGAAAGTGGAATTTGGAAAACACTTAAAAACTGTTGCTCTGTGGGAGTCTGGGCACAGAATAGTAATACAACCAGAAGTCCGACTCGAGTGAAAACTTGTCCGCATTTCTTCAATGCGCAGGCGCGATATTTTACGCCACCGGATCCTACGCAATGTCCTACGCGGCCATCCTACGCAATCCTGGCAAGGTTCGCGTCGGAACCTTTGAAGTTTATGTCCTCGCGCATGTCGCCTCGCACATCTTGATTCCTCGCCATCCTACGCAATCCTGTCAAGTTCCCCCGGCAATTTGGACCTTCAAAAGAAGGTTAAAACTGCCGGGGGTACTTGTCAGATTGCGTAGGATGGCGTAGGACATTGCGCGCGTAGGAGGCGTCAGATGGCGTAAAATATCGCGCCTGCGCATTGAAGAAATACGGACAAATTTTCACTTGAGTCGGACTTCTGGTTGTATTACTATTCTGTGGTGGTGTGTCGTGTCGTGTCGTGTCGTGTCGTGTCGTGTCGTGTCGTGTCGTGTCGTGTCGTGTCGTGTCGTGTCGTGTCGTGTCGTGTCGTGTCGTGTCGTGTCGTGTCGTGTCGTGTCGTGTCGTGTCGTGTCGTGTCGTGTCGTGTCGTGTCGTGTCGTGTCGTGTTGTGTTGTGTTGTGTTGTGTTGTGTTGTGTTGTGTTGTATTTCTAAATCTATCGTCCATAGGCGAGTTTCAGGGTGTTGCGTGCGCATCGTTTTGGAAAGGAATTGATGGGCTCTCTACAAAGTAAGCAATGGCAAACAGACTTGCTAGCGAGCCAACAACAGCAGAATAACAGTGTTAAATATCCAGAAACTGTATCTATACTTTGTTTATTTTAAACAGTACGTTTACTTTGAAGGGAGCTTGCCAATTCTTTTGCAAAGTGATGCGTGCGCAACATCCTGCAATTGGTCTATTGGAAGTCTGTACTGCGACAACTACCAAAATTTTTTCAATATTCGAAGCAATAGACATCTATTTATTTATTTACCTAGGTAACAGCAGTCTCCTTGCTTACGAAATTTATGATCCGCTTTTTTCTCCAACTTTCTTAGGTAACGAAAGTGTTCTTGCTTATGAAATTTATGATCAGAAACGTTATGGTAACGTCTACTCACTGATCAGAGCCAACGATGCAACAATGACGCCAGGAAACACAACCTTGACTAATATTCACGTTGATAGTTACCGTTCTTTGGTTTCTTTGATTACAATGATTATCCCCTCTCCTGATTGGTTCCTTGGCATATCAAATGTAGATATGTGCGACCGTATGATAGGACAATGGAGAGAAAGCCTGAGCAGAGATTTACTTCCTTATGATTCCGGTACTGATGATGGAACTTCGTTTGAAAGTCCTGACACTGCTTCTGATCCAAGGCAAAACATCACTCTTATCAGCAAAAGCGATGACACGAACTTCAGAAGTAATTCTTCCATCAGACGTCTAGGCACGTTTAAGTTCTTCAAGATACCAAGTAAACCATGCAAAGGAAAAGCTTATTACAGCTTAACGTTTGATGCCGAATGGAGCAACGAGACACATCCATCACCAGTGTTCCCAGAAAATGCTACGTTTTCACCACTGATTGGAGCGTCTCATAATATGTACTATCAGATTTGGCGGAGGGGGAAGATGGCATCACGTGGGGTACAACTTGTAGCTGAAACAGGTAAACATGGCATGAAATATCACTTTTGATATGTATTGTACATTTTTTAGAAATTTCATGTTTCTTTTTATGTTTAATCAATAAATAATATAGTAATGAGTTATACTGATTGTCCGCTTTTTTCTCCAACTTTCTTAGGTAACGAAAGTGTTCTTGCTTATGAAATTTATGATCAGAAACGTTATGGTAATGTCTACTCGCTGATCAGAGCCAACGGTCCAACTATGACGCCAGGAAACAGAACTTTGAGCAGTATTGTTCATGTGGATAGTTATCGCTCTTTGGTTACTGTAATGACAATGATTTTCCCATCTCCTGATTGGTTCCTTGGCATGGCAAATGTGGATATGTGTGACCGTAAGACAGGACAATGGAGAGAAAGCCTGAGCAGAGATTTACTTCCTTATGATTCCGGTACTGATGATGGAACTTCGTTTAAAAGTCCTAACTCTGCTTCTGATCCACAGAAGAATATATTCCTTATTGGAAAGAATGATGACACGAACTTTAAAAGCAATTCTCCAATCAGACGTCTAGGCACGTTTAATTTCTCCAAGATACCAAGTAAACCATGCAAAGGAAAAGCTTATTACAGCTTAACGTTTGATGCCGAATGGAGCAACGAGACACATCCATCACCAGTGTTCCCAGAAAATGCTAAGTTTTCACCACTGATTGGAGCGTCTCATAATATGTGCTACCAGATGTGGCGTAGAGGAAAGTTGGCTTCACCTGGGGTACGGAACGTTGCCGAAATAGGTAAAGAAATAGTATTTCTCTATTATGTACAGATATGTTTTACTGTTGTCTTTTTGATATTGGGTTATATTTGTACAGTATATTTTTGATTAAAATAACTATTGGTATAGTGAGAATTATTAATGAAGTGAAGTGAAGTGAAGTGAAGTGAAGTGAAGTGAAGTGAAGTGAAGTGAAGTGAAGTGAAGTGAAGTGAAGTGAAGTGAAGTGAAGTGAAGTGAAGTGAAGTGAAGTGAAGTGAAGTGAAGTGAAGCGAAGCGAAGCGAAGCGAAGCGAAGCGAAGCGAAGCGAAGCGAAGCGAAGCGAAGCGAAGCGAAGCGAAGCGAAGCGAAGCGAAGTGAAGTGAAGTGAAGTGAAGTGAAGTGAAGTGAAGTGAAGTGAAGTGAAGTGAAGTGAGGTGAGGTGTAATGAAGTGGAGTGTAATGAAGTGTAGTGAAGTGTAATGAAGTGGAGTGTAATGTAGTGAAGTGTAATCTTGCGAAATGAAGTAAAGTGGAGTAAAGTAAAGTGAAGTGGAGTAAAGTGAAATGGAGTGAAGTATAATGTAGTGAAGAATTTTTTGTGATATATAGTGATTAGTTTACATGATATTGTCTGTAATCATATCAATTTATTAATTAGCTAGTTTTTTTGTATTAATGCTAACACACGGCCTCCATTGCTAACATTCTTTGACTGACGGAATTACCCTGTTTAAAGATATATATATTATTATTATTATTATTATTATTATTATTATTATTATTATTATTATTATTATTATTATTATTATTATTATTATTATTATTATTATTATTATTATTATTATTAAGCGTAGTGAAGTGTAATGGCGTGAAGTGAAGTGAAGTGAAGTGAAGTGAAGTGAAGTGAAGTGAAGTGAAGTGAAGTGAAGTGAAGTGAAGTGAAGTGAAGTGAAGTGAAGTGAAGTGAAGTGAAGTGAAGTGAAGTGAAGTGCAGTGCAGTGCAGTGCAGTGCAGTTAAGAAGATTTCTAACCCTGAACAGAGCTGGAACTTGCAAATTCTTAAGGTCTTTGTTAAGGTTGCCGGGTCATTTCTGTAAAGCGCTCTCAATTCGTCAGAATTTATGCCACAAAAATAACATAGATATCGTTAGAAAGCTATAAATTTGTAGAATAGAATGGTGTCTTTGGTTTCGCGATAAACACAAACCGTTTATAGGTGTGAATTTTTTAATTAAAACCAGAGGGCTTCTCTCGAGGCGACTTAAGAACAAAGCGTTTCATTTTTTTCAAAAAAATTTTTCGCAGTTCGATTCAGAGATAAATGTCCAGCAAAACGGTCTCAGCGTTTTTTATTTATTGCCTGGTTTCGAATTTATGACTTATTTTGTCCGAATGTTGGTCGAAAAACAGCATTTTCAACTTTGGTCGTCAATAAAATCGGCAAAACTCGACATATCAAAAAACCCTGACACCGTTTTGCTGGAAATTTATATATCTTGCTGGAAATATATATAGCGAAAAAAAGATTTTGAACCAAATAAAACGCTTTTTACTCGAGTCGCCCCGAGTGAAGCCCTCTGGTTTTAATTAAGAAATTCACAACTATTAACGGTTTGTGTTTATCGCGAAACCAAAGACATCATTGTATCCTACAAATTCATAGCTTTCTAACGATATCTATTTTTCTTTTTGTGGCGTAAATCTGACGAACTGAGAGCGCTTTACAGAAATGACCCTGCAAACCTTAACGAAGACCTTAATCACCTGTTAAACGCTCTAACTATTGAACTAGTGCTGTCTGCTAGTGAAATAAAAGTAGCGTATAGGCAGTGTTGAAACAACAATCGAAATATAGTAAGGAACGTAGTAGTCTAACGTTTCGAGCGAAGGCCCTTCTTCAGAGAGGAGAGCAACGTGAGAAGCCTGACGAAGGGCCTTCGCTCGAAACGTTAGACTCCTACGTTCTCTTAGGCTCGATTTCCAGCCTTATCTCGACTCGCGGGACTTTACCCGCCCTCTACGAACGGCTGGACGCGTGAGCGGCTTGTTATGTCTGTGACGTAATGCATAATTTACACCCGGCAAAGATATTTTTGTCATTCATCCAGCCAACACTATAAACAGAGTCAGTGAACGATAAATCGCAGATGTTTGAAATGGCAGAAATACAGCAAAGACACGACTTTTAATTCAGTGAGCTTCGTGAACTGAAGCAAGGTGCAATATTTTCTTATGGACATCTTTAATCAACAATTAGGCCCGCCATTTCACGAAGACACAAACTATATTAACGTAAATAAACAATCTCACATTCACTGGGTTCAATTCGCTTTTTAGCATCTTCGTCGTTCTAGAAATCGTCGCCGAATTCTGCCGTGATTCAAACTGACGTGAGAAACCGCATCTGATCATCTTCCATGAAAGAAATCAAAGACGAAATCGCAGTTGTGATTCATTTCGAGTTCGGTTTTACGATATCAACAAACTATTGACGCTGACTGAAATATCAGTGACTTTCCTGACCTAGTATATATAGGCTAAATGGCAAACACATCTTGGCCACTAATGGTCACGTTGCAAATCTTTAAAAAAAACTCTTCAAAAGTTTCGAAAATTCGGTCGTACGCCTACCTTATTAGCTTTCCATTGACCGCCACTTTGGGCTGTCACGATAATTTATACAAATGTTCAATAATATATGCCTGCTGAAAATGTGCAGGCGCGTTTGTGATTGGTGGAAATTGACAATGACAAGCTCACGAGCCCAGCCGTGATTTCGGGGGCAGGTCGCAGCCCGAAATAAGGCTGGAAACCGAGCCTAACGTTCTCTGTTTCGGCAGTATATCTAACCTTACTATATTTCGAGTATTGTCTACTGATGCTCAGATACAGAACTAACCTTGCCAATTTATAGTTATGTGTCTCCTAAACCGTATAGCGTTTGTATACGCAATGTTAGTTAAAGGATTCCATTCCTGCCTGTGGCGCAGAAACATTTTCTAAGCATTTGAGCTTGAAGAACGTCTACTAAACGTCTGTTACATAAACCAAGCTCGGGAACGTACCACATGCAACTTTACATGTATATGTACCACTTATAACCAAATAGCTTATTTGTTCACTTGCTATATTCAAGCAATCCTGCTGATCAACGAAGCCATTATTTAACACCACCATTCGTATTTTGTCAAGTATCCAATTAATTTTATCTGTCTTCTTATCGCATAGGAAGTGAATGTGTGTTAGCATCTGAAATCGAAAAGCAACAACGTTATGGGAACGTCTACTCGTTGATAAAAGCCAATGGTCCAACTATGACGCCAGGAAGAACAACTTTGAGCAGTATTGTTCATGTGGATGATTATCGCTCTTTGATTACTGTAATGACAATGATTTTCCCATCTCCTGATTGGTTCCTTGGCATGGCAAATGTGGATATGTGTGACCGTAAGACAGGACAATGGAGAGAAAGCCTGAGCAGAGATTTACTTCCTTATGATTCCGGTACTGATGATGGAACTTCGTTTAAAAGTCCTGATTCTCCCACTAAACCACGAAAGAACATATTCCTTATTGGAAAGAATGATGACACGAACTTTAAAAGCAATTCTCCAATCAGACGTCTAGGCACGTTTAAGTTCTCCAAGATACCAAGTAAACCATGCAAAGGAAAAGCTTATTACAGCTTAACGTTTGATGCCGAATGGAGCAACGAGACACATCCATCACCAGTGTTCCCAGAAAATGCTATGTTTTCACCACTGATTGGAGCGTCTCATAATATGTACTATCAGATTTGGCGGAGAGGGAAGATGGCATCACGTGGGGTACAACTTGTAGCTGAAACAGGTAAACATGGCATTAATTATCAGTTTTGATATTTACTGTACATTTTTTAGAAATTTCATGTTTCTTTTTATGTATAATCAATAAATAATATAGTAATGAGTTATACTGATTGTCCGCTTTTTTCTCCAACTTTCTTAGGTAACGAAAG
The DNA here is from genome assembly GCA_964035015.1 of Corallium rubrum. Lineage (NCBI taxonomy): Eukaryota > Metazoa > Cnidaria > Anthozoa > Scleralcyonacea > Coralliidae > Corallium > Corallium rubrum. Next base: position 11,412,150 of record OZ036007.1, read on the forward strand.
TGATCTTGCTTATGAAATTTATGATCAGAAACGTTATGGTAACGTCTACTCGCTGATCAGAGCCAACGGTCCAACTATGACGCCAGGAAACAGAAGTTTGAGCAGTATTGTTCATGTGGATAGTTATCGCTCTTTGATTACTGTAATGACAATGATTTTCCCATCTCCTGATTGGTTCCTTGGCATGGCAAATGTGGATATGTGTGACCGTAAGACAGGACAATGGAGAGAAAGCCTGAGCAGAGATTTACTTCCTTATGATTCCGGTACTGATGATGGAACTTCGTTTAAAAGTCCTGATTCTCCCACTAAACCACGAAAGAACATATTCCTTATTGGAAAGAATGATGACACGAACTTTAAAAGCAATTCTCCAATCAGACGTCTAGGCACGTTTAAGTTCTCCAAGATACCAAGTAAACCATGCAAAGGAAAAGCTTATTACAGCTTAACGTTTGATGCCGAATGGAGCAACGAGACACATCCATCACCAGTGTTCCCAGAAAATGCTATGTTTTCACCACTGATTGGAGCGTCTCATAATATGTACTATCAGATTTGGCGGAGAGGGAAGATGGCATCACGTGGGGTACAACTTGTAGCTGAAACAGGTAAACATGGCATTAATTATCAGTTTTGATATTTACTGTACATTTTTTAGAAATTTCATGTTTCTTTTTATGTATAATCAATAAATAATATAGTAATGAGTTATACTGATTGTCCGCTTTTTTCTCCAACTTTCTTAGGTAACGAAAGTGTTCTTGCTTATGAAATTTATGATCAGAAACGTTACGGTAACGTCTACTCGCTGATCAGAGCCAACGGTCCAACTATGACGCCAGGAAACAGAACTTTGAGCAGTATTGTTCATGTGGATAGTTATCGCTCTTTGATTACTGTAATGACAATGATTTTCCCATCTCCTGATTGGTTCCTTGGCATGGCAAATGTGGATATGTGTGACCGTAAGACAGGACAATGGAGAGAAAGCCTGAGCAGAGATTTACTTCCTTATGATTCCGGTACTGATGATGGAACTTCGTTTAAAAGTCCTGATTCTCCCACTAAACCACGAAAGAACATATTCCTTATTGGAAAGAATGATGACACGAACTTTAAAAGCAATTCTCCAATCAGACGTCTAGGCACGTTTAAGTTCTCCAAGATACCAAGTAAACCATGCAAAGGAAAAGCTTATTACAGCTTAACGTTTGATGCCGAATGGAGCAACGAGACACATCCATCACCAGTGTTCCCAGAAAATGCTATGTTTTCACCACTGATTGGAGCGTCTCATAATATGTACTATCAGATTTGGCGGAGAGGGAAGATGGCATCACGTGGGGTACAACTTGTAGCTGAAACAGGTAAACATGGCATTAATTATCAGTTTTGATATTTACTGTACATTTTTTAGAAATTTCATGTTTCTTTTTATGTATAATCAATAAATAATATAGTAATGAGTTATACTGATTGTCCGCTTTTTTCTCCAACTTTCTTAGGTAACGAAAGTGTTCTTGCTTATGAAATTTATGATCAGAAACGTTACGGTAACGTCTACTCGCTGATCAGAGCCAACGGTCCAACTATGACGCCAGGAAACAGAACTTTGAGCAGTATTGTTCATGTGGATAGTTATCGCTCTTTGATTACTGTAATGACAATGATTTTCCCATCTCCTGATTGGTTCCTTGGCATGGCAAATGTGGATATGTGTGACCGTAAGACAGGACAATGGAGAGAAAGCCTGAGCAGAGATTTACTTCCTTATGATTCCGGTACTGATGATGGAACTTCGTTTAAAAGTCCTGATTCTCCCACTAAACCACGAAAGAACATATTCCTTATTGGAAAGAATGATGACACGAACTTTAAAAGCAATTCTCCAATCAGACGTCTAGGCACGTTTAAGTTCTCCAAGATACCAAGTAAACCATGCAAAGGAAAAGCTTATTACAGCTTAACGTTTGATGCCGAATGGAGCAACGAGACACATCCATCACCAGTGTTCCCAGAAAATGCTATGTTTTCACCACTGATTGGAGCGTCTCATAATATGTACTATCAGATTTGGCGGAGAGGGAAGATGGCATCACGTGGGGTACAACTTGTAGCTGAAACAGGTAAACATGGCATTAATTATCAGTTTTGATATTTACTGTACATTTTTTAGAAATTTCATGTTTCTTTTTATGTATAATCAATAAATAATATAGTAATGAGTTATACTGATTGTCCGCTTTTTTCTCCAACTTTCTTAGGTAACGAAAGTGTTCTTGCTTATGAAATTTATGATCAGAAACGTTATGGTAACGTCTACTCGCTGATCAGAGCCAACGGTCCAACTATGACGCCAGGAAACAGAACTTTGAGCAGTATTGTTCATGTGGATAGTTATCGCTCTTTGATTACTGTAATGACAATGATTTTCTCCATCTCCTGATTGGTTCCTTGGCATGGCAAATGTGGATATGTGTGACCGTAAGACAGGACAATGGAGAGAAAGCCTGAGCAGAGATTTACTTCCTTATGATTCCGGTACTGATGATGGAACTTCGTTTAAAAGTCCTGATTCTCCCACTAAACCGCGAAAGAACATATTCCTTATTGGAAAGAATGATGACACGAACTTTAAAAGCAATTCTCCAATCAGACGTCTAGGCACGTTTAAGTTCTCCAAGATACCAAGTAAACCATGCAAAGGAAAAGCTTATTACAGCTTAACGTTTGATGCCGAATGGAGCAACGAGACACATCCATCACCAGTGTTCCCAGAAAATGCTATGTTTTCACCACTGATTGGAGCGTCTCATAATATGTACTATCAGATTTGGCGGAGAGGGAAGATGGCATCACGTGGGGTACAACTTGTAGCTGAAACAGGTAAACATGGCATTAATTATCAGTTTTGATATTTACTGTACATTTTTTAGAAATTTCATGTTTCTTTTTATGTATAATCAATAAATAATATAGTAATGAGTTATACTGATTGTCCGCTTTTTTCTCCAACTTTCTTAGGTAACGAAAGTGTTCTTGCTTATGAAATTTATGATCAGAAACGTTACGGTAACGTCTACTCGCTGATCAGAGCCAACGGTCCAACTATGACGCCAGGAAACAGAACTTTGAGCAGTATTGTTCATGTGGATAGTTATCGCTCTTTGATTACTGTAATGACAATGATTTTCCCATCTCCTGATTGGTTCCTTGGCATGGCAAATGTGGATATGTGTGACCGTAAGACAGGACAGTGGAGAGAAAGCCTGAGCAGAGATTTACTTCCTTATGATTCCGGTACTGATGATGGAACTTCGTTTAAAAGTCCTGATTCTCCCACTAAACCACGAAAGAACATATTCCTTATTGGAAAGAATGATGACACGAACTTTAAAAGCAATTCTCCAATCAGACGTCTAGGCACGTTTAAGTTCTCCAAGATACCAAGTAAACCATGCAAAGGAAAAGCTTATTACAGCTTAACGTTTGATGCCGAATGGAGCAACGAGACACATCCATCACCAGTGTTCCCGGAAAATGCTATGTTTTCACCACTGATTGGAGCGTCTCATAATATGTACTATCAGATTTGGCGGAGAGGGAAGATGGCATCACGTGGGGTACAACTTGTAGCTGAAACAGGTAAACATGGCATTAATTATCAGTTTTGATATTTACTGTACATTTTTTAGAAATTTCATGTTTCTTTTTATGTATAATCAATAAATAATATAGTAATGAGTTATACTGATTGTCCGCTTTTTTCTCCAACTTTCTTAGGTAACGAAAGTGTTCTTGCTTATGAAATTTATGATCAGAAACGTTACGGTAACGTCTACTCGCTGATCAGAGCCAACGGTCCAACTATGACGCCAGGAAACAGAACTTTGAGCAGTATTGTTCATGTGGATAGTTATCGCTCTTTGATTACTGTAATGACAATGATTTTCCCATCTCCTGATTGGTTCCTTGGCATGGCAAATGTGGATATGTGTGACCGTAAGACAGGACAATGGAGAGAAAGCCTGAGCAGAGATTTACTTCCTTATGATTCCGGTACTGATGATGGAACTTCGTTTAAAAGTCCTGATTCTCCCACTAAACCACGAAAGAACATATTCCTTATTGGAAAGAATGATGACACGAACTTTAAAAGCAATTCTCCAATCAGACGTCTAGGCACGTTTAAGTTCTCCAAGATACCAAGTAAACCATGCAAAGGAAAAGCTTATTACAGCTTAACGTTTGATGCCGAATGGAGCAACGAGACACATCCATCACCAGTGTTCCCAGAAAATGCTATGTTTTCACCACTGATTGGAGCGTCTCATAATATGTACTATCAGATTTGGCGGAGAGGGAAGATGGCATCACGTGGGGTACAACTTGTAGCTGAAACAGGTAAACATGGCATTAATTATCAGTTTTGATATTTACTGTACATTTTTTAGAAATTTCATGTTTCTTTTTATGTATAATCAATAAATAATATAGTAATGAGTTATACTGATTGTCCGCTTTTTTCTCCAACTTTCTTAGGTAACGAAAGTGTTCTTGCTTATGAAATTTATGATCAGAAACGTTACGGTAACGTCTACTCGCTGATCAGAGCCAACGGTCCAACTATGACGCCAGGAAACAGAACTTTGAGCAGTATTGTTCATGTGGATAGTTATCGCTCTTTGATTACTGTAATGACAATGATTTTCCCATCTCCTGATTGGTTCCTTGGCATGGCAAATGTGGATATGTGTGACCGTAAGACAGGACAATGGAGAGAAAGCCTGAGCAGAGATTTACTTCCTTATGATTCCGGTACTGATGATGGAACTTCGTTTAAAAGTCCTGATTCTCCCACTAAACCGCGAAAGAACATATTCCTTATTGGAAAGAATGATGACACGAACTTTAAAAGCAATTCTCCAATCAGACGTCTAGGCACGTTTAAGTTCTCCAAGATACCAAGTAAACCATGCAAAGGAAAAGCTTATTACAGCTTAACGTTTGATGCCGAATGGAGCAACGAGACACATCCATCACCAGTGTTCCCAGAAAATGCTATGTTTTCACCACTGATTGGAGCGTCTCATAATATGTACTATCAGATTTGGCGGAGAGGGAAGATGGCATCACGTGGGGTACAACTTGTAGCTGAAACAGGTAAACATGGCATTAATTATCAGTTTTGATATTTACTGTACATTTTTTAGAAATTTCATGTTTCTTTTTATGTATAATCAATAAATAATATAGTAATGAGTTATACTGATTGTCCGCTTTTTTCTCCAACTTTCTTAGGTAACGAAAGTGTTCTTGCTTATGAAATTTATGATCAGAAACGTTACGGTAACGTCTACTCGCTGATCAGAGCCAACGGTCCAACTATGACGCCAGGAAACAGAACTTTGAGCAGTATTGTTCATGTGGATAGTTATCGCTCTTTGATTACTGTAATGACAATGATTTTCCCATCTCCTGATTGGTTCCTTGGCATGGCAAATGTGGATATGTGTGACCGTAAGACAGGACAATGGAGAGAAAGCCTGAGCAGAGATTTACTTCCTTATGATTCCGGTACTGATGATGGAACTTCGTTTAAAAGTCCTGATTCTCCCACTAAACCACGAAAGAACATATTCCTTATTGGAAAGAATGATGACACGAACTTTAAAAGCAATTCTCCAATCAGACGTCTAGGCACGTTTAAGTTCTCCAAGATACCAAGTAAACCATGCAAAGGAAAAGCTTATTACAGCTTAACGTTTGATGCCGAATGGAGCAACGAGACACATCCATCACCAGTGTTCCCAGAAAATGCTATGTTTTCACCACTGATTGGAGCGTCTCATAATATGTACTATCAGATTTGGCGGAGAGGGAAGATGGCATCACGTGGGGTACAACTTGTAGCTGAAACAGGTAAACATGGCATTAATTATCAGTTTTGATATTTACTGTACATTTTTTAGAAATTTCATGTTTCTTTTTATGTATAATCAATAAATAATATAGTAATGAGTTATACTGATTGTCCGCTTTTTTCTCCAACTTTCTTAGGTAACGAAAGTGTTCTTGCTTATGAAATTTATGATCAGAAACGTTATGGTAACGTCTACTCGCTGATCAGAGCCAACGGTCCAACTATGACGCCAGGAAACAGAACTTTGAGCAGTATTGTTCATGTGGATAGTTATCGCTCTTTGATTACTGTAATGACAATGATTTTCCCATCTCCTGATTGGTTCCTTGGCATGGCAAATGTGGATATGTGTGACCGTAAGACAGGACAGTGGAGAGAAAGCCTGAGCAGAGATTTACTTCCTTATGATTCCGGTACTGATGATGGAACTTCGTTTAAAAGTCCTGATTCTCCCACTAAACCACGAAAGAACATATTCCTTATTGGAAAGAATGATGACACGAACTTTAAAAGCAATTCTCCAATCAGACGTCTAGGCACGTTTAAGTTCTCCAAGATACCAAGTAAACCATGCAAAGGAAAAGCTTATTACAGCTTAACGTTTGATGCCGAATGGAGCAGCGAGACACATCCATCACCAGTGTTCCCGGAAAATGCTATGTTTTCACCACTGATTGGAGCGTCTCATAATATGTACTATCAGATTTGGCGGAGAGGGAAGATGGCATCACGTGGGGTACAACTTGTAGCTGAAACAGGTAAACATGGCATTAATTATCAGTTTTGATATTTACTGTACATTTTTTAGAAATTTCATGTTTCTTTTTATGTATAATCAATAAATAATATAGTAATGAGTTATACTGATTGTCCGCTTTTTTCTCCAACTTTCTTAGGTAACGAAAGTGTTCTTGCTTATGAAATTTATGATCAGAAACGTTACGGTAACGTCTACTCGCTGATCAGAGCCAACGGTCCAACTATGACGCCAGGAAACAGAACTTTGAGCAGTATTGTTCATGTGGATAGTTATCGCTCTTTGATTACTGTAATGACAATGATTTTCCCATCTCCTGATTGGTTCCTTGGCATGGCAAATGTGGATATGTGTGACCGTAAGACAGGACAATGGAGAGAAAGCCTGAGCAGAGATTTACTTCCTTATGATTCCGGTACTGATGATGGAACTTCGTTTAAAAGTCCTGATTCTCCCACTAAACCACGAAAGAACATATTCCTTATTGGAAAGAATGATGACACGAACTTTAAAAGCAATTCTCCAATCAGACGTCTAGGCACGTTTAAGTTCTCCAAGATACCAAGTAAACCATGCAAAGGAAAAGCTTATTACAGCTTAACGTTTGATGCCGAATGGAGCAACGAGACACATCCATCACCAGTGTTCCCAGAAAATGCTATGTTTTCACCACTGATTGGAGCGTCTCATAATATGTACTATCAGATTTGGCGGAGAGGGAAGATGGCATCACGTGGGGTACAACTTGTAGCTGAAACAGGTAAACATGGCATTAATTATCAGTTTTGATATTTACTGTACATTTTTTAGAAATTTCATGTTTCTTTTTATGTATAATCAATAAATAATATAGTAATGAGTTATACTGATTGTCCGCTTTTTTCTCCAACTTTCTTAGGTAACGAAAGTGTTCTTGCTTATGAAATTTATGATCAGAAACGTTACGGTAACGTCTACTCGCTGATCAGAGCCAACGGTCCAACTATGACGCCAGGAAACAGAACTTTGAGCAGTATTGTTCATGTGGATAGTTATCGCTCTTTGATTACTGTAATGACAATGATTTTCCCATCTCCTGATTGGTTCCTTGGCATGGCAAATGTGGATATGTGTGACCGTAAGACAGGACAATGGAGAGAAAGCCTGAGCAGAGATTTACTTCCTTATGATTCCGGTACTGATGATGGAACTTCGTTTAAAAGTCCTGATTCTCCCACTAAACCACGAAAGAACATATTCCTTATTGGAAAGAATGATGACACGAACTTTAAAAGCAATTCTCCAATCAGACGTCTAGGCACGTTTAAGTTCTCCAAGATACCAAGTAAACCATGCAAAGGAAAAGCTTATTACAGCTTAACGTTTGATGCCGAATGGAGCAACGAGACACATCCATCACCAGTGTTCCCAGAAAATGCTATGTTTTCACCACTGATTGGAGCGTCTCATAATATGTACTATCAGATTTGGCGGAGAGGGAAGATGGCATCACGTGGGGTACAACTTGTAGCTGAAACAGGTAAACATGGCATTAATTATCAGTTTTGATATTTACTGTACATTTTTTAGAAATTTCATGTTTCTTTTTATGTATAATCAATAAATAATATAGTAATGAGTTATACTGATTGTCCGCTTTTTTCTCCAACTTTCTTAGGTAACGAAAGTGTTCTTGCTTATGAAATTTATGATCAGAAACGTTACGGTAACGTCTACTCGCTGATCAGAGCCAACGGTCCAACTATGACGCCAGGAAACAGAACTTTGAGCAGTATTGTTCATGTGGATAGTTATCGCTCTTTGATTACTGTAATGACAATGATTTTCCCATCTCCTGATTGGTTCCTTGGCATGGCAAATGTGGATATGTGTGACCGTAAGACAGGACAATGGAGAGAAAGCCTGAGCAGAGATTTACTTCCTTATGATTCCGGTACTGATGATGGAACTTCGTTTAAAAGTCCTGATTCTCCCACTAAACCACGAAAGAACATATTCCTTATTGGAAAGAATGATGACACGAACTTTAAAAGCAATTCTCCAATCAGACGTCTAGGCACGTTTAAGTTCTCCAAGATACCAAGTAAACCATGCAAAGGAAAAGCTTATTACAGCTTAACGTTTGATGCCGAATGGAGCAACGAGACACATCCATCACCAGTGTTCCCAGAAAATGCTATGTTTTCACCACTGATTGGAGCGTCTCATAATATGTACTATCAGATTTGGCGGAGAGGGAAGATGGCATCACGTGGGGTACAACTTGTAGCTGAAACAGGTAAACATGGCATTAATTATCAGTTTTGATATTTACTGTACATTTTTTAGAAATTTCATGTTTCTTTTTATGTATAATCAATAAATAATATAGTAATGAGTTATACTGATTGTCCGCTTTTTTCTCCAACTTTCTTAGGTAACGAAAGTGTTCTTGCTTATGAAATTTATGATCAGAAACGTTACGGTAACGTCTACTCGCTGATCAGAGCCAACGGTCCAACTATGACGCCAGGAAACAGAACTTTGAGCAGTATTGTTCATGTGGATAGTTATCGCTCTTTGATTACTGTAATGACAATGATTTTCCCATCTCCTGATTGGTTCCTTGGCATGGCAAATGTGGATATGTGTGACCGTAAGACAGGACAATGGAGAGAAAGCCTGAGCAGAGATTTACTTCCTTATGATTCCGGTACTGATGATGGAACTTCGTTTAAAAGTCCTGATTCTCCCACTAAACCACGAAAGAACATATTCCTTATTGGAAAGAATGATGACACGAACTTTAAAAGCAATTCTCCAATCAGACGTCTAGGCACGTTTAAGTTCTCCAAGATACCAAGTAAACCATGCAAAGGAAAAGCTTATTACAGCTTAACGTTTGATGCCGAATGGAGCAACGAGACACATCCATCACCAGTGTTCCCAGAAAATGCTATGTTTTCACCACTGATTGGAGCGTCTCATAATATGTACTATCAGATTTGGCGGAGAGGGAAGATGGCATCACGTGGGGTACAACTTGTAGCTGAAACAGGTAAACATGGCATTAATTATCAGTTTTGATATTTACTGTACATTTTTTAGAAATTTCATGTTTCTTTTTATGTATAATCAATAAATAATATAGTAATGAGTTATACTGATTGTCCGCTTTTTTCTCCAACTTTCTTAGGTAACGAAAGTGTTCTTGCTTATGAAATTTATGATCAGAAACGTTACGGTAACGTCTACTCGCTGATCAGAGCCAACGGTCCAACTATGACGCCAGGAAACAGAACTTTGAGCAGTATTGTTCATGTGGATAGTTATCGCTCTTTGATTACTGTAATGACAATGATTTTCCCATCTCCTGATTGGTTCCTTGGCATGGCAAATGTGGATATGTGTGACCGTAAGACAGGACAATGGAGAGAAAGCCTGAGCAGAGATTTACTTCCTTATGATTCCGGTACTGATGATGGAACTTCGTTTAAAAGTCCTGATTCTCCCACTAAACCACGAAAGAACATATTCCTTATTGGAAAGAATGATGACACGAACTTTAAAAGCAATTCTCCAATCAGACGTCTAGGCACGTTTAAGTTCTCCAAGATACCAAGTAAACCATGCAAAGGAAAAGCTTATTACAGCTTAACGTTTGATGCCGAATGGAGCAACGAGACACATCCATCACCAGTGTTCCCAGAAAATGCTATGTTTTCACCACTGATTGGAGCGTCTCATAATATGTACTATCAGATTTGGCGGAGAGGGAAGATGGCATCACGTGGAGTAGAACTTGTAGCTGAAACAGGTAAACATGGCATTAATTATCAGTTTTGATATTTACTGTACATTTTTTAGAAATTTCATGTTTCTTTTTATGTATAATCAATAAATAATATAGTAATGAGTTATACTGATTGTCCGCTTTTTTTCCAACTTTCTTAGGTAACGAAAGTGTTCTTGCTTATGAAATTTATGATCAGAAACGTTACGGTAACGTCTACTCGCTGATCAGAGCCAACGGTCCAACTATGACGCCAGGAAACAGAACTTTGAGCAGTATTGTTCATGTGGATAGTTATCGCTCTTTGATTACTGTAATGACAATGATTTTCCCATCTCCTGATTGGTTCCTTGGCATGGCAAATGTGGATATGTGTGACCGTAAGACAGGACAATGGAGAGAAAGCCTGAGCAGAGATTTACTTCCTTATGATTCCGGTACTGATGATGGAACTTCGTTTAAAAGTCCTGATTCTCCCACTAAACCGCGAAAGAACATATTCCTTATTGGAAAGAATGATGACACGAACTTTAAAAGCAATTCTCCAATCAGACGTCTAGGCACGTTTAAGTTCTCCAAGATACCAAGTAAACCATGCAAAGGAAAAGCTTATTACAGCTTAACGTTTGATGCCGAATGGAGCAACGAGACACATCCATCACCAGTGTTCCCAGAAAATGCTATGTTTTCACCACTGATTGGAGCGTCTCATAATATGTACTATCAGATTTGGCGGAGAGGGAAGATGGCATCACGTGGGGTACAACTTGTAGCTGAAACAGGTAAACATGGCATTAATTATCAGTTTTGATATTTACTGTACATTTTTTAGAAATTTCATGTTTCTTTTTATGTATAATCAATAAATAATATAGTAATGAGTTATACTGATTGTCCGCTTTTTTCTCCAACTTTCTTAGGTAACGAAAGTGTTCTTGCTTATGAAATTTATGATCAGAAACGTTACGGTAACGTCTACTCGCTGATCAGAGCCAACGGTCCAACTATGACGCCAGGAAACAGAACTTTGAGCAGTATTGTTCATGTGGATAGTTATCGCTCTTTGATTACTGTAATGACAATGATTTTCCCATCTCCTGATTGGTTCCTTGGCATGGCAAATGTGGATATGTGTGACCGTAAGACAGGACAATGGAGAGAAAGCCTGAGCAGAGATTTACTTCCTTATGATTCCGGTACTGATGATGGAACTTCGTTTAAAAGTCCTGATTCTCCCACTAAACCACGAAAGAACATATTCCTTATTGGAAAGAATGATGACACGAACTTTAAAAGCAATTCTCCAATCAGACGTCTAGGCACGTTTAAGTTCTCCAAGATACCAAGTAAACCATGCAAAGGAAAAGCTTATTACAGCTTAACGTTTGATGCCGAATGGAGCAACGAGACACATCCATCACCAGTGTTCCCAGAAAATGCTATGTTTTCACCACTGATTGGAGCGTCTCATAATATGTACTATCAGATTTGGCGGAGAGGGAAGATGGCATCACGTGGGGTACAACTTGTAGCTGAAACAGGTAAACATGGCATTAATTATCAGTTTTGATATTTACTGTACATTTTTTAGAAATTTCATGTTTCTTTTTATGTATAATCAATAAATAATATAGTAATGAGTTATACTGATTGTCCGCTTTTTTCTCCAACTTTCTTAGGTAACGAAAGTGTTCTTGCTTATGAAATTTATGATCAGAAACGTTACGGTAACGTCTACTCGCTGATCAGAGCCAACGGTCCAACTATGACGCCAGGAAACAGAACTTTGAGCAGTATTGTTCATGTGGATAGTTATCGCTCTTTGATTACTGTAATGACAATGATTTTCCCATCTCCTGATTGGTTCCTTGGCATGGCAAATGTGGATATGTGTGACCGTAAGACAGGACAATGGAGAGAAAGCCTGAGCAGAGATTTACTTCCTTATGATTCCGGTACTGATGATGGAACTTCGTTTAAAAGTCCTGATTCTCCCACTAAACCACGAAAGAACATATTCCTTATTGGAAAGAATGATGACACGAACTTTAAAAGCAATTCTCCAATCAGACGTCTAGGCACGTTTAAGTTCTCCAAGATACCAAGTAAACCATGCAAAGGAAAAGCTTATTACAGCTTAACGTTTGATGCCGAATGGAGCAACGAGACACATCCATCACCAGTGTTCCCAGAAAATGCTATGTTTTCACCACTGATTGGAGCGTCTCATAATATGTACTATCAGATTTGGCGGAGAGGGAAGATGGCATCACGTGGGGTACAACTTGTAGCTGAAACAGGTAAACATGGCATTAATTATCAGTTTTGATATTTACTGTACATTTTTTAGAAATTTCATGTTTCTTTTTATGTATAATCAATAAATAATATAGTAATGAGTTATACTGATTGTCCGCTTTTTTCTCCAACTTTCTTAGGTAACGAAAGTGTTCTTGCTTATGAAATTTATGATCAGAAACGTTACGGTAACGTCTACTCGCTGATCAGAGCCAACGGTCCAACTATGACGCCAGGAAACAGAACTTTGAGCAGTATTGTTCATGTGGATAGTTATCGCTCTTTGATTACTGTAATGACAATGATTTTCCCATCTCCTGATTGGTTCCTTGGCATGGCAAATGTGGATATGTGTGACCGTAAGACAGGACAATGGAGAGAAAGCCTGAGCAGAGATTTACTTCCTTATGATTCCGGTACTGATGATGGAACTTCGTTTAAAAGTCCTGATTCTCCCACTAAACCACGAAAGAACATATTCCTTATTGGAAAGAATGATGACACGAACTTTAAAAGCAATTCTCCAATCAGACGTCTAGGCACGTTTAAGTTCTCCAAGATACCAAGTAAACCATGCAAAGGAAAAGCTTATTACAGCTTAACGTTTGATGCCGAATGGAGCAACGAGACACATCCATCACCAGTGTTCCCAGAAAATGCTATGTTTTCACCACTGATTGGAGCGTCTCATAATATGTACTATCAGATTTGGCGGAGAGGGAAGATGGCATCACGTGGAGTAGAACTTGTAGCTGAAACAGGTAAACATGGCATTAATTATCAGTTTTGATATTTACTGTACATTTTTTAGAAATTTCATGTTTCTTTTTATGTATAATCAATAAATAATATAGTAATGAGTTATACTGATTGTCCGCTTTTTTCTCCAACTTTCTTAGGTAACGAAAGTGTTCTTGCTTATGAAATTTATGATCAGAAACGTTACGGTAACGTCTACTCGCTGATCAGAGCCAACGGTCCAACTATGACGCCAGGAAACAGAACTTTGAGCAGTATTGTTCATGTGGATAGTTATCGCTCTTTGATTACTGTAATGACAATGATTTTCCCATCTCCTGATTGGTTCCTTGGCATGGCAAATGTGGATATGTGTGACCGTAAGACAGGACAATGGAGAGAAAGCCTGAGCAGAGATTTACTTCCTTATGATTCCGGTACTGATGATGGAACTTCGTTTAAAAGTCCTGATTCTCCCACTAAACCACGAAAGAACATATTCCTTATTGGAAAGAATGATGACACGAACTTTAAAAGCAATTCTCCAATCAGACGTCTAGGCACGTTTAAGTTCTCCAAGATACCAAGTAAACCATGCAAAGGAAAAGCTTATTACAGCTTAACGTTTGATGCCGAATGGAGCAACGAGACACATCCATCACCAGTGTTCCCAGAAAATGCTATGTTTTCACCACTGATTGGAGCGTCTCATAATATGTACTATCAGATTTGGCGGAGAGGGAAGATGGCATCACGTGGGGTACAACTTGTAGCTGAAACAGGTAAACATGGCATTAATTATCAGTTTTGATATTTACTGTACATTTTTTAGAAATTTCATGTTTCTTTTTATGTATAATCAATAAATAATATAGTAATGAGTTATACTGATTGTCCGCTTTTTTCTCCAACTTTCTTAGGTAACGAAAGTGTTCTTGCTTATGAAATTTATGATCAGAAACGTTACGGTAACGTCTACTCGCTGATCAGAGCCAACGGTCCAACTATGACGCCAGGAAACAGAAGTTTGAGCAGTATTGTTCATGTGGATAGTTATCGCTCTTTGATTACTGTAATGACAATGATTTTCCCATCTCCTGATTGGTTCCTTGGCATGGCAAATGTGGATATGTGTGACCGTAAGACAGGACAATGGAGAGAAAGCCTGAGCAGAGATTTACTTCCTTATGATTCCGGTACTGATGATGGAACTTCGTTTAAAAGTCCTGATTCTCCCACTAAACCACGAAAGAACATATTCCTTATTGGAAAGAATGATGACACGAACTTTAAAAGCAATTCTCCAATCAGACGTCTAGGCACGTTTAAGTTCTCCAAGATACCAAGTAAACCATGCAAAGGAAAAGCTTATTACAGCTTAACGTTTGATGCCGAATGGAGCAACGAGACACATCCATCACCAGTGTTCCCAGAAAATGCTATGTTTTCACCACTGATTGGAGCGTCTCATAATATGTACTATCAGATTTGGCGGAGAGGGAAGATGGCATCACGTGGGGTACAACTTGTAGCTGAAACAGGTAAACATGGCATTAATTATCAGTTTTGATATTTACTGTACATTTTTTAGAAATTTCATGTTTCTTTTTATGTATAATCAATAAATAATATAGTAATGAGTTATACTGATTGTCCGCTTTTTTCTCCAACTTTCTTAGGTAACGAAAGTGTTCTTGCTTATGAAATTTATGATCAGAAACGTTATGGTAACGTCTACTCGCTGATCAGAGCCAACGGTCCAACTATGACGCCAGGAAACAGAACTTTGAGCAGTATTGTTCATGTGGATAGTTATCGCTCTTTGATTACTGTAATGACAATGATTTTCCCATCTCCTGATTGGTTCCTTGGCATGGCAAATGTGGATATGTGTGACCGTAAGACAGGACAATGGAGAGAAAGCCTGAGCAGAGATTTACTTCCTTATGATTCCGGTACTGATGATGGAACTTCGTTTAAAAGTCCTGATTCTCCCACTAAACCACGAAAGAACATATTCCTTATTGGAAAGAATGATGACACGAACTTTAAAAGCAATTCTCCAATCAGACGTCTAGGCACGTTTAAGTTCTCCAAGATACCAAGTAAACCATGCAAAGGAAAAGCTTATTACAGCTTAACGTTTGATGCCGAATGGAGCAACGAGACACATCCATCACCAGTGTTCCCAGAAAATGCTATGTTTTCACCACTGATTGGAGCGTCTCATAATATGTACTATCAGATTTGGCGGAGAGGGAAGATGGCATCACGTGGGGTACAACTTGTAGCTGAAACAGGTAAACATGGCATTAATTATCAGTTTTGATATTTACTGTACATTTTTTAGAAATTTCATGTTTCTTTTTATGTATAATCAATAAATAATATAGTAATGAGTTATACTGATTGTCCGCTTTTTTCTCCAACTTTCTTAGGTAACGAAAGTGTTCTTGCTTATGAAATTTATGATCAGAAACGTTACGGTAACGTCTACTCGCTGATCAGAGCCAACGGTCCAACTATGACGCCAGGAAACAGAACTTTGAGCAGTATTGTTCATGTGGATAGTTATCGCTCTTTGATTACTGTAATGACAATGATTTTCCCATCTCCTGATTGGTTCCTTGGCATGGCAAATGTGGATATGTGTGACCGTAAGACAGGACAATGGAGAGAAAGCCTGAGCAGAGATTTACTTCCTTATGATTCCGGTACTGATGATGGAACTTCGTTTAAAAGTCCTGATTCTCCCACTAAACCACGAAAGAACATATTCCTTATTGGAAAGAATGATGACACGAACTTTAAAAGCAATTCTCCAATCAGACGTCTAGGCACGTTTAAGTTCTCCAAGATACCAAGTAAACCATGCAAGGGAAAAGCTTATTACAGCTTAACGTTTGATGCCGAATGGAGCAACGAGACACATCCATCACCAGTGTTCCCAGAAAATGCTATGTTTTCACCACTGATTGGAGCGTCTCATAATATGTACTATCAGATTTGGCGGAGAGGGAAGATGGCATCACGTGGGGTACAACTTGTAGCTGAAACAGGTAAACATGGCATTAATTATCAGTTTTGATATTTACTGTACATTTTTTAGAAATTTCATGTTTCTTTTTATGTATAATCAATAAATAATATAGTAATGAGTTATACTGATTGTCCGCTTTTTTCTCCAACTTTCTTAGGTAACGAAAGTGTTCTTGCTTATGAAATTTATGATCAGAAACGTTACGGTAACGTCTACTCGCTGATCAGAGCCAACGGTCCAACTATGACGCCAGGAAACAGAACTTTGAGCAGTATTGTTCATGTGGATAGTTATCGCTCTTTGATTACTGTAATGACAATGATTTTCCCATCTCCTGATTGGTTCCTTGGCATGGCAAATGTGGATATGTGTGACCGTAAGACAGGACAATGGAGAGAAAGCCTGAGCAGAGATTTACTTCCTTATGATTCCGGTACTGATGATGGAACTTCGTTTAAAAGTCCTGATTCTCCCACTAAACCACGAAAGAACATATTCCTTATTGGAAAGAATGATGACACGAACTTTAAAAGCAATTCTCCAATCAGACGTCTAGGCACGTTTAAGTTCTCCAAGATACCAAGTAAACCATGCAAGGGAAAAGCTTATTACAGCTTAACGTTTGATGCCGAATGGAGCAACGAGACACATCCATCACCAGTGTTCCCAGAAAATGCTATGTTTTCACCACTGATTGGAGCGTCTCATAATATGTACTATCAGATTTGGCGGAGAGGGAAGATGGCATCACGTGGGGTACAACTTGTAGCTGAAACAGGTAAACATGGCATTAATTATCAGTTTTGATATTTACTGTACATTTTTTAGAAATTTCATGTTTCTTTTTATGTATAATCAATAAATAATATAGTAATGAGTTATACTGATTGTCCGCTTTTTTCTCCAACTTTCTTAGGTAACGAAAGTGTTCTTGCTTATGAAATTTATGATCAGAAACGTTACGGTAACGTCTACTCGCTGATCAGAGCCAACGGTCCAACTATGACGCCAGGAAACAGAACTTTGAGCAGTATTGTTCATGTGGATAGTTATCGCTCTTTGATTACTGTAATGACAATGATTTTCCCATCTCCTGATTGGTTCCTTGGCATGGCAAATGTGGATATGTGTGACCGTAAGACAGGACAATGGAGAGAAAGCCTGAGCAGAGATTTACTTCCTTATGATTCCGGTACTGATGATGGAACTTCGTTTAAAAGTCCTGATTCTCCCACTAAACCACGAAAGAACATATTCCTTATTGGAAAGAATGATGACACGAACTTTAAAAGCAATTCTCCAATCAGACGTCTAGGCACGTTTAAGTTCTCCAAGATACCAAGTAAACCATGCAAGGGAAAAGCTTATTACAGCTTAACGTTTGATGCCGAATGGAGCAACGAGACACATCCATCACCAGTGTTCCCAGAAAATGCTATGTTTTCACCACTGATTGGAGCGTCTCATAATATGTACTATCAGATTTGGCGGAGAGGGAAGATGGCATCACGTGGGGTACAACTTGTAGCTGAAACAGGTAAACATGGCATTAATTATCAGTTTTGATATTTACTGTACATTTTTTAGAAATTTCATGTTTCTTTTTATGTATAATCAATAAATAATATAGTAATGAGTTATACTGATTGTCCGCTTTTTTCTCCAACTTTCTTAGGTAACGAAAGTGTTCTTGCTTATGAAATTTATGATCAGAAACGTTACGGTAACGTCTACTCGCTGATCAGAGCCAACGGTCCAACTATGACGCCAGGAAACAGAACTTTGAGCAGTATTGTTCATGTGGATAGTTATCGCTCTTTGATTACTGTAATGACAATGATTTTCCCATCTCCTGATTGGTTCCTTGGCATGGCAAATGTGGATATGTGTGACCGTAAGACAGGACAATGGAGAGAAAGCCTGAGCAGAGATTTACTTCCTTATGATTCCGGTACTGATGATGGAACTTCGTTTAAAAGTCCTGATTCTCCCACTAAACCACGAAAGAACATATTCCTTATTGGAAAGAATGATGACACGAACTTTAAAAGCAATTCTCCAATCAGACGTCTAGGCACGTTTAAGTTCTCCAAGATACCAAGTAAACCATGCAAGGGAAAAGCTTATTACAGCTTAACGTTTGATGCCGAATGGAGCAACGAGACACATCCATCACCAGTGTTCCCAGAAAATGCTATGTTTTCACCACTGATTGGAGCGTCTCATAATATGTACTATCAGATTTGGCGGAGAGGGAAGATGGCATCACGTGGGGTACAACTTGTAGCTGAAACAGGTAAACATGGCATTAATTATCAGTTTTGATATTTACTGTACATTTTTTAGAAATTTCATGTTTCTTTTTATGTATAATCAATAAATAATATAGTAATGAGTTATACTGATTGTCCGCTTTTTTCTCCAACTTTCTTAGGTAACGAAAGTGTTCTTGCTTATGAAATTTATGATCAGAAACGTTACGGTAACGTCTACTCGCTGATCAGAGCCAACGGTCCAACTATGACGCCAGGAAACAGAACTTTGAGCAGTATTGTTCATGTGGATAGTTATCGCTCTTTGATTACTGTAATGACAATGATTTTCCCATCTCCTGATTGGTTCCTTGGCATGGCAAATGTGGATATGTGTGACCGTAAGACAGGACAATGGAGAGAAAGCCTGAGCAGAGATTTACTTCCTTATGATTCCGGTACTGATGATGGAACTTCGTTTAAAAGTCCTGATTCTCCCACTAAACCACGAAAGAACATATTCCTTATTGGAAAGAATGATGACACGAACTTTAAAAGCAATTCTCCAATCAGACGTCTAGGCACGTTTAAGTTCTCCAAGATACCAAGTAAACCATGTAAGGGAAAAGCTTACTACAGCTTAACGTTTGATGCCGAATGGAGCAACGAGACACATCCATCACCAGTGTTCCCAGAAAATGCTATGTTTTCACCACTGATTGGAGCGTCTCATAATATGTACTATCAGATTTGGCGGAGAGGGAAGATGGCATCACGTGGGGTACAACTTGTAGCTGAAACAGGTAAACATGGCATTAATTATCAGTTTTGATATTTACTGTACATTTTTTAGAAATTTCATGTTTCTTTTTATGTATAATCAATAAATAATATAGTAATGAGTTATACTGATTGTCCGCTTTTTTCTCTAACTTTCTTAGGTAACGAAAGTGTTCTTGCTTATGAAATTTATGATCAGAAACGTTACGGTAACGTCTACTCGCTGATCAGAGCCAACGGTCCAACTATGACGCCAGGAAACAGAACTTTGAGCAGTATTGTTCATGTGGATAGTTATCGCTCTTTGATTACTGTAATGACAATGATTTTCCCATCTCCTGATTGGTTCCTTGGCATGGCAAATGTGGATATGTGTGACCGTAAGACAGGACAATGGAGAGAAAGCCTGAGCAGAGATTTACTTCCTTATGATTCCGGTACTGATGATGGAACTTCGTTTAAAAGTCCTGATTCTCCCACTAAACCACGAAAGAACATATTCCTTATTGGAAAGAATGATGACACGAACTTTAAAAGCAATTCTCCAATCAGACGTCTAGGCACGTTTAAGTTCTCCAAGATACCAAGTAAACCATGTAAGGGAAAAGCTTACTACAGCTTAACGTTTGATGCCGAATGGAGCAACGAGACACATCCATCACCAGTGTTCCCAGAAAATGCTATGTTTTCACCACTGATTGGAGCGTCTCATAATATGTACTATCAGATTTGGCGGAGAGGGAAGATGGCATCACGTGGGGTACAACTTGTAGCTGAAACAGGTAAACATGGCATTAATTATCAGTTTTGATATTTACTGTACATTTTTTAGAAATTTCATGTTTCTTTTTATGTATAATCAATAAATAATATAGTAATGAGTTATACTGATTGTCCGCTTTTTTCTCCAACTTTCGTAGGTAACGAAAGTGTTCTTGCTTATGAAATTTATGATCAGAAACGTTATGGTAACGTCTACTCGCTGATCAGAGCCAACGGTCCAACTATGACGCCAGGAAACAGAACTTTGAGCAGTATTGTTCATGTGGATAGTTATCGCTCTTTGATTACTGTAATGACAATGATTTTCCCATCTCCTGATTGGTTCCTTGGCATGGCAAATGTGGATATGTGTTACCGTAAGACAGGACAATGGAGAGAAAGCCTGAGCAGAGATTTACTTCCTTATGATTCCGGTACTGATGATGGAACTTCGTTTAAAAGTCCTGATTCTCCCACTAAACCACGAAAGAACATATTCCTTATTGGAAAGAATGATGACACGAACTTTAAAAGCAATTCTCCAATCAGACGTCTAGGCACGTTTAAGTTCTCCAAGATACCAAGTAAACCATGCAAGGGAAAAGCTTATTACAGCTTAACGTTTGATGCCGAATGGAGCAACGAGACACATCCATCACCAGTGTTCCCAGAAAATGCTATGTTTTCACCACTGATTGGAGCGTCTCATAATATGTACTATCAGATTTGGCGGAGAGGGAAGATGGCATCACGTGGGGTACAACTTGTAGCTGAAACAGGTAAACATGGCATTAATTATCAGTTTTGATATTTACTGTACATTTTTTAGAAATTTCATGTTTCTTTTTATGTATAATCAATAAATAATATAGTAATGAGTTATACTGATTGTCCGCTTTTTTCTCCAACTTTCTTAGGTAACGAGAGTGTTCTTGCTTATGAAATTTATGATCAGAAACGTTATGGTAACGTCTACTCGCTGGTCAGAGCCAACGGTCCAACTATGACGCCAGGAAACAGAACTTTGAGCAGTATTGTTCATGTGGATAGTTATCGCTCTTTGATTACTGTAATGACAATGATTTTCCCATCTCCTGATTGGTTCCTTGGCATGGCAAATGTGGATATGTGTGACCGTAAGACAGGACAATGGAGAGAAAGCCTGAGCAGAGATTTACTTCCTTATGATTCCGGTACTGATGATGGAACTTCGTTTAAAAGTCCTGATTCTCCCACTAAACCACGAAAGAACATATTCCTTATTGGAAAGAATGATGACACGAACTTTAAAAGCAATTCTCCAATCAGACGTCTAGGCACGTTTAAGTTCTCCAAGATACCAAGTAAACCATGCAAAGGAAAAGCTTATTACAGCTTAACGTTTGATGCCGAATGGAGCAACGAGACACATCCATCACCAGTGTTCCCAGAAAATGCTACGTTTTCACCACTGATTGGAGCGTCTCATAATATGTACTATCAGATTTGGCGGAGAGGGAAGATGGCATCACGTGGGGTACAACTTGTAGCTGAAACAGGTAAACATGGCATTAATTATCAGTTTTGATATTTACTGTACATTTTTTTAGAAATTTCATGTTTCTTTTTTTGTATAATTAGTAAATACTGATTGTCCGCTTTTTTCTCCAACTTTCTTAGGTAACGAAAGTGTTCTTGCTTATGAAATTTATGATCAAAAGCGTTATGGTAACGTCTTGTCTGTAATTCAAGCCAACGGTCGTATGATGACACCCGGAAACACAACTTTTGCTAATATTTCCGTAAATGGAAATCATTCTTTGATTTCTGTAATTACCATGATCGTTCCCTCTCCTGATTGGTTCCTTGGTGTTTCAAATGTTGATATGTGTGATCACAAGACAGGGCTTTGGATGTCTTTGATTACTAGGGACCTGTTTCCTTATGATTCTGGTACCGACAATGGGGCGTTGTTTGAAAGCGCCAACTCTCCTTCGAATCCTCGCAAGAACATATTCCTGATTGGAAAAGACGACGAAACGAGTTTCAAGAGTGATTCAACGATCAAACGTCTTGGTGTGTTGAAGATAGAAAGAGTTGTAAATATAGACAATAATACCCCCGTTATATCCTCCATTACCATCTCCCCCGTTTCCTCCTCCATTACCATCTCCCCCGTTATCTCCACTTCCTCCATTATTACCACCAGTGACTTAGGAGTCACCGATGGAGCAACGGCTCAATCTAGGAGCTCTGCAGTAGTTGTACTTACTACTTTGTTCGTTCTCCTGGTGATGAATATCTTTTGAGAAAATATCTTCGGAAATAGCTGACTTTGCAAGATAATTTTGTGACCGAGAAAGAAATCCATATAATAATTATTAACTGCTTTTAAAATTTTAAAAACGTTTTCGACTAAAATATAATTTGATTGTAAGAGTATATACTGTAGATTGTAGATTGTAAAGCGCTTCTGGACATTTATGGAAGACGCGCTATATAAGAACTGAATATTATTATTTATTATAATCTTCAAGGTATATGACATTTAATAATAATAAGATGTTTAGTCGAAAACGTTTTTTTTTTTGTTTTTATTAACATTGTACTTAGTATAGGTAATCGCTTGGGGACGAGGAAAATTAAGGTTTAATTTCAAAATCTTAATTTTACGAGAACTCATGCGATTATGTGTTAATAATATAGTGGGCAAAATAATTCAAGAGCTATGTTAAGTCCAGAAAATGTCAAAGTACATGTATCTTATCACGGTCGGTGCTCGGCAACATTCCAATTTTCCTCGCTCTATCGCTGTGCATGTTGCTTTCTTTTTGTAATCACAAGCAAAAGTTCATAAATTTTCTAGTGTATCCATTTTCACTATTAGTTTACACTCCTTCAATAGTTTAAATTAGTTCAAAGCAACAAAAAAGCATTTTCACTGTTGCTAAGTAACAAAGCGACCAATCACATGCAAGTACTGCTTGCTGATCAAGGAACCAATCAAGTGGGAAGTAATTTTGCCCTGTATATTATAAAAGAAAATATTAGTCTTTTTGTGTACATCTCGTTCAGGGAAGATTAATGTCAGTTAGTAATTAACATGATCCAGAAAAGTATTGTTGACAAAATTATTCAGAATAAAATTAACTTCATCTTAAATAACCTTTTCGAGTTGTTGATTCAGTGATGTGTTTATTTATTCTAGTTGATGTATTTTATGAATGAATATATAAATATATATAAACAAATAAATAAGAAAATAAAAAAAAAAATTATTTTAAATATATAACTAAATAAATAAAATAATTATGAAATTATTAAGATAAATAAATGGAATGAACTAATGAACTAATGGTGTAAATAAAAACATATACGAAATATGTAGCTTAATTAATATATGTAGAAAAATTACTCGCGTTGGCCCCCATCCCCCATTTCTGTCAAATCATGGCTAGGCATGAAAAATAATCCGCCCCCTCCAAAAGAAAGACAAAATATCCCCCCACTTACAACCCCCCTCCCCCCCTCCCTCCCAACTCCCCCCCCCCCCCCCCCCAAAAAAAAAAGAAGGTTACCGAGCGGCTATCGCACGACGCTTTCCCGGCGAAAATTGTCTCCCCAGTCCCCAATCGTTTTCGCATTCTTGCTGAATGGCGCGAAAATTTTTAAAATATTTATAAGTATTTGTGCTCGAACTGAAGCATATTGATTAATATTGAAATACACCGGTGTTATGTTGGGTAAAAACCTCAATTGCCGGTTTATTGAATATGGTTTGTGAAGAAGCAGCGAGTTGGAGGTTAGTAAGTAACTTATATCTATTTAAATTAGCAAATGAGAAAGTGTTTAATAAGTTTGGCTGTCTTGAGGTGTCCATTTTAATATTCAAATGTAAATACAGTGAGTTATCTGGTGAATTATCTGGGGGAGTTATACTTAAAGAAATCGCAGATAGCAAGTAGCTTCTTGAGACTATTGTACAAATTGTTTATTTAAACCATTAATACGTTGTTGTGACTACGAGACTATTAAATTTGTATGAATAGCTTCGACAATGGACAGTCGAAGTTATTGTCTTGTCAAGTCGTGTGCCATTCGCCATTTGTCAGTTCAGTTGTCACAGGTTAAAAGATACAGCGTTTCCTATTAAAACACTAAACATTATTGGCAACTATATTCTTTATTCTTCATCATTCTTTCAACAATAACAATAGTGTTCAGCAATGTTGAAGCATTTAGCTTGGTTGTTTACAGACGAGGGGACCGAATCACAAAATCTAAAAATCCGAAAAGCCAAACAATCCGAAAAAATCTCAAAATATCCCCAAAAATCTTAGAAAAAAATTCGAAACATTTTTTAAAAAAAACCCCACTGGATTTTGGAAATCCAAAAAATTTTGTACACTTTTTCTGGAGTAATTAATTACACCCCTCATTTATTTTAGACCCCTCATGGTCTTTCAGTAATTTCGATTCACAGTTTCAGTATGGTATTCTGTGGCAGCAGTCTCAGTATTCCTTTACAATTGTCAAGACAGGAAAAGGTTGTATTGATGAATGGTAAACTAGCATAAACCATGTATTGTCCACCAGTTGACGTGCCTGGTTCAACTTTTTAACAAGTTATTGTAGAATGTCCATTGTTCCAAGGCAAAATAGCACAATAACCAGTCCAAACCTTGTTATTGCAGCACTAGTAATTATACAATGTTGTAAAAACCATCCTGGTAAGTTTTACCAGCATATTTTACTTTTCTAACATCTCAACTCTCATCATTGCATCACCATGGGACATTATTTATTTATTTGGAGGGGGGGGGGGGAGCAGGAGGGGGTGGTGTGTAAATGGATTATGGGTTCCAGATTCATAAGTTGTTGGGGATGGTAAATCTCATGGGATTATTATAATAATAATACAGTATAAAATAACTAGAATCAGTTTTAATTAACATGTTTTTTTATCTAATACATGTATATACGTACCCATAATACGTAAGGCTATTTGATGTAAATGTTATGTACACCACATTTAATGTATCCTGAATCATGAATATACTTCCTGTCTTCAAAGTTTATATATAATACATAGACATTTCATTGTCCAGCCATCTGATCACAGGTCCTACATAATTACATGATTGGAATGACATAAATTTCCCATTCTGTGCTGACAGGCTCACCTTTACTTTTCTTCACCTCTCTGTTGTGTGTATAGTTTTATTACACAATAAACGTCTGCTCACTATTATTACTATTATTCTTCCACCTCCATGGTCGAGACGATTTATGTAAACCAGGCTTTAGACCCTAATCATCCCGATCACCTGAATCCATCCAATCAGATTGGGTGATTCGAAATATCTCTAGTCTGATTGGAGAAACTTGGGCAACTGGGATGATCAAGATGATTGGGATGATGGAAACCAGGTTTAAGCATCTTATTTTTCTATGTACAGTATTTATTAATATTGACTGATCATTATTAGGTTAGAGCCGGTTTATTCAGTTATAAGTAGTAGTCTTTACCGAATGTTTTTTAAAAAATGATTGTTTTTGAGTTACAGTATAGATCAAACTAAGATATCCCCATATTCGGGAAAATATAATTTTACAATTCTGCTCAAATAACTTGGTTGGTAACCTCACTGAGTAGTACTAACGCTTCCTCAACAAAGATCTCTCTTTTTCGTTTTGAGAATTTTCTCACCATCATGCGCAAATAGACATTGTTTATTTTTTTTGTTCATGGAGATTGTTAAAATGGTATTTTATCAAAAATGGTATCACTCTACTAGTGTATTATGCAATTTCAATCCTCTCTTTTCTGTTCATTTTACGGAAAACAACATCTCGTTAATCTGCTCTTTTTGCGTTTTTCCTTTTTTCTCACCGCCTTTTCGTGTTGCTTCGGTGCGACATCCTTCTCTTCAATTTCTCCACGATGATTTCCGACCACCATTTGCTCACTGTGTTTGCCATTTGGAGTGACATTTCCGATTTCTGTACGATCAATCTCGATCTCTGTACGAGTATTCTCGGCTTCTGAAGGAGTATTCTCGACCTCTCCGTAATCAATACCGATCTCCGCACGATTAACATTGGGATCTGCACGATCAACATCGATCTCTGAATGATCAACATCGATCTGTGAACGATCAACTTCGATCTCTGCACGATCATTTCCGTCTTCGCTCCCTGCTGCCTCGCTTGTGTTGAGATCTTTCTCGTCAGACGATTCAAGGATTTCATGCCAGTTTACCTCGCAGCTCCTCCGGTTACTGGTCTGTTCCTTGTTTATGGTTTCCTCCGCTAATTCCATTCGCTTTACATGTGTATTTTCATCTTCTTCGCCATTATTGTCGGTATTTCCCGCTTCACTGTCGCTGACTTCGTCTACAGCTTCGGCCGGCTCTTGAAAACGCACGCTCTTGAAACATTTGTCTTCCGTTTCTTCTTTCCCTGACTCAGTGAAAGCTTCATCGAATATATTATCCAAATCTACTCCACTTTCTACCTGATGTACGGTCGCAACAATAATCGGGCTGTTCGCTCCAGAGTTATGACCAACATGAACCGAATCATGAGCATCCGTCTCCTCGACCATATTTTCTAATTCCGTGACTTCGGAGATTTCAATCTCGACGTGTTGCTCTTGGCCGTTGATTTCTGGACTAGGCTTCAATGGCCACGTGCTTTCTGGCGGCGCGTCTTCTGATTGGTGAGCTCCTTGGGCTGTAATGGTTTCTTCTACGACGTTCGTCACGTGTGCACCAGGACTGTCTTCGATTGGCTGACTGACCAATGTAATTTCGGCGCTCGTTCCAGGACCAGAATCCATCAATGCAACATTGCTTTCGGAAACTTCTAATCCAACATCGCCTTCTTCATTTTGGTTCTCTGTTCCTCCCTGGGATACAACATTACTAGAATGCAGTTGTTGGATATCGTCATTAGCTGGTTTGTTTTGGTCTTCGGTTGCTATGTTTATCTGCCCGACATTTTCATCTTCATTCAGGTCCTTTGTTTCGTCTTGGCAAACCACATTACTAAAATGCGGGCCCTTGACGTCACCATTGGCTGTTTCGTCGTAGACGGATTCCATTCTTGTGGAGTCCTGAGCCGGCGATTTTTTCTTCTTCGAAGAAATTTTCAATTCTTTTTCACGCTTTTTCGATTCTTTTTTCTTTTGACTCAGTTGCTGTTTTTCCGCCGCCTTTCTAGCCTTCTTCGACATCTTTTGTTCTGTATTTCTTTGTGATACGTTGACTTCGTTGCTGTTGGAGTCCACCGTCACGCCCTTATTTTCGTAGAAGTAAGAACTTTCGGGATTCAGCTTGATGCTTAACAATTTCACCTGCGCCATCGTTCGCTGAATTTCTAAATTAGAAGTGGGTGGCAAAAAATTATTTATTTATTATCTTTAACTGAAAGCAGCATACGAAAGATAAATGCCGCAGAGTAGAGTAGAGTAGAGTAGAGTAGAGTAGAGTAGAGTAGAGTGCAGTACGATACAGTAGAGTGCAGTATAGTACAGTACAATGCAGTACAGTAGATTAGAGTAGAGTGGAGTGTGGTAGAGTGGAGTGCGGTAGGGTAGGGTAGGGTAGAGTAGAGTAGAGTAGAGTAGAGTAGAGTAGGGTAGAGTAGAGTAGGGTAGAGTAGAGTAGAGTAGAGTAGAGTAGAGTAGAGTAGAGTAGAGTAGAGTAGAGTAGAGTAGAGTAGAGTAGAGTAGAGTAGAGTAGAGTAGAGTAGAGTAGAGTAGAGTAGGGTAGAGTAGGGTAGGGTAGAGTAGGGTAGGGTAGAGTAGCGTAGAGTGGGGTGGAGTAGAGTGGAGTGGAGTGGAGTAGAGTGGAGTAGAGTAGGGTAGGGTAGAGTAGGGGTAGGGTAGAGTAGCGTAGAGTGGGGTGGAGTAGAGTGGAGTAGAGTGGAGTACATAGCATAACTTTATTTACACAGTACAGTAGAGTGCAGTACAGTAGAGTGCAGTATAGTACAGTACAATGCAGTACAGTAGAGTAGAGTAGGGTGGAGTAGAACTCGTGGAGTACATAACATAACTTTATTTAACGAGAGTAAAAAACATGACAGTAAAATACTGATAAACTTGTGACAGTACAGTACAGTACAGAACATGCAGTACAGTACAGTACAATATACTTACAGTACAAATTAACAGTTTTGGAGCACTAACGCGGCGTAGTGCCAATTACCTTAGAGGCATACTAAAATAATTAAGTAGTTGTAGGTGACTACTGCGTCAATATCCCACACACTTCGAGTTCCCAACCGCGGTCTTATAACCTTGACCGGCCGAGCCGTAAACATGGAAACTCGAACCGCAAATGTCTCTAGAAACATCCCCAAATCACCCCCAAATTTTCCCCAGATAGCAAGCAGAAGAGCCATGGCCTATTCGATTATATGAAGGAATGAAAACTTAAAGTGTGAAGCAGAAGTAGTAGTGATAATTTGATAAACTAAAGTACTAAGTAGGGACACTATTTATATAAAGTAATTAATATCTTAAGAAAATGTGTGCTTGACTAATAAAATCGAAATACAATGTCATTAATTTAATCGAATTCGCGCGACCCTAGATGTTGAACATAAAAGTACTTTTACTTCCTTAAAGAGATAGTTTATAACTCATTCCTGTCCGAAGGCTTTCCCAGAGGTGAATAAAATCGTTTGGCATCAGCCAGAATAAAAGACCAAAGACCGATCGGACAGAAAAGAGTTAAACTTTACAGAATTCCTTATCTTGAAGTAAACAATGGCTTGTTTCTTGTCATGGATACGACTACTGTAGATATTAAACTGGACCAAAATATTGAGGGGAAAAAACTAACCGATGGTGTTTATCAGGACTAGTTACATACTTAATGCTTTAAACATTCAAGTTTTGCTCAGTGGTGGATTCAATACATTAGCAAGCGATTTAGTTTTCACTATATATTTATATAGCTGAGCTTTCGGCAACTTCTCTCAGTTTTCAATGTTTGCCTACATCAAAATTACAAAATATAATCTTATATTTTCACGAAATTCACCCGCCATGGACCCGCGAATGCTAAATCCGCCAAAACCAAAATTCATTTTGGGTTCTTTCAAGTAACAACTGTATTTCAACACTAAGCAGTATTTTTTTTAATTTTTATCTCTGCTTCAGAATATGTATTTTGAAATAGAAAATGAGTCAAGACGTAGGGAATGTATCGTGAACAAATAAAAATACGATAATGTTGACAATCAACCGTAGGAGGTCTTTGATTGCCTATGTTAATTTTGTCCAGTGCGTGAGAAAAAATATATAGCTGCCCTGATATGCATATACGTACGTGTCCTGACGTATATGACGAGAATACGAGATGTCCTTGTTATACAGGACCCAGTTGTTTAAAAGCTGTATGTACTAATCCTAGTGCTTTCTTATCTTATTTTATTATATTCTTTCGGACTGCCTTATTTCATTCCTGTTCGGGGCTTTTCTCCAGAGGCAGAGGTGAATTAAGCCAATAATTAACCACTGGTGAATAAAATATGAATCGGCTATACCGCTATAATGCAGCCTATGTTAACAGAAAAGAGTTGAAGAGATAGCATGTATATATATATTATAACTCGTCACTTTATTTCAACTCACACTTGTATATTTTTCGCTATCTAGCGAACTTAAATAAATCTAGCAGTGATTTAGTTTACATGCATGCATGAATATGATGGATATACTGAGGAAGACTAAAAGTGTTTTATAAGCCTTTTATGATTTGTTCCTATATATAACGTGTATCTCATCCCTTGCGTTTATAACTTATCCCTTGCCAGGACTTTACCCAGATGTGAACAAAACGTCAAAAAAAAAAGATAATAAAATATAAAATGCTATATAATATATATAAAGTACACCTATGCTGACAGAAAATTCAAAGCACTCGATATAAAAATCTTTTTTAATCTAGACTGGGTGTCTTTAAAAGAAACTTCGTAATTATTTAATATACAGTAAGTCCAGTACAGACCTTTGGAATAACCCACTGGACCCTCGAGCTAGAAAAGACTATAATGGCAGTGCTTCCGCTCGTATAAGATATATCTTACAAACGACCATTTTAATAATTACTACTGTCATCTGGTTCGATACCGATCAGTTATGCAAAGTACTTCGAACAATTCTGATTAGTTATATCAATTGCAAGATTCTGTACTGGATTGTGCCCTTATATAGTACTGCTATGCCGAGTATGGCTTACCATTACGAAGTAATGGTAAGCCATACTCGGCATGCATAGCAGTACTAAGAGCACAATTAGTTTTGTTCAGGAAATTCTAATTGGGCAATAACTAGCGTGCAGCGACATTTAGATCATATTAGAATATCTCATTCGATAACATGCACATTAACGAAAATTACGAAAAATAACTTAATTACGATTCTAAAAATACACAAATTAGTGGAAAGTTAAATCTGATATATATAAGATTAATTTATTAAAATGCACCTCAAAATTTTAATATTTTTATATACTTGGGAAAACTATACTTATAGGGTGTTAGCAAAATATATGTGCCCTTACCCTCGGGTTTTATCTTAATTGTCAAAAAAGTTGAAAGAAAAAACGCACATCTCACGAATCTCCCTAACTGACCTATTATATACTTATATTATACCTCAAGCTAAAGGTACTAAATGCATTTGTCAGCGATTCTTCGGTTTTTACAAGGAAACCCTTTCTTGTTCTTGAACTTAGATGTCATGATGCTTTTGTAAGGCCTTTCAATGCCAAACTGGTAAATTCAACACAATTTATCTTCTTTAATACGACTATGGGCTATTCCCTGTCAATTAAAATCGTCTGGTGTTGGAAATGAAGGATACGGTTGGCAAGGAGTTAAACACAAACTTTCAGTATCTAGGCGTCGTATAAATTATATAGTCAATGAGATTGTCACACTGTCAAATGCTTCGTTTGTAATATTCGTAGTTTGAATGTCGCAATAAGTATCTCGAATAATGAAAGTCTTTAGCTACAAGACAATTGCTCAAGCACGTTTTCAAAAAATGGCATCATTTAAAACTATTATAAATAGCAATACTTGATAATTATCTCCTTCCTGAGTAAATGAGACTGATTTCCTTCCTGAGTAAATGTTTAACTAGAATGTAATTATTCCACTTTAATCTTCTGATAGTTGACCGTCTGTTTGGCTGGCAAATATTTTCTGAGCGATTTTAATGAATATCTGTCGAACCGCTATTTAAAATTACCGACTTTCAAAAACAATCTTTATACCATCAAGCTCAGCTCTGTTTTGCCGACTTAGCGCCGTGAAATTAAATGAGCAAATTCCTTCCGTCGTATTCCTTTCACCTCGACGTGTTGACTTTGGATGCCTGAGTTATATGTAACTATCAAGTAAGTTTTTGGTGTATAAAAGCGAACCTGACGGATATTAGCGGAATTTAATTGTCCAATTAAGCGAAAACCCTTTGCTTTAAAAGAGCTATGTAAGACTATGAAGTACTGTGCATTAAAACTATGTAGATATACAGATAACACTCACCTTGACTAAATTCTAGCACTTGTCTGAGCAGGTCCCAGGATCCGATTCTCTGTGTGTGAAATAAAAATGTTAACCTGGTTATTCCAGATGAAATCTAACGAGCGTTCGAGAGTAATCGAGACAGTTTCACCGAGGTATTTCGAACAACAATAATGATGCTGGAATTTGCGAGAATGAGCGCATTACGATTGCTTTGAAATTAGTTTTGAATTGAAGCATTCTTGCATTTAATTAAGAGAAGAAGGCAAGCGTTCAAGCGTTTAATCTTATCCAGACCACCATGCGCTCAAAAGTAACTATAGTCAAATTTACGGAAAATTATTTTTATTATCTATTCAGTATTCAAGTGGAAAGTCAAATTTACTGTAAGCTTTTCAGTGAAAGGGGCTTATCCCTTAAGCAATCTGACTATTCTTTTTAAAGATATTTAATTTACATTTAGTGGTTTTGTTGACAAATAAAACAATACAGTTTGTTTGGCAAGGTTAATTATTTTTTAGCTGAGTCAGTAGCCAGCACGGTTTCAACTGAAATGGTGAGAATATACACATAATAGGGCCATTTAAGCGAAGAAAATAAGTCGCGAATTAATTAAGACGCGTCCTATTTAAGGTCAATTTCTAGTAATTAAGTCGCGACGTATTTTGGACTAGCTTTCAACCTTGTTCTTATTTTAGTCGCGACTTATTTTGGACTAGCTAGCTTTCAACCTTGTTCTTATTTTAGTCGTGACTTACTTTGGACTAGCTTTCAACCCTGTTCTTATTTTAGTCGCAACTTACTTTGGACTAGTTTTCAACCTTGTTCTTATTTTAGTCGCGACTTATTTTGGACTAGCTTTCAACCTTGTTCTTATTTTAGTCACAACTTATTTTGGACTAGCTTTCAACCTTGCTCTTATTTTAGTCGCGACTTATTTTGGACTAGCTAGCTTTCAACCTTGTTCTTATTTTAGTCGTGACTTACTTTGGACTAGCTTTCAACCTTGTTCTTATTTTAGTCGCGACTTATTTTGGACTAGCTTTCAACCTTGTTCTTATTTTAGTCGTGACTTACTTTGGACTAGCTTTCAACCTTGTTCTTATTTTAGTCGCGACTTACTTTGGACTAGCTTTCAACCTTCCCGAACAAATTGATCATTTATACGGACCTATATACGAGTGTGTTCACGACTTAAATAGGACGGGACTTAATTAAGTCGCGACTAATTTTCTCCTGCTTAAACGGCCCTAATGATATAAAGAACCTGCAAGAACTTGCCCTATGCATGCTATAGGCAATTAAGCACAGAGATATAAGTCGTATTGACAATGGGTTTATTAAGGTCACATGCCTTCAAATGGCACCCTGCAAGCAACCTTCCGTTTTCTCACCAAAGCAACTATTGAAATGCTATTTGCTTAAAAGGTACTCGGCAAGGACACTCATAGTTTTGAAAAAACTCGTGGACTAAAATCAAAGCATTTCAACATGGCGTCGTTCGAATGATAGCGAGTGAACACATTATTATAAAGTAAAATTATAAATCAAAGACAACGAAATGAAACCACAGTTACATCTTGCGAAGATTCTATATATTGGAGATCCGCCTTTAAGCACCAACTGACTTAAAAAGCTGACCGTCAAAGGCAAAGCCAGTGGCGTCGCTAGGGGGTGACCTGGGCGCGCGTCCCCCAAGTTCTCTTCAAGACCAATTTTGAGATTCTTTCAAATCCGGTGAGAAACATTGGGGGGGGGGGGGGGGGGTATGAAATGGTCAAATAGTTTACAAGTGTGTGAATGTGTTTTTCATATCTTTTCTTGCGTTAGTTCGCTCTGGAGACTACTATGTGTTAGGTCCACATAATAATTTGGGTTAGGTTTAGGAATGTTTGGGGGTTAAGGTTAATGTGGAGGTTACAGGTAGTGTTGGGTTAGCACTACTGGAAACAACCAGAAATCCCAGGAACCATCATGTATATTCTAAAATCACAATTATCTATATAAAAGCTATTATGTAGAATAGGCGAGTTTCAGGGTGTTGCGCGCGCATCGTTTCGCAAAGGAATTGGCGGGCCCTTCACAAAGTAAGCAATGGCAAACAGACTTACTGGCGAGCTAACAACAGCAGAATAACATTATTAAACACCAGAAACTGTATCTATACTTTGTTGATTTTAAACAGTATGTTTACTTTGAGTGGAGCTTGCCAGCTTTTTTGAAAAAATGATGCATGCGCAACACCCTGAAACTCGCCTATTGACATGAGGCGTCAACAATTATGACATCATATTCCGATGACATGTACCGATGGCGTCATATTACGATGACGTCATCATTTTGCCCCCCCCCCCCCCCCCCAACACACTCTCCCAGGTCTGGCGACGCCACTGGGCAAAGCAAGTGACATACCGTATATACGATTGTCTGCTGTCGTACGCCTTTGGAAAGCCGATTTCTTTTGAAAGTTGATATATGGTTTTCAGTGAAAACCTCCAATATAATTGAAAGGACTAAAAAAGAACAAAAAAGTGATTCTTTCTAACTCAGTACAAAAGATTGAAGTTTGTCAGTCATTTCCGTTGGCATTATTGGCCGTTTTCCTTGCAGTGTAAGAAACAATATTGAGCACATGATATTAACATATACATGATAATTAAAGATATTTAAGTTTAGATACTTTTTGTTAAAATATAGTGAACTTTGATTAACACCAAAGAATAAAGGCTTAATTTTCTCTTTCTAAAATATCATGGATATAAGCATATGGTCCACTAAACCTCATTAATTGACGTTCTATATTAGTTAGCGAAAACCGTACAATATCAGTTCTGTTTCCCTAAGACATGACACATGTATACCTGTGAGTTTAAACTGAGCTTTATTACCGGAGAGCTTTATAAATCACTGAAGTATTGTTCTAATCCCACGTTCATGCAATGGGGGAGTCTTGATTTCGGTGCTTGTTTTGGCTACAGTACAATGTTTTATAAATTATATAGATATCTTTAATATATACATCACTCAAATGTGTTTATAATCTGTCAGTTCACTTATATAGACTGTACAACGTTGTTATAGTTTAAAGTTAATCCTAGGTCTCAAGTTCACACAATAATACAAGAGGAATCTCTAGCTATCGGCTCTGTTGACGACTTTTCCGTCGCTTCAGACTTCGCCATTTCGTCAAAAACATCGTCCCAGTCTACCTCAGTGGCTTCTTCTGCCGTAACAGTTTTCGACTCGATTATATCCTCGTCAGCTAGGGCTTTTTCAGTTTTAGTGTTGTCATCGGATGCAGTATTTATAGCACGAGTATCTTCTTCGGTTTCAAGCCGGTTGTCCAGTTCTTTACGGTGCAACCGTTCTCGTTCAAGTATCTCTCCTTGTTCTTCGATGCTAATAGGTTCGCTAGGCTCACCGTACAACTTGAGGAAAATCTCGTCGATATCTCCGCCACTCTCTTCTAGGTTGACTACACTTTTCAATATATTGTCTTCCACAGCTATCCTCTTGGTTTCATTGAATCTTAGTTTGCCAAACAACGACTCGATTTGAGCTTGTTCTACAACGTTCAACTCGTTCACTTCATCGTTTTCTTGATAAACAGCAGTCATGTTTAGCAACGGCTTTCTGTTCTACCCAACGACCTAGTTTCTCAACCTCTCTGACACTGAGTTCTGAATTGATCTGTCTCCTGCAACAGGTCAGTTAAATACGGCGTAATTGTTTAATATTTTATTTGACACGCTATATATAATTTCCCACGGGCCAGTGACGGGGGCATACCGTTTCGTTGCCAAAATTACACAGGAAAACTTGCAATATGCTTTGTCGTTCTATGCCGCCATGTAATTGTGATTTTTTGTTACATGGTGGTAATATTTGCGAATCTATAACTCCATAAATAACAAAAATAATTGAAAAATGAACATAAGAATTCATAGCAATCATAGAAAATATTTACGTTTCTTTATTAACCAATAATATCTTCAGAGGGAACGAAAGATTACAATGAGTATACAGTGTATATTATATATTACATTAATATTTAACAATTATTCACCGAAGTGGAGGTGAATAGTGCTGGATATTCACCGAGCCGCCGCGGCGAGGTGAATATCTGTACTATTCACCGACACTGAGGTGAATAATTGTTTTAGCATATACCTCATAAAATGAAATAACAAGTTTAACATTCTTATTGTTTTCGGTATTTTTATACAAGAGTATAAAACAAGACACGGCCGTCGGCCGTTAGCAACTTGGCGTACTCGATTATTTGTCGACAAAACAGTTTTTACAGCTTTTGAATATATTAATGGTAGAAAATTGTAAAGAAACATACCTGTGGACACTCTTCTACTTAATTTTGTTGACTTTTCTGATTATTCTACTACATCACTCTTGTTTATCAACAAAATCTCCTGCCTCGGTAAACAAAGCAAAACTGGCCGCCATCTTGTTTTGAATAGTGCAGGATATCCCGAGCTAGAGGAACCAATCAGATTGCGCGAAAAGCACTTCACCTGCGAGGTATATGCTAAAGTGTCATATTTTGAGCTGGGCTCTTATATTCATTTTACGATTACAGCGTCCGTTCGGTATAAATCACTTGCTTCGATTTTGGCCATCGATTTTTCGGGCGAAAAGCGTAATCATAAAATAAAGATAAGAGCCCGGCTCAAAATTCTCTATTACCATATTTTGTTTAAAAAAGATTAAACTAAAGAACTATTTACATGAGCCCGGTTAACCACGCTACAATCTTGGACAAAACCTGTTCCAATCGCAGATTTAATGTTTTTAATATGTTTAGTCATAGTTAATAGAAAATATATATGGTTTGCAACAGTGCCGTAGCCAGGGTTGACCTATTGGGTGGGCACGAAGTGACATTTCTAAAGGAGGTAGCATGCATGCCCCGGAAATATTTTGAAATTTAGGGGTTTTGAAATGCCATTTCCTGCACTTTAGGGAAAGAATTTGCAGAATTCTGAAGGTTATAAAATACGAAAATTAAATATTTACATTATTTTTTTGGAGGATTGCGTTAAACCTTTTAGTCAGTTTGATTATGTATTTATTGTGCATACAAGTATGTTAGTGAAAATAGCGTGTGGTATAGATTCTTTAGTCACGAGTACACAAATCACGCATGGAAAACGCGTGGCCAGGCCATGGACTAGCGTTGGAGATTCGTAGAATAATTAATGACGTCATTGACGCGGATTGGCCGACGCCACTGGTTTGTAAGCTCAACAAAAGTCATTGTTTTATGTTTTTATTCATGTTTATGGAAATTTTTGCACTTTCACGGTTACTGAACATATTGTGTTTTCTGTATAATGAAGCAATGATCCAATAGCAACGTTTGGGTTCAATCACTCAACCGTACTGTTTAAATAAACCTAAAACAAAGGATTTTGCACCTTCATGTACTTTTCAACATGAATCGTAGCTTGATTGTTAACCGCTTTCAGTGGCGTAACTCCTATAGGCGCTACCCAGTGCAGTGCAGTGCAGTGCAGTGCAGTGCAGTGCAGTGCAGTGCAGTGCAGTGCAGTGCAGTGCAGTGCAGTGCAGTGCAGTGCAGTGCAGTGCAGTGCAGTGCAGTGCAGTGCAGTGCAGTGCAGTGCAGTGCAGTGTAGTGTAGTGTAGTGTAGATAGTGTAGTGTAGTGTAGTGTAGTGTAGTGTAGTGTAGTGTAGTGTAGTGTAGTGTAGTGTAGTGTAGTGTAGTGTAGTGTAGTGTAGTGTAGTGTAGTGTAGTGTAGTGTAGTGTAGTGTAGTGTAGTGTAGTGTAGTGTAGTGTAGTGTAGTGTAGTGAAGTGAAGTGAAGTGAAGTGAAGTGAAGTGAAGTGAAGTGAAGTGAAGTGAAGTGAAGTGAAGTGAAGTGAAGTGAAGTGAAGTGAGGTGAGGTGAGGTGAGGTGAGGTGAGGTGAGGTGAGGTGAGGTGAGGTGAAGTGTAGTGTAGTGTAGTGTAGTGTAGTGTAGTGTAGTGTAGTGTAGTGTAGTGTAGTGTAGTGTAGTGTAGTGAAGTGAAGTGTAGTGTGGCGTGGTGTAGCAGGGGCGGATTAAGGGGGTGGGGGTGGGGTGTGTGTGGGGGGGGGGGTGGATTGGGTGGCTAGCCACCCCCCTCCTTGGTCTAGAAAAAATTAATAAAAGTCGCTAAATATAATTATTGCAGCTCCAACAGCTCTAGTTGACCGTGAAGTTGCAGTTTTCATTTTTTTAAAAGTGTTTACATAAATCATAAATATTTTATAATGTAAGTAAAAGTAACCCAAAAATATAACCATTTTTCTATACTGCGGAGTGTTCAAACGTGCCCTCAGATGGCTCTCAAAATGCCGGAAATGCTATTTCAGAGACCCAAGAACTCAAAAATACCCGGGGCATGCCATAGAGATCATATAAATACTAGAGGGGGCATTGGCGGGAAAATTTGGTAACCACATGGGGGCCGCCATTACCTATGATATTTCAGTCAATTGGTTGGCAAACGTACTAGACCCAGTCCTTTGCCAACCAACGCGCCTAATGTTTGCCTCTAAAAAAGATGGCGGCGTTCAATTGGTTACCCGTGGTTGGCTGAAATTAAGATAGGATGCCCCCTCTAGTATTTATATGATCTCTATGGGGCATGCCCCCAGACCCCCCTAGAAGGTTCGGGCTTCACCCTCGGCCACACCCCTTTTCAACAATCCTAGATCCGCCCCTGTGTAGTGTAATTATATAGCGTAGTGTATAACTCTAGTGTAATTTAATTTTATATATTAAAAACAACAAGTAATAGGAACATGCAAACTACAAGCTGTAAACAATGCACTGTTTTTCATGTTCGAGAGTTCTTAGGGTCGTATAACAATTAGATAAAGCAGTAACATGATATATATCCACAAGTTAGCTTCAAACTAAATTATTACCATGACGACCATAAAATATAAACAATGTTCTTCATTTTAATCTACGTGCAAAGTTTCAAGTGATTTAGTTGAATAATCTTAAATGTATACACAATTATGAATATCATTTAACAAATAGATTACATTTTCGCGTGCGTGTGTACTGCAATAGATCACAGATGGCGTCACAGCGTGTAAAGCACTCTCCTCCGCAGAGGCTTCTTGGGCTTTTAATAATAGGAGGGGGAAGGAGGGAGCGCTTTATATTGAGATTTTATCGACATAGCGGGGATGCGTGGGGGAAAAGGGGGCATGGTTCTGCACGCGTGCGGGGAATTTCAATCTTCTCATTGCTCCCCGCGCGCTCCTCCTAGCCCGATCTGCCCGCAAAAGCCCAAGAAGCGCCCCTTCCTAAAGCCCAAGAAGCCTCTGCAGAGGAGAGTGACAAAAAAGTACGACACGAGACGAAGTCGAGTGGTGTGACTGTTGTTCTTTACACGCTGTGACATCTTCTGTGCTCTATTGAAGTACACACGTACGGAAAAAAGTAATCTATTTGTTTTTTTAAACAATAAAAACGTCAAGTCGTTTATTGAAGAATTTCTGGGGCATGAGAGAAGAAAAACAAAATCTACTGACGTGATGTGACGTCAGCTGTGCGTGTGTCTTTTAATAGATCACGGTCAACAACCAATGAAAATGCACATAGTATAGAAGTCACATGGTATAAAAGTCTATAGCGTATGGTTGTAAACTGCATGAGTGATTCTTCAAAGACAAATTTAAGAAAAACATTTACAACGAAATACAGTTCAGTATACCGATAAACAGTTCAGTACACAGAAAAACGCTCTGTTTACATTATAAATGAGCTTACGATTATTAATATGGAGAATACATGAATATTGAAGTATGCAAATGAACGTGTTCCACTGGCACTCATGGTCGCACTTGGTAATAGTTGAGTTCGTGATGGAGTGACCGGGGATGTCACCACCGGAGTCTTTGTTCCTTCTGTAGCTTCAACTTTTGTCTTCTTTAACGATGGCTTTCCCGAGGGAGTGACAGAGGATGTCATGGCGTCAGTGGTTTCTTGTGTGGCTTCGACGTTGATCTTACTTGAAGATGGCTTTTCCAAGGGAGTGGCAGAGGGTGTCACCGGGGCAGTGGTTCCTTGTGTAGCTTCAACTTTTGTTTTTCTTAATGATGGCTTCCCCGAAAAAGTGACAGACGTTGTTATGGATGCAGTCTTTGTTCCTTGTGTAGTTTCAACGTTGACCTCACTTGATGATAGCTTTTCTAAGGGAGTGACCGAGGATGTCACGACAGGAATCTTTGTTCCTTGTGTAGCTTCAACTTTTGTCTTCTTTAACGATGGCTTTCCCGAGGGAGTGACCAAGGATGTCATGACAGGAGCCTTTGTTCCTTGTGTAGCTTCAACGTTGACCTCACTTGATAGCTTTTCTAAGGGAGTGACCGAGGATGTCACGACAGGAATCTTTGTTCCTTGTGTAGCTTCAACTTTTGTCTTCCTTAACGATGGCTTCCCCGAAAGAGTGACGGAGGGTATTGTGGGGGCTGTTCTTTGTGTAGCTCCATCATTGACCTCACTTGATGGCTTTTCTAAGAGAGTGACAGACGATGTTATGGCCACAATCTTTGTTATTTCTGTAGTTTCAGCGTTGACCTTACTTGATGATAGCTTTACCGAGAGAGGGACAGACGATGTCGTGGGTGCAGTCTTTGTTCTTTCTGAAGCTTCAACGTTGATCTTACTTGATGGCTTTTCTAAGAGAGGGACAAACGATGTCGTGGCGACAATCTTTGTTCCTTGTGTAGCTTCAACGTTGATCTTACTTGATGATAACTTTTCTAAGAGAGCCGTGACAGAGGATGCCATGACTGCAGTCGCCAGTTGTGTGGTTGTCGGCTCAGATGAAATAATGTTGCTAGTTGTTGTTGAGGGCTTTGATTCGAACGTTTTCTCAAAAGTAAAGGTTCCGAATCTATTTATTGGTTTGTCGCTTTTGAAAGATCCTTCTTCTGTATTGTTGATAAGGAATATGGGTACATGAGGTTGAGTGGCTTGGTTGGAACTTGTAAACCTAGGACCACTGTCCGTGCCTGCGTCATAAGGAAACAATTCCTTCACTCTCTTTTCGACCCATTTTCCACTGGTCTCATTGCATAAACTGTAGTCACGGACACCAATAAACCAGTCAGGCGACGGAGCTATCATTGTAATAACAGACACCAGAGGATATTGACTGTTCACGTTGATACCAGCCTGTGTAGCTGTGCCTGTGCCACCAGAAATGCCTGGTCCTAGATACTTAGCGAGCGCATTTTTCAATCTAATCTGTTCAGCCATTTCGTTGTTTATGATATCATTTCTCCCTGTGAAAAACATCAAAAGATTAAAATTGATTTATTATTATATTTATTTAAAATGGAGTGTTTTGTGTAATATATAAACTAAACAGAGCAGCAGTCGACGAGAAGATCAAAGATAAAGTTTATGTAAATTAAGAGGATTTTTTATGAATTATTTCTGAGTTTTTTAAGTACTGTTTAAAACATGAGCAGCAGTGTTTTATCAGATTTAAAACACGAGGCGATAGCCGAGTGTTTTAGATCTGATAAAACACGTACTGCGAATGTTTTAAATGGCTTCAAAAACTATCCATAAATTAAGCTCATATAGGAATCAATTTTGAAAATTGTCTGAGGCGCAAAATCGAAAAAAAAGTTCATCGAAAATAGCGAGCGTGTCTCTATCACATATATAGAGACACGTCACGGTCATGATTTTCCTTTGTGTTTTCCTCATGAATTATTAATGAGTTTTTGAATGATGTTTTCACCACATTAACGATAATATCTGATGTTTGCGAATTATGACATGTGTCGGTTATCATGAAATGCATTGACTTTGCTGGTCTATTTTTTAGGGGAATAAGTTTACTTCCTTGCGTAATAAACGGAACAATACATACATGAATGTACTAATTTGTGCAGGTGAAAGAAAATTTCGAGTGTAAGAATACACATTATAAGACCAAATCGGGACCAGTTGCGAAAATGCAAATCAAGACCTTCCAGCCAGGATCGAACCCACGACCCTGCGATGCTAGTTCAGTGCTCTGACCACTGAGTTACGGAGGCCATTGCATTGCCAAGTGCTTATATAACGAGTTATGTTTATATAATGGTGGTAAATATAGCTTTGACATTGGTGGATGTTGATGGTTGAGGTTAATGGTGTCTCACAGAAAAATAATTTGGTCAGGGTTTAGTGGACTTGGTGGTCGTGACTGATGTTATGAAGTATAAATAGTTAAGTAAATAACGAGACAGAGATTCCAGGCGGAAAACGTAATTTTGTTAAAAATATCAAAGCCCAGACAATTTCTTTGAAAAAGCCCATAACATTTACTAAAACCCCATAAATTATCACAAATACAAAGACTTTATATACATAACGTTACTAAGAGACAACAAGTATAAAATTAAAAAAAAAATGCGATTAAAATTTGAAATTACAAAATAAAGGTCAAGAATTTGAAAATTAAACTTAAATTTGCAAACGATAAAAAGGGAAAATTTTTTTTCCAATTCTTAAACGTTATTTTGTAATTTCAAATTTTAACCGTTATTTTGTAATTTTATTCTTGTTGTCTTAGTAACCTTATGTATATAAAGTTAAAGTCAGTTAGACTAATAAAATGCAAGTTAGAAGGATTCAAAGGCGTGCCACCAATATATCCTCAACCTGGCGTTCTTTTTTGTACTATCGACTATAACACCAAGGTTATATACAGTCCTTGTCTCTACTTCCTATTTGTTACTGGCACGAATATTAATTTAGATATGATCTTGTTCTATGGTTTAGTTAATCTGAAGTCCTCTGTTCTTCCTGTTACTCTTACTGACTTACAGAAGAGCACTAGTTCATCTAGTGGTAATGTATAGTCAAATTTGTTACTCGTAAATGTAAAATTACCAACCTACTGAGATCCTTTTTTATCAGAACTTGTCGAATTTCGAACGCTCTTGTCTCAACTCATTTAAATCTGTTATGCTAAATTGTTATTTTACATCACTGGAAACTAGTTACAACTGTGAAAGCCTCGTAGGTCTACGTTTAAAACTGTATGTCTAAAATGTAATTCTGTCCGTAGTCTTAGCCGTCCAATTTCTTGCTGTTGTTAGTATCTGTATCGGTAAATTGTATATAGTTATAGTTGTACTTCGTATAGTTATATAGCTTTATCACATTAACTTATATCTCGGGCCCGCTGTAATGGGATATTCCGGCCCTGCCATCGTACTAGCATTTAGTTTGTATTAACTAAGTAACTTTTCTACGTTGTTGTCTGTACATAAACATTTTTTTATCTGGCAGAGCTAATAAAATAAAAATAAATAAAATAATCCATCGTGATTTTCTGAGTCGAAACGTCACTAACATACTTCGTTCTCCAAAATCACTACAGTCCATCT
The DNA here is from genome assembly GCA_964035015.1 of Corallium rubrum. Classification (NCBI taxonomy): domain Eukaryota; kingdom Metazoa; phylum Cnidaria; class Anthozoa; order Scleralcyonacea; family Coralliidae; genus Corallium; species Corallium rubrum. The sequence continues at coordinate 11,455,407 of OZ036007.1, forward strand.
GTCAAAGGCTTCTTTGTTTATCGAAAGCGCGGCCGGTTTCTATATACATTCGTTCATACCCCCCTCGCTAACTTACCTAGCTCAGCAACTCGCTGAACTCCTAGTGTAGCCAGACTTCCAGGCCTCCACATCACATAAGATGAATTGTGAGAACAACCAACTAGACGAGAGAAATGAGGGTTCGGCGGAAAATCGAGATGAGAGTCTGTAGTCCATTCGGCCTTGAAAGTCAGCTTGTATGTCGCCGAACCCTTGCACTGGATCGCTTCAGAGAGCGGTATACTTATCGGCACTAGAGAAGATGCCATGACTGCAGTCGCCTGTTGTGTGGTTGTCGGCTCAGGTAAAATAATATTGGTTGTTGTTATTGTTGTTGTTGAAGGCTTTGATTCGAACGTTTTCTCAAACGTGAAGGTTCCAAATCTATTTATTGGTTTGTCGCTTTTGAAAGATCCTTCTTCTGTATTGTTGATAAGGAATATGGGTTCATGAGGTTGAGTGGCTTGGTTGGAACTTGTAAACCTAGGACCACTGTCCGTGCCTGCGTCGTAAGGAAACAATTCCTTCACACTCGTTTCCACCCATTTTCCACTGGTTTCATTGCATAGACTGTAATCACGAACACCAATAAACCAGTCAGGCGACGGAGCTATCATTGTAATAACAGACACCAGAGGATATTGACTGTTCACGTTGATACCAGCCTGTGTAGCTGTGCCTGTGCCACCAGAAATGCCTGGTCCTAGATACTTAGCGAGCGCATTTTTCAATCTAATCTGTTCATCCATTTCGTTGTTTATGATATCATTTCTCCCTGTGAAAAATATCAGAAGATTAAAATTGATTTATTATATTTATTTAAAATGGAGTGTTTTGTGTAATATATAAACTAAACATGAGCAGCAGTCGACGAGAAGATCAAAGATAAAGTTTATGTAAATTAAGAGGATTTTTTATGAATTATTTCTGAGTTTTTTAAGTACTGTTTAAAACATGAGCAGCAGTGTTTTATCAGATTTAAAACACGAGGCGATAGCCGAGTGTTTTAGATCTGATAAAACACGTACTGCGAATGTTTTAAATGGCTTCAAAAACTATCCATAAATTAAGCTCATATAGGAATCAATTTTTAAAATTGTCTGAGGCGCAAAATCGAAAAAAAAGGTCCTTCGAAAATAGCGAGCGTGTCTGTATCACATATATAGAGACACGTCACGGTCATGATTTTCCTTTGTGTTTTCCTCATGAATTATTAATGAGTTTTTGAATGATGTTTTCACCACATTAACGATAATATCTGATGTTCACGAATTATGACATGTGTCGGTTATCATGAAATGCATTGACTTTGCTGGTCTATTTTTTAGGGGAATAAGTTTACTTCCTTGCGTATATAATAAACCGAACAATACATGAATGTACTAATTTTTGTAGGTGAATGGAAATTTCGAGTGTAAGAATAATATACATTATAAGACCAAATCGGGACCAGTTGCGAAAATGCAAATCAAGACCTTCCAGCTAGGATCGAACCCACGACCCTGCTAGTTCAGTGCTCAGACCACTGAGTTACGGAGGCCATTGCATTGCCAAGTGCATATATAACGAGTTATGTTTATATAATGGTGGTAAATATAGCTTTGACATTAGTGGATGTTGATGGTTGAGGTTAATGGTGTCGCACAGAATAATCATTTGGTCAGGGTTTGGTGGACTTGGTGGTCGTGACTCTGATGTTATGAAGCAAATAGTTAAGTACGGAAAACGTAATTTTGTTAAAAATATCAAAGCCCAGACAATTTCTTTGAAAAAGCCCATAATATTTACTAAAAGCCCATAAATTATCACAAATACAAAGACTTTATATACATAACGTTACTAAGACAACAAGTATAAAATTACAAAAAAAAAACGATTAAAATTTGTAATTACAAAATAAAGGTCAAGAATTTGCAAATTAAACTTAAATTTACAAACGATAAACAGGGAAAATCTTTTTTCCAATTCTTAAGCGTTATTTTGTAATTTCAAATTTTAACCGTTATTTTGTAATTTTATACTTGTTGTCTTAGTAACCTTATGTATATAAAGTCTTCGTATTTGTATATACCATGCAGGGTATAATAGAACTGTTTGAGTACATTGAAACTGACATAATATCTTGATTTGCAAATAATTCCTATATTTTTTGACAGTTTATTGTTAACATGATTTAGTTGGATATCCCATTTTAAGTGTTCATCTATATAAACACCAAGGTATTTATAAGATTTTTGTTCTATATTGCAAGTTGTTATATTAATATTGGCTTGTTTCTTTGGAGAAGATACTATCATATAATTTGTCTTTTTAAAATTAATCGATAATTTATTAGCAGCACAGTGTGTAGAAAGACTTTGTATTGGTCAGTCTTCTCTAAGATATGTTTCACAAGACTATACGTTACCCGGAAGAGTTCCTTGTTTATCATTATGTTTATAAGGCGCGAGGGTGTTTGTAAGAGAAGTCAGAATAAAATCATATTTTTGATGTTGGATTACTGTGGTATAAGCTCATCAGGCCGCGCGTTTTGGATAGCTCCCCGTCCTCATCGTTCTCCAAAACGGGCGGCCTGAGCTTATACCACAGTAACCCAACATCAAAAATATGATTCTCTTCTAGTTTTCTTATAAAATTAACGGAGAAGGCTAATTTAATATCTAAATATAGTTCGGCGTAGGCAGTGTGTTGCGATGTATAGAGAATTTTAAAGCCGGCGAACTGTCGTCATTTTGGCGGAGAACTGGAAGTATTGATGTGTTTGAGAGGAAAAGCCCGCCGTCATAATCAGAAGGAACTCACTACATGCATCAAAAGCACCGCAGTGAGGCGTACACTATATCTTGCTGTTGTTCGGCCTCATTTTGGTTATGCCACACCAAGGTTACAGTCCTTGTCTCTACTTCCTACTGGCACGAATATTAATTTAGATATGATCTTGTTCTATGGTTTAGTTAATCTGAAGTCCTCTGTTCTTCCTGTTACTTACAGAACACTAGATCATCTAGTGGTAATGTAGTCAAATTTGTTACCCGTAAATGTAAAACTACCAACATACTGAGATCCTTTTTTATCAGAACTTGTCGAATTTGGAACGCTCTTGCTAATGAACTGAACCTTATAGTATGGATAGTCTCAACTCATTTAAATCAGTTATGCTAAATTCTTATATTTCACTACATCATTGGAAACTATTGTTACAACTGCATGTGAAAATTCTCGTACGTTTAAAACTATATGTCTAAAATATAATTTTGTCCGTAGTCTTAGCCGTCAAATTTCTTGCTGTTGTTAGTATCTGTCTCTGTAAATTATATATAGTTAGTTATACTTAGTATAGTTATATAGCTTTATCACATTAACTTATATCTCGGGCCCGCTGTAATGGAATATTCCTGCCCTGCCATCGTTACTAGCATTTAGTTTGTATTAACTAAGTAACTTTTCTACGTTGTTGTCTTACATAAACATTTTTTATCTGGCAAAGCTAATAAAATAAAAATAAATAAAATAATCCATCGTGATTTTCTGAGTCGAAACGTCACTATATACTTCGTTCTCCAAAATCACTACAGTCCATCTGTCAAAGGCTTCTTTGTTTATCGAAAGCGCGGCCGGTTTCTATATACATTCGTTCATACCCCCCTCGCTAACTTACCTAGCTCAGCAACTCGCTGAACTCCTAGTGTAGCCAGACTTCCAGGCCTCCACATCACATAAGATGAATTGTGAGAACAACCAACTAGACGAGAGAAATGAGGGTTCGGCGGAAAGTCGAGATGAGAGTCTTTAGTCCATTCGGCCTTGAAAGTCAGCGTGTATGTCGCCGAACCCTTGCACTGGGTCGCTTCAGAAGGCGGGATACTTATCGGCACTAGAGAGGATGCCATGACTGCAGTCGCCTGTTGTGTGGTTGTCGGCTCAGGTAAAATAATATTTGTTGTTGTTGTTGTTGTTGTTGTTGTTGTTGTTGTTGTTGTTGTTGTTGTTGTTGTTGTTGTTGTTGTTGTTGTTGTTGTTGTTGTTGTTGTTGTTGAAGGCTTTGATTCGAACGTTTTCTCAAAAGAAAAGGTTCCAAATCTCTTTATTGGTTTGTCGCTTTTGAAAGATCCTTCTTCTGTATTGTTGATAAGGAATATGGGTACATGAGGTTGAGTGGCTTGGTTGGAACTTGTAAACCTAGGACCACTGTCCGTGCCTGCGTCATAAGGAAACAATTCCTTCACTCTCTTTTCCACCCATTTTCCACTGGTTTCATTGCATAGACTGTAATCACGAACACCAATAAACCAGTCAGGCGACGGAGCTATCATTGTAATAACAGACACCAGAGGATATTGACTGTTCACGTTGATACCAGCCTGTGTAGCTGTGCCTGTGCCACCAGAAATGCCTGGTCCTAGATACCTAGCGAACGCATTTTTTAATCTAATCTGTTCGTCCATTTCGTTGTTTATGGCATCATTGTTCCCTGTGAAAAAAGATTAAAATAGATTTATTCAATAGTTATTTAAAATGGAGTGTTTTATGTAATATTTAAAACATGAGCAGCAGTCGAAAAAATCAAAGATAAAGTTTATGTAAATTAAGAGGATTTATTATTATAAAATAACATGTATACTATGCGAGCCCTGATTGGTCAATTGCCGTGTTTGGATCAGAGTATCCAAATATGGAAAAGTCCTGCCAAAACGATTTTTTGAAAATGTCGGACAGTATATCATATTCACTTGTGATTATTTTATAAAAGAAATGCCAAATGTTTTTTTCCGTGTTTGGAGACTCTTATCCAAACACTTGGGAAATTGCTCGACATTCGAAAAACTAAAAACACTCGCCTACGGCTCGTGTTTTGTTACGCTTTTCTCCAGTCTCGCAATTTCCCGCGTGTTTGGATCAGAGTATTCAAACACGGAAAACCATTTGGTATTTCTTTAATTATTTCTGAGTTTTTTAATGTTTTCACCACCATTAACGATAATCTCTCTGATGTGAATTATGACATGTGTCGGTTATCATGAAATGCATTGACTTTGCTGCTCTATTTTTTAGGGGAATAAGTTTACTTCCTTGCGTAATAAACCGAACAATACATGAATGTACAGGAGATCCAGCTAGGATCGAACCCACGACCCTGCGATGCTAGTTCAGTGCTCTGACCACTGAGTTACGGAGGCCATTGCATTGCCAAGTGCTTATATAACGAGTTATGTTTATATAATGGTGGTAAATATAGCTTTGACAATGGTGGATGTTGATGGTTGAGGTTAATGGTGTGTCATAGAAAAATCATTTGGTCCGCAGGGTTTGGTGGACTTGGTGGTCGTTACTGATGTTATGAAGTAAATAGTTAAGTAAATAACGAGACAGAGATTCCAGGCGGAAAGCGTATAATTTTGTTAAAAATATCAAAGCCCAGACAATTTCGTTGAAAAAGCCCATAACATTTACTAAAAGCCCATAAATTATCACAAATACAAAGACTTTATATACATAACGTTACTAAGACAACAATTATAAAATTTAAAAAGAAACGATTAAAATTTGAAATTACGAAATAAAGGTCAAGAATTTGAAAATTAAACTTAAATTTACAAACGATAAACAGGGGGGGAAAAATTTCCAATTCTTAAACGTTATTTTGTAATTTCAAATTTTAACCGTTCTTTTGTAATTTTATACTTAATCCTTTGAACGTTTTCATGGCGATAAAGTAATATAAATAAGTTTTGTGGAAACACCACGTAAAATATTTCTTTGCTAAGCTTTCGGCCTGTTGACTCAGGCCTTCCTTTTGCTCTGATGAAGGCCTGAGTCAACAGGCCGAAAGCTTAGCAAAGAAATATTTTACGTGGTGTTTCCACAAAACTTATTTATATTAATTTTATACTTGTTGTCTTAGTAACCTTATGTATATAAAGTCTTTGTATTTGTAATAATTTAATCACTGTGAAGATGTTGCATGTAGCGACGAAACGTTAGTGCAATAAACATGAATATAGAGCTATGAATGATAGCAATATTAATTATACTGTAAGAATATTAGACTTTCTGTAAGTTGCTTTGAGTTGTTGTGTGTAGAAAGACTATTTGTATTGGTCAGTCTTCTCTAAGATATGTTTCAGAAGACTATACGTTACCCGGAAGAGTTCGTTGTTTATCATTATATTTATAAGGCGCGAGGGTCCTTAGTCCTTGTCTCTACTTCCTATTTGTTACTGGCACGAATATTTAGATATGATCTTGTTCTATGGTTTAGTTAATCTGAAGTCCTCTGTTCTTCTTGTTACTCTTACTGACTTACTTACAGAAGCACTAGATCATCTAGTGGTAATGTAGTCAAATTTGTTACCCGTAAATGTAAAACTACCAACATACTTAGATCCTTTTTTATCAGAACTTGTCGAATTTCGAGCGCTCTTGCTAATGAACTGAACCTTAGTATGGATAGTCTCAACTCATTTAAATCTGTTATGCTAAATTATTATTTTGCATCATTGGAAACTAGTTACAACTGTGAAAATCCACGTACGTTTAAAACTGTATGTCTAAAGTGTAATTCTGTCCGTAGTCTTAGCCGTCCAATTTCTTGCTGTTAGTATCTGTATCTGTAAATTATATATAGTTAGTTATACTTAGTATAGTTATATAGCTTTATCACATTAACTTATATCTCGGGCCCGCTGTAATGGGATATTCCGGCCCTGCCATCGTTACTAGCATTTAGTTTGTATTAACTAATAACTTTTCTACGTTGTTGTCTGTACATAAACATTTTTTATCTGGCAAAGCTAATAAAATAAAAATAAATAAAATAATCCATCGAGTGATTTTCTGAGTCGAAACGTCACTATTATACTTCGTTCTCCAAAATCACTACAGTCCATCTATCAAAGGCTTCTTTGTTTTTCGAAAGCGCGACCGGTTTCTATATACATTCGTTCATACCCCCCTCGCTAACTTACCTAGCTCAGCAACTCGCTGAACTCCTAGTGTAGCCAGACTTCCAGGCCTCCACATCACATAAGATGAATTGTGAGAACAACCAACTAGACGAGAGAAATGAGGGCCCGAAGGGAAGTCGATGGGATGAGAATTTCTCGTCCATTCTGCCTTGAAAGTAAGCGTGTATGTCGCCGAACCCTTGCACTGGATCGCTTCAGAGATCGGTATACTTATCGGCACTAGAGAGGATGCCATGACTGCAGTCGCCTGTTGTGTGGTTGTCGGCTCAGGTAAAATAATATTGGTTGTTGTTGTTATTGTTGTTGTTGTTGTTGTTGTTGTTGTTGTTGTTGTTGTTGTTGAAGGCTTTGATTCGAACGTTTTCTCAAAAGTAAAGGTTCCAAATCTATTTATTGGTTTGTCGCTTTTGAAAGATCCTTCTTCTGTATTGTTGATAAGGAATATGGGTTCATGAGGTTGAGTGGCTTGGTTGGAACTTGTAAACCTAGGACCACTGTCCGTGCCTGCGTCGTAAGGAAACAATTCCTTCACACTCGTTTCCACCCATTTTCCACTGGTTTCATTGCATAGACTGTAATCACGAACACCAATAAACCAGTCAGGCGACGGAGCTATCATTGTAATAACAGACACCACAGGATATTGACTGTTCACGTTGATACCAGCCTGTGTAGCTGTGCCTGTGCCACCAGAAATGCCTGGTCCTAGATACTTAGCGAGCGCATTTTTCAATCTAATCTGTTCATCCATTTCGTTGTTTATGGCATCATTTTTCCCTGTGAAAAACATCAGAAGATTAAAATTGATTTATTATTATATTTATTTAAAATGGAGTGTTTTGTGTAATATTTAAAACATGAGCAGCAGTCGATGAGAAGATCAAAGATAAAGTTTATGTAAATTAAGAGGATTTTTTATGAATTATTTCTGAGTTTTTTAAGTACTGTTTAAAACATAAGCAGCAGTGTTTTATCAGATTTAAAACACGAGGCGATAGCCGAGCGTTTTAGATCTGATAAAACACATACTGCGAATGTTTTAAATGGCTTCAAAAACTATCCATAAATTAAGCTCATATAGGAATCAATTTTGAAAATTGTCTGAGGCGCAAAATCGAAAAAAAAGTTCATCGAAAATAGCGAGCGTGTCTATATCACATATTTAGAGACACGTCACGGTCATGATTTTCCTTTGTGTTTTCCTCATGAATTATTAATGGTTTTTGAATGATGTTTTCACCACATTAACGATAATATCTGATGTTCACGAATTATGACATGTGTCGGTTATCATGAAATGCATTGACTTTGCTGCTCTATTTTTTAGGGGAATAAGTTTACTTCCTTGCGTATATAATAAACCGAACAATACATGAATGTACTAATTTTTGTAGGTGAAGGGAAATTTCGAGTGTAAGAATATACATTATAAGACCAAATCGGGACCAGTTGCGAAAATGCAAATCAAGACATTCCTGCTTGGATCGAACCCACGACCCTGCGATGCTAGTTCAGTGCTCAGATCACTGAGTTACGGAGGCCATTGCATTGCCAAGTGCTTATATAACGAGTTATGTTTATATAATGGTGGTAAATAGCTTTGACATTAGTGGATGTTGATGGTTGAGGTTAATGGTGTCGCACAGAAAAATCATTTGGTCAGGGTTTGGTGGACTTGGTGGTCGTGGCTCTGATGTTATGAAGTAAATAGTTAAGTACGGAAAACGTAATTTTGTTAAAAATATCAAAGCCCAGACAATTTCTTTGAAAAAGCCCATAACATTTACTAAAAGCCCATAAATTATCACAAATACAAAGACTTTATATACATAACGTTACTAAGACAACAAGTATAGAATTACAAAAAAAAAACGATTAAAATTTGTAATTACAAAATAAAGGTAAAGAATTTGCAAATTAAACTTAAATTTACAAACGATAAACAGGGAAAATCTTTTTTCCAATTCTTAAACGTTATTTTGTAATTTCAAATTTTAACCGTTATTTTGTAATTTTATACTTGTTGTCTTAGTAACCTCATGTATATAAAATCTTCGTATTTGTATATACCAGGGTATAATAGAACTGTTTGAGTACATTGAAACTGACATAATATCTTGATTTGCAAATAATTCCTATATTTTTTGACAGTTTATTGTTAACACGATTTAGTTGGATATCCCATTTTAAGTGTTCATCTATATAAACACCAAGGTATTTATAAGATTTTTGTTCTATATTGCAAGTTGTTATATTAATATTGGCTTGTTTCTTTGGAGAAGATACTATCATATAATTTGTCTTTTTAAAATTAATCGATAATTTATTAGCAGCAAAGTGTGTAGAAAGACTTTGTATTGGTCAGTCTTCTCTAAGATATGTTTCACAAGACTATACGTTACCCGGAAGAGTTCCTTGTTTATCATTATGTTTATAAGGCGCGAGGGTGTTTGTAAGAGAAGTCAGAATAAAATCATATTTTTGATGTTGGATTACTGTGGTATAAGCTCAGGCCGCGCATTTTGGATAGTTCCCCGTCCTCATCGTTCTCCAAAACGCGCGGCCTGAGCTTATACCACAGGTAAGCCAACATAAAAAATATGATTCTCTTCTAGTTTTCTTATAAAGTTAATGGTGATACCTGCGGAGAAGGCTAATTTAATATATATCTAAATATAGTTCGGCGTAGGCAGTGTGTTGCGATGTATAGAGAATTTTAAAGCCGGCGAACTGTCGTGATTTTGGCCGAGAACTGGAAGTATTGATGTGTTTGAGAGGCAAAGCCCGTCGTCATAATCAGAAGGAACGCACACTATTAGTATATCTTGCTTTAGTTCGGCCTCATTTTGGTTATGCTGCAGTCAATTGGACTAATAAACAAGTTAGAGAGGATTCAAAGGCGTGCCACCAATCCTCAACCTGCCGGGATTTTTTGTACTATCGACTATAACACCAAGGTTACAGTCCTTGTCTCTACTTCCTATTTGTTACTGGCACGAATATTTAGATATGATCTTGTTCTATGGTTTAGTTAATCTGAAGTCCTCTGTTCTTCTTGTTACTCTTACTGACTCACTTACAGAAGCACTAGATCATCTAGTGGTAATGTAGTCAAATTTGTTACCCGTAAATGTAAAACTACCAACATACTGAGATCCTTTTTTATCAGAACTTGTCGAATTTGGAACGCTCTTGCTAATGAACTGAACCTTATAGTATGGATAGTCTCAACTCATTTAAATCAGTTATGCTAAATTCTTATATTTTACTACATCATTGGAAACTATTGTTACAACTGTGAAAATCCTCGTACGTTTAAAACTATATGTCTAAAATATAATTTTGTCCGTAGTCTTAGCCGTCTAATTTCTTGCTGTTGTTAGTATCTGTCTCTGTAAATTATATATAGTTAGTTATACTTAGTATAGTTATATAGCTTTATCACATTAACTTATATCTCGGGCCCGCTGTAATGGAATATTCCTGCCCTGCCATCGTTACTAGCATTTAGTTTGTATTAACTAAGTAACTTTTCTACGTTGTTGTCTGTACATAAACATTTTTTATCTGGCAAAGCTAATAAAATTAAAATAAATAAAATAATCCATCGAGTGATTTTCTGAGTCGAAACGTCACTATAATATACTTCGTTCTCCAAAATCACAACAGTCCATCTGTCAAAGGCTTCTTTGTTTATCGAAAGCGCGGCCGGTTTCTATATACATTCGTTCATACCCCCCTCGCTAACTTACCCCGCTCAGCAACTCGCTGAACTCCTAGTGTAGCCAGACTTCCAGGCCTCCACATCACATAAGATGAATTGTGAGAGCAACCAACTAGACGAGAGAAATGAGGGCCCGAAGGGAAGTCGATGGGATGAGAATTTCTCGTCCATTCTGCCTTGAAAGTAAGCGTGTATGTCGCCGAACCCTTGCACTGGATCGCTTCAGAGATCGGTATACTTATCGGCACTAGAGAGGATGCCATGACTGCAGTCGCCTGTTGTGTGGTTGTCGGCTCAGGTAAAATAATATTGGTTGTTGTTGTTATTGTTGTTGTTGTTGTTGTTGAAGGCTTTGATTCGAACGTTTTCTCAAAAGTGAAGGTTCCAAATCTATTTATTGGTTTGTCGCTTTTGAAAGATCCTTCTTCTGTATTGTTGATAAGGAATATGGGTTCATGAGGTTGAGTGGCTTGGTTGGAACTTCTAAACCTAGGACCACTGTCTGTGCCTGCGTCATAAGGAAACAATTCCTTCACTCTCTTTTCCACCCATTTTCCACTGGTCTCATTGCATAAACTGTAGTCACGGACACCAATAAACCAGTCAGGCGACGGAGCTATCATTGTAATAACAGACACCAGAGGATATTGACTGTTCACGTTGATACCAGCCTGTGTAGCTGTGCCTGTGCCACCAGAAATGCCTGGTCCTAGATACTTAGCGAGCGCATTTTTCAATCTAATCTGTTCATCCATTTCGTTGTTTATGGCATCATTTTTCCCTGTGAAAAACATCAGAAGATTAAAATTGATTTATTATTATATTTATTTATTTATTTAAAATGGGGTGTTTTGTGTAATATATAAACTAAACATGAGCAGCAGTCGACGAGAAGATCAAAGATATATTATAAATGTAAATTAAGAGGATTTTTTATGAATTATTTCTGAGTTTTTTAAGTACTGTTTAAAACATGAGCAGCAGTGTTTTATCAGATTTAAAACACGAGGCGATAGCCGAGTGTTTTAGATCTGATAAAACACGTACTGCGAATGTTTTAAATGGCTTTAAAAACTATCCATAAATTAAGCTCATATAGGAATCAACTTTGAAAATTGTCTGAGGCGCAAAATCGAAAAAAAAGTTCATCGAAAATAGCGAGCGTGTCTCTATCACATATATAGAGACACGTCACGGTCATGATTTTCCTTTGTGTTTTCCTCATGAATTATTAATGAGTTTTTGAATGATGTTTTCACCACATTAACGATAATATCTGATGTTCACGAATTATGACATGTGTCGGTTATCATGAAATGCATTGACTTTGCTGGTCTATTTTTTAGGGGAATAAGTTTACTTTCTTGCGTAATAAACGGAACAATACATGAATGTACTAATTTTTGCAGGTGAAAGAAAATTTCGAGTGTAAGAATACACATTATAAGACCAAATTGGGACCAGTCGCGAAAATGCAAATCAAGACCTTCCAGCCAGGAATCGAACCCACGACCCTGCGATGCTAGTTCAGTGCTCTGACCACTGAGTTACGGAGGCCATTGCATTGCCAAGTGCTTATATAACGAGTTATGTTTATATAATGGTGGTAAATAACTTTGACATTGGTGGATGTTGATGGTTGAGGTTAATGGTGTCTCACAGAAAAATAATTTGGTCAGGGTTTAGTGGACTTGGTGGTCGTGACTGATGTTATGAAGTAAATAGTTAAGTAAATAACGAGACAGAGATTCCAGGCGGAAAGCGTAATTTTGTTAAAAATATCAAAGCCCAGACAATTTCGTTGAAAAAGCCCATAACATTTATTAAAAGCCCATAAATTATCACAAATACAAAGACTTTATATATACATAACGTTACTAAGACAACAAGTATAAAATTAAAAAAAAAAACGATTAAAATTTGAAATTACAAAATAATGGTCAAGAATTTGAAAATTAAACTTAAATTTACAAACGATAAACAGGGGAAAAAATTTTTCCAATTCTTAAACGTTATTTTGTAATTTCAAATTTTAACCGTTATTTTGTAATTTTATACTTGTTGTCTTAGTAACCTTATGTATATAAAGTCTTTGTATTTGTAACAATTTAATCACTCTGAAGATGTTGCATGTAGCGACGAAACGTTAGTGCAATAAATATGAATATAGAGCTATGAATGATAGCAATATTAATTATACTGTAAGAATATTAGACTTTCTGTAAGTTGCTTTGAGTTGTTGTTGTGTGTAGAAAGACTATTTGTATTGGTCAGTCTTCTCTAAGATATGTTTCACAAGACTATACGTTACCCGGAAGAGTTCGTTGTTTATCATTATATTTATAAGGCGCGAGGGTGTTTGTAAGGGAAGTCAGAAGAAAATCATATTTTTGATGTTGGATTACTGTGATATAAGCTCATCAGGCCGCGCGTTTTGGATAGTTCCCCGTCCACATCGTTCTCCAAAACGCGCGGCCTGAGCTTATACCACAGTAACCCAAGATCAAAAATATGATTCTCTTCTAGTTTTCTTATAAAATTAATGGAGATACCTGTGGAGAAGGCTAATTTAATATCTAAATATAGTTCTGCGTAGGCAGTGTGTTGCGATGTATAGAAAATTTTAAAGCCGGCGAACTGTCGTGATTTTGGCCGAGAATTGGAAGTATTGATGTGTTTGAGAGGCAAAGTCCGTCGTCATAATCAGAAGGAACTCACTGTACATCAAAAGCACTGGAGTGAGGCGCACACTATATCTTGCTGTTGTTCGGCCTCATTTTGGTTATGCCACACAAATCTGGGCGCCACAGTCAATTGAACTAATAAATAAGTTAGAGAGGATTCAAAGGTGCCGGGTTTTCTGTACTATCGACTATAACACCAAGGTTACAGTCCTTGTCTCTACTTCCTATTTGTTACTGGCACGAATATTTAGATATGATCTTGTTCTATGGTTTAGTTAATCTGAACTAGTTCTCTGTTCTTCCTGTTACTCTTACTGACTTACTTACAGAAGCACTAGATAGTCTAGTGGTAATGTAGTCAAAATTGTTACCCGTAAATGTAAAACTACCAATTAACATACTGAGATCCTTTTTTATCAGAACTTGTCGAATTTGGAACGCTCTTGCTAATGAACTGAACCTTAGTATGGATAGTCTCAACTCATTTAAATCTGTTATGCTAAATTATTATTTTGCATCATTGGAAACTAGTTACAACTGTGAAAATCCTCGTACGTTTAAAACTGTATGTCTAAAATGTAATTCTGTCCGTAGTCTTAGCCGTCCAATTTCTTGCTGTTAGTATCTGTATCTGTAAATTATATATAGTTAGTTATACTTAGTATAGTTATATAGCTTTATCACATTAACTTATATCTCGGGCCCGCTGTAATGGGATATTCCGGCCCTGCCCTCGTTACTAGCATTTAGTTTGTATTAACTAAGTAACTTTTCTACGTTGTTGTCTGTACATAAACATTTTTTATCTGGCAAAGCTAATAAAATAAAAATAAATGAAATAATCCATCGAGTGATTTTCTGAGTCGAAACGTCACTATTATACTTCGTTCTCCAAAATCACTACAGTCCATCTGTCAAAGGCTTCTTTGTTTATCGAAAGCGCGGCCGGTTTCTATATACATTCGTTCATACCCCCCTCGCTAACTTACCCCGCTCAGCAACTCGCTGAACTCCTAGTGTAGCCAGACTTCCAGGCCTCCACATCACATAAGATGAATTGTGAGAACAACCAACTAGACGAGAGAAATGAGGGCCCGAAGGGAAGTCGAGATGAGAGTCTTTAGTCCATTCTGCCTTGAAAGTCAACGTGTATGTCGCCGAACCCTTGCACTGGATCGCTTCAGAGAGCGGTATACTTATCACTAAGCACACAAAACCGTACCAAATCGACACCATGTTGTTATTTTAACTATACCAAAACAGTGACCACAACTTGTTAACAAAGAATGCGACTGGTTTTGAACTGTATAAAATTGACACTTGATTAAATATACGGAATGATAGGATTGCCGTGTTCTTTTATTGGCGATCTCTTAGTTTCTATGGATAATAACATGAATGTACCGCGGCTATATATAACCTTTTGTAATGTCAACGTGATACACGCCAACGTGTTGCGCGAAGATAATATCAGTGCCAAGGGCTGGCTTCCTCTGCAGACTCACCATGGTGATTTCGGTTATTTTCGTAAGGGACTCCCCACAGCAAAAAAAAATTACCTGTTTTGTTTATTTCTGATATATATTCTAAGATATCTTTCCTCATAGTCTGCTCCAACACCAAGTAACAATTAGCTTGAATTCGGATCCTAATATCAATTCAACCAACATTAATACAATTATATAAAAAACACTTGTATTTTATTTCTAAGATCCTTTCTGATGCAGGACTACCTGAACGTGATCACCATGGAATGTTCTTCCGCTTGAACCGAAATTTAATTTATATTTGTTCACGTTACTGTTGTGAAATCTGTCGGCTGTAAATGAAACACTGTTGTATAAGCTTCACTCGCGACGATAGATCTTTTATCACCGGTGAAATTTCGTGCTCTGATCATGATTGCCGTTATTTTTCGCTAACGACCTTTACGGTTTTCGTCAGCCATTGTGTTTACAAAAAAACAAAAACAGAGGAAAATTTGAAAAACCCCATAAGTTGGCGAATTCAGTAAATTAAGCACTAAATCATGCATGAGTCGCACGATAAACAATTTGAAAGAAAGTTTTAGGCCCTGTCACACGAGACCAGACGACGGATGAAAATTCGTCCGGATTGTTACGTTATATTCTAAGGATTTAAGGTGAAGGAAAATTCGAGTGTGGAATATATACATTTAAAGTCTTTAAGGTGGCTCCATACAGTTTCTTGAAAAATGGAAAATACAAGTTTGAGAGTCCAAAACACGTGATTAAACAATTCGGAAAAAGAATAAAACTAAATGTTATATATGCATAGTTAAACAGTCTGACAATCAAAAACTGTTATCAAATAAATAGCAACAGTTGTTTCTATGGCAACAATGACGTTTCAAAATGGCTGCTAGTTACCCTTCAAACTAGTTTAATTCGGAAAAAACTTTGGTGACCCTCAATTTTTTTTCTTTAAAACTTTTCTTGAAGTATGAGTAATCAATAGGCCAATTTTAAAAAAATTCTGTAGAACGAAATTTTTTAAAAATTAACAAACATGATATTTCCAGAAAAAAATTTATTTGTTCTACAGAATTTTTTTTAAATCTGCCTATTGATTACTCATACTTCCAGAAAATTTTTAATCAAAAAAAAATTGGAGGTCACCCAAGTTTTTTTCGACTTAAATTAGTTTGAAGGGCAATTGGCAGCCATTTTGAAACGTCATTGTTGCCATAGGAACAACTGTTGCTATTTATTTGGTAACAGTTTTTGATTGTCAGACTGTTTGACTATGCAAAACATTTAGTTTTATTTTTTCCCCGAATTGTTTATGCACGTGTTTTGGACTCTCAAACTTGTATTTTCCATTTTTCAAGAAACTGTATGGAGCCACCTTAAATGTATATATTCCACACTCTAATTTTCCTTCACCTTAAATCCTTAGAACATGCTATGTAATCGAGTGAAACGCCCAATATTACTTATAATATACCCAATTCTCTCCTGGCATTACCACCTCATCATATATACAGAACTCGCGATCAAACTCTCGGCAACGCCCTCCGTGGCTCAATCGTCAGAGCATTGCACTAGAATCGCAAGGTCGTGGGTTCAATTCCTGCCGTAAGGCCTGTGTTGTTGCATTTTTCGCAACTGGTCCCGGTTTGGTCTTAAAATGTATATATTCTACACTCGAATTTTACTTCACCAAAAATCCTTGGAGCATGCTATGTAATCGAGTGAAATGCCCAATATTACTTATGGTTACGTTATACACGGTTCCGCTAAAATATACGTTCACTTAACATTTCCGTTCACGCTGTCGGGGTTATTGGGTAAACTTTTCGGGTTAATGAGGGTAAATGGTTAGTAAATAGTGGGGATTGGTTTTGTGATATGCGTAAGGAAATACTGAAACGAGCCACCATTTTGTAACAACCTTTTTCTTGTTTAAAATTAGGTTTGGGCGTTTGGAAAGGTAATTATGTCGGGAAAATCTCGAAAGCAGTGGAACAACCGCACGAATATTTATCCGACACAAATCGCAATTCATCCGCGTTCGTAAGTGCCGGACGAAAATTCAACCGGATTCGTGTCAAAAATTTGAGCGGATAGGCGGATCTCGGTGAACGCGAGGCCTATATATACATCCGGACGAATTTTCATCTGGAAAAAAACATTTAAACGGGGCCTTACTATCCTGAAAGCCATAACAAGAACAACAGCATTGAAAATGAGCATTCTCATTATGTTACACTATACGTATGCAGTGTATGTTATTTAAAAAAAACGTTTACACGATGCCGGTACAATTTGAAAACGGAACAAAATCATGCCGGTGTGTAAATACAAGCCAAAAAGTCTTGCGTTTACACGGTGCCGGTATAATATTGATGACGGATTAGCATGTGACTATTCTCTTCCAATGAGAATTGAGAAGACTTTGTGAATACTGCTGACCCAAATACTGTGGTCGTATATATCGGCGTTTACACGATACCGGTTAGTGTTCCGTTTTCATTTCATGCCGTCAAGGAACCCGTCTTCATTTTGTGCCGTTTTCATATCATTTTTGTGCTGGTATCGTGTAAACGCAAGGCCTAAACGGCATGATTTTGCTCCGTTTTCAAATTGTACCGGCATCGTGTAAACGGGTTCTAAGAGGTTGATTAATTAGGAGGTGATTACATGGACTCCCGGTAACATCCACGTCAATTCAACTCACCCGGCGGATGAGTTGAATTGACGTGGATGATCTCAGGCCAATATTCGCAATTATCAAGTAACATAAGGGCAAAGTTACGTTAGTTCTACTTCAGTTTTACACCAATTAGTCTATTACTTATTTTGTAAGCCCACCGCTAATAAAAAGATTGTTACGAAGACTAATTAATTTATTAAGCCTTCGCAATGATCACGAAGCACACGAACAGCTTAACGTTTTGATGTTCTATTTCAGTTCCTTTCAGCACTATTTATTCACACAGTCAAATAAACGAACGCGTATCGAAGCGAGTTCAACAGTTTTTCAGCCCGGTTTGCTGGGATGAAAACGATATACATGGACATTTTCATCCCGGTTAACTGGGCTAGCCCGCTTGCCATGTAAGCGAAATGTTAAAAAAAACATGCGTTTTATATATAAAGGCCTGTCCATGTAATCACCCGCCTTAGTAACCTCGACCGCTTGATCATTACAGGAAAATATTACACCTCGATTTTTTATGTACTGCTGACCTCGCCCGTACTGTCAAGATCTCGGTCTAATATTTTGCCGTAATGACCGAATTACTAATTATTATGCAAATACAGATTTTTGGAAGAACTGATATTTTTATACTAAAACAAATTGATCTAAAAACTAAAAACGAACGTATTCTTGAAAACTGTTACTTAGCCTGTCTGTGTTCATTTCCGGCTTAGTGGGTGCAAACATGTTCAAGTTATTGGACTTAAAAAACGATTCAATTCTTTGTGTACATAAAAAATGAGCTTATGATTATTAATATGGAGAATACATGAATATTGAGATTCGCCAATGAACATGCTCCAGCGGTCGTACTTATGGTTGACTCTCCAGAAGGAGTGGTAGCATTTGTTATTAGTGACATGGTTTTATTATTGGCAGTTGTTGGAGGTTCCACGGTCGATTCTGAGGTTTTCTTAAAGGTGAAGATTCCAAATCTATTTATTGGTTTGTCACTTTTGAAAGAGCCTTCTTCAGTATTGTTGATAAGGAATATGGGTTCATGAGGTGTAGTAGGTTGGTTGGGACTTGTTGTAAACCTAGGACCACTGTCTGTGCCTGCGTCATAAGGAAACAATTCCTTCACTCTCGTTTCCACCCATTTTCCACTGGTTTCATTGCATAAACTGTAGTCACGAACACCAATAAACCAGTCAGGCGACGGAGCTATCATTGTAATAACAGACACCAGAGGATATTGACTGCTCACGTTGATATCAGCCTGTGTAGCTGTGCCTGTGCCACCAGAAATGCCTGGTCCTAGATACTTAGCTAACGCATTTTTCAATCTAATCTGTT
The DNA here is from genome assembly GCA_964035015.1 of Corallium rubrum. Lineage (NCBI taxonomy): Eukaryota > Metazoa > Cnidaria > Anthozoa > Scleralcyonacea > Coralliidae > Corallium > Corallium rubrum. The sequence continues at coordinate 11,474,339 of OZ036007.1, forward strand.
CATCCATTTCGTTGTTTATGACATCATTTTTCCCTGAGAAAAATATTAAAGTACACAAGAAGGAAAAGTTGGTGTCAAAGGACATATGCATAATATTGAAGTAAATAATTTTAAGTAAATAACTAATTTTTATATATAAGTTATAGTATCGTGATGAGAGGTATATAGGGAAGAATGAATGTAGAATGTTATCTCAAATTATACGTAAGTCGCTTCCGTTTTGTTCAATATATTAACTATTTTCGGATGATTATATATTGTTGAGAAAGTGAGAAACGGCAACCGAATATATACTTTATTGGATTAGTTTGTGGATTTGGAATTGTGGATGTTGATGGTTTAGGCGTCTCGCAGGAAAATTATTGGGTGTTGGTTGTCGTGACTGATGTTATGAAGTAAACGGTTTGAACTTAGGAATGATAGCTGGAATATTACTAGATTTGAATTTATTAATTTGAATTTATTAAATTTGCCACTTAACGTGTGGCAGGAGAGACTGGAACAGAACTTTCGTCCCAATTGACACCAAACTCCTATGTGTAGACAACTAAGACCTAGGTGTTGATTTTACGGAGGGAGGAAAACCGGAGAACCCGGCGAAAAACCCTCGGAGTACAGCTGGCGGAGTACGGGGTTATTCCCAAACGGTCACCCATCCAAGTACTAACCCCGTCCAACCGGGCTTAACTATATTGGTGAGAGGCAGCGCCCTAACAGCACACGCCAATATGGGTGGCACAAACTGTTAGCGCGCTGCCTCTCATCGCTGTTGCTTCTTCCCTGTGCTTCGAAGTTTTTTTACCGCGTTCTCCGGTTTTCCTCCCTCCGCAAAATCCACACCATAGTTCCCCCAGTTAATCCGATGAACTAATTCCTTCAAGGGGTGAGGGCCATTGGGCTATCGGTATCTTAAGCCTGGTTTCCATATTGTTGTAATTCAGTCGGCGACTATCGCCGATCAAGTCTTACAACAATTACAACTTAATGAAAAAGCTTGTTGTGATCCAATCGGCGACAGTTGTAGAAGTTGAATCAGGTTCAACTTCTACAACAATTACAACAGTCGCCGATGCGACAACAGTTAATGGAAACATCAATCGCCGACAGTCGGCGACTTTTTGCTAGATATTTATTTGCAACGTAAACACACAAAGTTGTTTACAAAAACCACGGTCAAATCCTTTCAAAAAGACCTCGATTTCGTTAAAGAAGTCTACTAAATGACTAGTTCGAAGACTTGAATGCGTGCGCCAAATCAAATCTTTGCAACTGTCGTCAAACGTTCACGAAACATGAGACTGAAGCGGCAAAGTTATTGAGCGTGTAAATAATGCTTGCTATATAATGATCACAAACATAGTTTTATATAGTCATTCAGTTTGTTTTTGAATATCAAGCTTAGCTCATCTCAACTTTGTCAAGACCGAGAAGTCCTCAGTCCAAGCGAATCGGCGATTTGAATTACAACAATTACAACTATATGGTTTTATTATGGAAATACGACTGTTGTAAAAGATCGCAAACAATCGCCGATCAATCGCTGACTGAATTACAATTACAACTATATGGAAACCAGGCTTAAATACTGTCATGTGTTACCCTCGATAAATAAAGTTACTTTAATATACTTTATTATCTGGGTTATTTTTGTAGGAAGACAGACAGTTAATTAGTCTTCTCCAAGACATGTTTCAAGACCATACGTCACATAAAGAATTGCTCATTTATCATGGTGTGTTTAGAGGTAGGTAGGTAGGTAATACTTTATTTAATAATACTAGAAGTTTTTATCAAAAGTGAAGTGCTGCGAGTTGCTACCATTTACTATTTAGTAGTAAAATACTTGCTATCGTCCGAAGCATTTTCAATTAAAGAGTTTAAGCATGCGACGTTTTCCTCAACATGGAACGTCACGCGGGTCCTACTAAACACCGTCCGGGACCGTCCGGGACCGTCCGGGACCGTCCGGGACCGTCTGTGAACCGTCCGGGACTGGTCCGTGCCATTAATTTAATCCTCTATGATCAAGAGAATCTTTAATGTACTAATAACTTACCTTGATTACATTCGTCAATTGGTTTTTCAATTAAAAAAAAACTCGAGAAATGAAATGTTAAAAAAATATACAACTCCCGTTTCTTTAAGTCTTTAAGTCTACTACCGCTTTTTAGAAGAAGATTGAGTTTATCATGTTTCTATAAAGTGTAAATACCGCACGGGGTCTGGGGCTATGCTCCTTCAGAAAATTTAAAGAACGGTTATACGGAAGATGATTTGAGTTTCAAAACTCAATTGAAGATTGAGTATTTTACCCCTATATACCGGTAGTAGAAAAGTGCTTGAAAATATTCCTGTATACAGAATCGTTTTTGCCCAATGGCAACGTTGCCGGATATTCTTCTGAAAGACATTTTGGCGAACGGCCATTTTGCCGAAAGACATTTCACCGAACGGCCATTTTGCCGAATGGACAACTTTTTCCCGAAAAGTACATTTTGCCAAAGGGACAATTTGCCGAAAGACATTTTTGCCGAATGTTATCTCGCCAAAATAAACTCATCCAAATTTTTAAATTTTCTTTGAGACGACGACTCATTTGTCAGGTCTGAAAAGAAATCCACTCTTTCGGCAGCATTGCGGCATCGCGCATTAATTGTGAATCGGAGAATAGTGAATAGATCTGCATTGAGAATAGTGAATAGAACATTTAATATTGTTGAAGAGTATTTAAAAAGCTGATTTAACATCGCTTAATACATAAAACTAACTAATATTTATCACGGACGGTCATAATGACATCACGGGCGGTCCCGGACGGTCCCGGACGGTCACGGACGGTCACGGACAGTGTTTAGTAGGACCGCGTCACGCGTATAAAATACAATTATTGAATATATACAGGATACAGTGATAGAATATATACAGGTAATGAAATTATATGTAAAAATTTAAAAAAAAGGAAGAAAAAGTGTAGTAATAATGATATAATCATGGCATGACCCAACTACGGCTTAATGTGTTGCTTAAAAGAATAGAGCGACTTCGCTACTTTCGCTTCATTTGGGAGTTGATTCCAGAGCAAAGCGCCGCTATATTTTAAACTTCTTTTTTGAAACTCCTTCTATGGCTTGGGAAGTGTTAGATCTGTTTGTTTATTGCGAAGACTATAAGTAGGTTGGTCAACACTTCTTCTAGTGAAAGAGTTCCTAAGGCCGGACGCAGTGTAGTCATTAAAGGTTCTTGCTGCTGTTATCAGAGGTATTTAATATCGATAAATATATATAACTTTGCGGGGGCAGTCAGTGTGTTATGATGTATACTAAAACACGAATTTCAAGTTAAGTTTATCTTCAACAGAAAACATTATTGAAAAAGTTATTAGGGTCAGGAGTGGGGTTAGGATTAGGCCCAAAACTAAGGGGATTAAGTTATGTTAGGATATCGGGATACTACGAAACTTCAACCGAAACGTCAGCACTTTTCGGCCTCTAAAATCACGGCAGTCCAGCACATAAAGACTTTTTATAATATTATATAAGTTTCGTTCATATATCCCCCTCGCTAACTTACCTAACTCAGCAACTCGCTGAACTCCTAGTGTAGCCAGACTTTCAGGCCTCCACATCACATAAGATGAATTGTGAGAACAACCAACTAGACGAGAGAAATGAGGGTTCGGCGGAAAATCGAGATGAGAGTCTTTAGTCCATTCGGCCTTGAAAGTCAGCGTGTATATCGCCGAACCCTGGCAGTGGTTCGCTTCAGAGAGCGGTATACTTATCATTAAGCATACAAAACCGTACCAAATCGACACCATGTTGTTATTTTCACTATACCAAAACAGCGACCACGACTTGTTGTAACAAAGAATGCGACTGGTTTCGAAACGTAAATTGCCACTTTGTTAAATGCACGGAACGATATAACGATACTTTGTTTCTTTGTAATGCAATATAATTCTATAACCTTTTATGGTGTCTTTAAAGACTGGTTTCTATAATATCGTCTCGATCGCCCCTATTCCCCAAATCTCTCCAATCAGACAAGAGATATCCTGAATCGCCCAATCTGATTGGATGGCTCAGGCGATCTTCCCTCGTTTCCGTTTCCCGGAGGGTAAGGTCTGCAGGCAGGCAGGCTACTAATAATAGTGTAATAAAAGTAGCGTGCTGCGTAGGCAGTGTCGAAACAACAATCGAAATATAGCAAGGTTAGATATACTGCCGAAACAGAGAACGTAGGAGTCTAACGTCTCGAGCGAAGGCCCTTCGTTTCTCTCTGACGTTTCTCTCTGACGAAGGGCCTTCGCTCGAAACGTTCTCCGCTATCTGAGATCTAGTGGCTCAATGGTTAGAGCGTCTGGCTAGCATTCAGAAGGTTGTGGGTTCGAGTCCCGCTTAGAGCTCAGAGTTTTTCTGAGTATTACTAACATTATTATATTTCGATTGTTACTAATAATAGTGGTGAACCAGAAATTCGCGAGGAGGAAACGTCTCTTCATTTTAGTCAATTTAGTGCTTTAGTTAGGTATATATACATGTACAAACAATAACGCTAGAAAGAACCAGTTAAAGCAAAGCTGAAAACGAAGCTAAGCAATGAAGGCTATGAACTCGTCTAATATGCTATAAAGCGTATTTTGTATCTTCTACAATGATTATCGTTTTGTAGAAAGAAGTATAGGTTAGTTACCGAACCCAAGGTAAACTAAACTCATTTTAACTAATCTTATTTATACTGGATATCTCTATAAAAAACCAACTGTTCTCCCTAGAGGTCCAGTAAGGGCCAATGGCCATCCCTCATTGCAATTGGTCCAGAGGAAACCTGCGATGTTTGGTAGAGTCAAACTGGAAGCACTCTTCTCACATGCGGCCAAGGTGAAATTTTAGTCACATAACTGCGGAACTAACGTAGTTACTGAGGTTGAGATAACTAACCTACTTAGTTCAAGATCACAGAGGTTGCCTAAGAAAACTGAGATACTGAGTTCGTTATTACAGAGGTTGACTAAACACTTCAGTCGCAATGATAAATCCTTCATCACATTCGTGATTAACCCTTATTTTCCCAACCACGCATAAATCAAGTTAATTGCCCCGGGCTAATATATATTGTTTTAATGCTATTTTTAATAAGCGTCGCTCACTTGAACCAAAGAGGCCATTATTGTGGTCTTGAGGTTATTATGTATAGGATAAAGCCCGAGAACGAGGGATTTATGCTATATAAAGACCCGAGGACGCGCAGTGTCCGAGGGCTTTATATAGCATAAATCCCGACGTTCGAGGGTTTTATCCGACTTAAATAATTATTGAGGAGGTTTTCCAAAAAAGTTTTGTCTATTTTTTCTACCTTGGACAAAGATTTTCCTAGTTTTTTTCTTCATTTCTTTTCTAATTAGTATTCATAGGGTTGTATGCTATATACAACCCTCGCAAGAACAAAGAAAACCGACTCAATGATTATTTAATGCGAAATATGCAAATATTATTTAATAAAAGAAAACCAACTCAACTATTAAATAAGAATAGGTGAGTTGGTTTTCTTTGTTCTTTCTAGAGCTGTATCTACGATATATCCCAAGAGAACAGATAATTAAAAATGCAAGGCGCTGTATCTAGATTATTGCCCTGGGCAACAGGGCAATATTATACACTTAATGTCTGCTCCCGAGGCCCGAGGGAAACAGTTAGTTTTGTTTTCCCGAGAGTCTTGATATTTCCCGAGACGAAGAAGAGGGAAACATCGAGACTCGAGGGAAAACAAAACTAAACGGCCTTCGTGGCTCAGTGGTCAGAGCATTGCACTAGAATCGCAAGGTCGTGGGTTCAATTCCTGCCGGAGGGCCTGTGTAGTTGCATTTTTCGCAACTGCTCCCGGTTTGGTCTTAAAATGTATATATTCTACACTCGAATTTTCCTTCACCCTAAATCCTTAGAACATGCTATGTAATCGAGTGAAATGCCCAATATCATTTATAATAAGTGTTTTGTTATATAGCTATAGAGTTTCACTGAATAATTTCGAAGTTTATCAAGGGAAAATCAAAGTACACAAAAGACAAACGCTAAGACTTACGAAAACATTTCGCCTGGCTCCGTAATTTTACTTCAACCAAACAAATATGGGTTTCAGATCAAAAGAACAGCAATACATTTCTCCAGTTAATCTTCACACATGCTATGAAGACCTATAAATATTCTTTTTTTCGTACCAAACAAGCTTTTGTTTATAGGATGCCGGAAGAGTTCAAAGTTCTAGCGGGGAAAAATTGAAAACTTATTGACCGAGCAGGCAATAAGTTCTCAATTATTGCCCGCTCGGTAGACATTGAAATTTAGCTAAGGTCATGTGACCACAAACCTACCAATGACAGTCATCGTTGCATCCAGTGAAACTCTAGCTATATAACAAATAGTAATTGCTGCGAGCCGTAAGGCGAGCAGCTCACTAATCTTGACGAGGTCTGGGCCGAGTTTATTGCGTTCACAAACTCGATTCTTAGGATTTCGTGGGCGATGATCCTCGGTATACGCAATGTCTACCGATCAGCGGCAGGCATTATTAAATTGTGCTCTACGCTACACCTGGCATTGTTTGTCGCTGGAATATATTGATTTATTAAAGAGAAGTGTATTTTTCTACTATACTATTATATCAAACACAACTCTATTTGTTGTTGGAAGTAATATTTGAACAACGAGAGCGAGTGTTTCACCGGGATATCCAAACACGAGAAAACAATGTATGAAAACACGAGGCCGAAGGCCGAAGGCCGAGTGTTTTTGTTAATTGTTTTCGAGTGTTTGGATATCCCGGTGGGACACGAGCTCGAGTTGTTTAAATAGCTTCTCAAATGAACACAAGTATAGTTTGCATAGGTAATTAGGATATTTGAGGAAGATCACTAGTGATCTTCCTCAAATATCCTAATTACGTATGCCGATCAAATGTATTGTAGTGTTTTGAGACACCGTGTTTGACTTAGTTATCCAAATGCAATCCCGTGACTAGATGGGTCTTTATTATTGGATAATTAGCTCATGAATTATTAATGAGTTTGAGAAGTATACAGGGTGTATCAAAAAAAAGGCTACCCTTAGAAAATATAATTAACATTCTTTTCAAATAACCTATTGTATATTGACAGCCCTGTGGTCAGTTGAACCATTTTTAATCGAACTGATATGAATATAATTAACATTTTTATTTCAGTTATGCTCCTTCATACGTTTAGAAGTTATCGTAATTTCCCAGGTGTATACGACCATTTGTTTTTTACGCATCCGTGACTTCAGAGGTGTCCAGGGCTGTCAATATACAATTTTTATAAAGGTTTATGCAACGTATGTAGAGGGTTACACTTAATAAATTGCAATAAATTGCTGTAATCGACAACTATCTCGATGGTTAAAAAGAAACAAAGCGAATAGATGATGAAACGTTTACCGATACATGTATAAATTATTCGTGCGCGCGACTGAACAGACGAATCAATTTCTCAAGTAACACTGAAATGTAATTTAATGTACTAACCGTAGAAAATTCAAACACTTCTTCCTGGCGATTTTTCCATTGAGATTGAAAAACACGTACATTTGTAAATGAAACTACCCAACTTCACTCCTCTTTCAAAGAATCCGCCATTTTGAAAATATTTTGGCACCGTCCCACTTACCCCAAACGTATGGAGTAAATTTCACCCCCCGTAAATCCCAATAAAAATTCACCCCGGTTGAAGGGGTAAATACCGCTAGGTCCTCCATTACCCTCGACAGAGGGGTAAACATTTGGCCACATTGCCCCAAATCCTGGAGTAGTTTTTACCCTTTGAAAAGTCACCCCATCCACTTTGGAAATTTTACACCTAAAATGGGGTAATTTTTACTCCCTGAAATTTACAGTGTATAAGTCTATTATTAGTTCAAACATTACGCTGTTTTCTACATTAAAAAGATAAAAAAATAACGTTCCCATAACTTACACTAAAAGTTCCATCCACAGACGTCAGTTTTAGTCGTCTGCTCTGTCATGTCAACTGTATCAGTTGAGAAAGAACCCTATAAAGCAATGTGCAATAATAATATCAGTTCATATTTGACAACTATTTTTTAGCGAATTTCTTTTTATAATCGCGTATTTTTGTAATCACTACCTTGCTCAAATCCAAAGCCTTCTTTAGAGCAACGTGGTCTTCTTCAACTTGATACCGCTCCAACCAGTTAACCAAACCTTTCGGTTTCGGTATATCAAGAGAAAGACGTTCTGATTCATCCTCACTTGAACTGCCCTTTACAACAACTTCCGAATATAGACGTTTCGACATATTGCGCATACAGATATATATCCAACCAAAGAAATAACGCAAGCTTTTATAACAAAACGTGAGCACTGACTGTGAACTCGATTCGATTACAAGACTGATATCCGAAAGTGTGATCGATGGAAGTGTCGTATGAACTGACAGTGAGATGGCGGCATCAGTGATGTAACATTCGTTGTCAGAAAATGGGTGTTATAGCCAGCTTGTCCACTTATTCTTTAACTCTTATCTGGGGGAAAACGTCCCAGCTGAGGACTTGGAGTATTTTAACTGTTTTAATTGTAAAAGAAATGTTCTTTGCAGAAAGTGTGTGGCAAGCAGCTAGTCAGAAAAAATTTAACCTTTCTACAGGTGACCACGCACCTAACCTGCGATGGTATCAGATTATCCGTGTCATGAATCATATTGCACGGTCATATAGCCGCGTATTTATGGCAAAAGATAACTTTTATATTTCTTAATCTCACCGAGAACAGAGCCAAGAAACGACTTCTCAATATATTTGTACTTCTCAAAACATACCGAAATTCTGCCCACATATACTAGTAGTTTTGCCGTTCTTTGGTGTGACAAATACATGCACGTCCCCCCTGTTCATTAACGACAAGTTCATTAACGTTAAACTCCGAGACTTGTTTCGTCTCCGAGTTTAACGTTACGTTACAACCCCCACGCTCATTCAAAGCCCATCACGACCCCCGGCTTATTTACAAGCATCAGTGCGACCCACTCCGGGTTTTATTTTTATTGACACGCGGTAATAAGAAATCAAACAATCAAAATGGTTTAAATCTACCTGGTTCCATTGATGTCTCCGGGCTCCGGCGCTGATGACAGACGTTTGCAAGGCTCTCAGCGTGCACAATAAGCCAAAATGATATGTTTCCGTTAAAGTGTCACTAAAGACGAAATTTTCACCTCTCATTTTTATTTCATCATTGTAAAGTATACCCTCTATTTTTATCACATCGATTCACCATTATAAAGATCAGCATTTTATTTTGAGTGCTTATTTCAAACACCTCTACTAAACTGTCCATGCGTTTGCTTTTCAACCAAGACGCAACAAACTCTGTATCTTTCGCTTTAAACTCTTCCATAATCGAATCCCAACAGGCAACAGAACACACAGTTCAAACTGCGCAATGAATCCGTTGATAAAAATGGTAGAGGTAGAGGGACACAATTCAATTACCTATACTCCCAATCGCCTTTTAGTGCTGAGCAAAAAGAACAAGGCTCAGAATATTGGAATAATATTATATAACTAATGCCCCACCCCCGTTATTTTTAAATGCCCCACCCCTTGGAAGGTCCAATGTGTCAAATGCCAGTTGCATTGCATTGCATTACATTACGTTAAAACCAAATTTTTAGCATATTTTCGCGACCCACGACTTTACCCACGACTTTACCCACGACCCACGACTTTTTACCCACGACCCACGACCTTTTACCCACGACCCACGACCCACGACAGTTACTCAAACTCGTTTGGCTAAAAGCCTCTGTTCTTGGTAATTAACTCTTACTTATTTCATGATTGAGTCGGTTTTCTTTGATGTACCGCGGGCTGTATATAGCATACAGCCCTTGAATACTAATTAGAAAAGAAATGAAGAAAAAAACTAGGAAAATCTTTGTCCAAGGTAAAAAAAAAGACATAAGTTTGTTGGAAAACCTCCTCAATCATGAAATAAGTCAGATAAAACCCTCGAACGTCGGGATGTATGCGATATACATAATAACCTCCTGTTCCGCCTAATGATCTTCTGTCTAAAACGATTAACGAGCTTCGAGGCCTTCTATAATAATGAGGGTGGTAAAGGGTATTTTCGTGAGCCGTGAATTGCCAATATATTTTCTTGCGAAATGTAAAATGCTGGAATTTTGTGTCGTGAAACGTGATTTGTATTCCAGACGTGAGCCGTGATTGTCGATAATAATTGTCCGTGAAATGAGAATAAAGTACTGAAGTTGTCGTGAACTGTGATTAAGCATTACGTATTTTATAATTTTTAAGATTATAAGTTTAATTTGTTCTGATCTGCTGTCAGATCGCGGGAAATGCCATTCCCCGGACCACCCTACAACTGTGGACCACAACTTTGACTGACGTTTTCAAAATCCTAAATTCGCCCCTGATTATGACGAATATGAGCTTCAATCTCCTCAGCTTCAATCTACTTCGCTTTCTGTAAATAATTGTCACAGAGTCGGTTAAACGTTCCCGTAATATTTTGTGAAACGTGAAATGGCAGTTTTCTTATCCGTGAAATGAGAAATGACTTTTTTATTTCCCGTGAAACGTGATCCGTACCCCCCTTTACCACCCTCAATGACCTCTCCTCCGCAGAGGTTCTTTCGGAGATCGGATATTTCGGGGATCGTCGGAGATGCGCCCGCACTACTTATGTCCAGCTGACGCCTCCGAGCATCTCCGACGACCCCCAAAACCTCCAATCTCCAAAATTTAACCTCTGCGGAGGAGAGAGGGACAATTATCCCATACTTATGCGTGGTTGGGAGTAATTATTATAAAATAAACTAGTAATTATTATCACAAGGGGAATGCTGCCTGGCTACGAATCCCTACGATTATTATTAAATACCAAAAGGAAGATGGTCAACCGCGGTACATCAAAGAAAACCGAGGTGATCATGAACTAAGTGCCGTAATTGCATCCATTGGTAAGTTTAATAGAATATAAAAACAATGGAAATCACTCAATGGGACGGCCGCAGTATTTAGTAAGAATATTTTTGGGACTTTGATACGTGGCCTTTGAAGAGGTTTGCCTGTATTTCCTAACTATAATATTAGCATCATATAAACAGAAAACCAATGTACTTTTATTACTAGTAATAGAAGATTAATAATGCCATTTCTGTATTAACACTAATCCAAGGGTCTTTTGTTTACAAGTTATTCAGCATTTTTCAACTAAAAACGGACTATCTACTGAAATACTATTCACAATGGAAATTAGGTAAAAGTATAAAACAGCAACAAACTGTAGAACACTAAATAATGTTCATAACTAGAAGTAATATTTGTATCTTCGTAAAAGTGTTTCTAACATGTACGTGTATAACCCATGTTTATTATACATGGGTTATAATACTCTGGGAGTACTCTCTCCCAAATCGACGAACAGACTTCAGATTAATAATTTCAGGAGTAGAAATAAAGCAGCAAGGTACGTCACGGGGAACGCTGAATTCTTTGTCGTAGATGATGGAAGCGTGGTTGTATTCGATTCTGCGGTTTTCGTAAAGGTGAAGGTTCCAAATCTCTTTATTGGTTGGTTACTTTTGAAAGGGCCATCTTCTGTATTCTTGATAAGGAATATGGGTACATGAGGTGTAGTAGCTTTGTTGGAACTTTTAAACGTAAGACCACTGTCCGTGCCCGAGTCATAAGGAAACAATTCCTTCACTCTCTTTTCCACCCAGTTTCCACTGGTTTCATTGCATAGACTGTAATCACGTACACCAATAAACCAGTCAGGCGACGGAGCTACCATTGTAATAGCAGACACCAGAGGGTATTGGCTGTCCACGACGATACCAGCCCGTGTAGCTGTGCCTGTGCCACCAGAAATGCCTGATCCTTTATACCAAGCTAACGCATTTTTCAAACTAATCTGTTTATCCATTTCGTCGTTTATGATATCATTTCTCCCTGTGAAAAATATTAAAGGATATATGAAGCAAAAATTGGTGTCAGACATTTAGTTTTACGCTACTCTGGTTTAATTTCTTTTTTTGATAGTTCTGTTTAATATAAACGAGCAGTTTTTTTTATCAGGTACAGTGTTCTGCAAAGTACTGATATATTGTACTTAAAGTAAAAATATGGCCTGAAATCTCTGGCCTAAAACGTCGCACAATAGACGAATTTAATTCAGACGACTTTCGTTGTTTGGATTTTATTCGACGAAGCTGCGACGTATAAACTCGATTAAATTCGACACCCGAATTAAATTCGTCGGCAGTTAAATTCGTCTGAGTCCGGTGGATAATGCGTGTTCGAGTTGCACGACAAATTATCGTCTCGTCGAATTAAATGTTTCTTTCCATCTGTCTGTGACAATTCGGCGCCATGTTTTCAAGGAATCGTTTTCAGGCTCAACGCGTCCCAAGTAAAAACAATTACATTATAATTCGACTGAAATTCGACGTTTATAACTCGACGTCGCATGCATTTACGTCGCATTACCGACGAAGTTAATCAATTTAAATTTTAAATTCGTCTGTTGTGCGACGTTTAGCACAGGCTCATGAGCTGGGGCTGACTCGTATCACGAAATTCTTTCCTCGGCCGCAAAAGGAGATTTGAATTAACGTTTAAATGTATTTACATCTAAACTAAACCAATTCTTCTTTGTAAATTTAGTTTATACGAGTTTTAAGAACTCGAGTTTTAAGAACAGATTTATACGCATTCACACGATCTCCACTTCAGCGATCTCCGCATTGCAAAATATTTTTTTTTACTTCACCGATAAAACAAAAAGTAACGAAGTTAAAAAGTAATTATTTAACGAAAATTTTACTTCGGTACAAGTAAAAAGTATTTCCTGAAAAAATATACTTCGTTACAGGTAAATACTGATTTTTTGTACTTCAAGTTCTCAAGGCGAAAATTGCCTCGGAGTGTTTTCTCTTCTTACGTTAAGGCGGTTTTCCACTAGGCGACATTTGTCGACCGACTCGACATTTTTCTTTTGTCTTGGCTAATTAGTTCCACTCGAGAACTTGCGAGACAAAAGAACATGTCGCTTCGCGCGACATTTTTCGCTTAGTGGAAAACCGCCTTAAATTATCTGCACTACAATCCCTTTTCGGGGTTGATGTGGAGGTCATACACATAAACAGTTTGTGTGAGCCTGTTGTAGTTAGGAAAGAAATAGATCTAGAGTGACGATAAACCAGCTTGTTGACGTAGTTCTACTTTGCAACTCGCATGGTTGGAAACCCGCTGCACGTGCCGTATATAGGTTATTGACCTTGCCTATTAAATGACCTACTATATCGCTTAAAAACTACGTCTAGAATACTATTTTTTTGGTAAATAACGACAAATATCGTCTGTATCATGAAAACTAAATCAGTTGATTACCTCGAAGTCGGTAACTCCTCGGTAATTAGTGTGAAATATTTGCAAAAATGTGATTAGTTCAAGTGTCTGAACTGATATTAGACCTACCGGTATTGACGAGTAAAATCGTCTGGCGTTAACCAGAGTAAAATATTAAAGGCTACAGTGGTCGATAAAGGATTAAGGTTAATGAATGGCCTAAGACTCCATTCTCTTTGAGATATAAAGACGTCTGTAATTTTGTAAGGGTATGCCGTGTCCATTGTTCAACTCTGTTCAAACACGTCGTTCCGGTGTTGATTGTTCAGCTCTGTTCAACACATCGTATCGATTCTCCAACTCTGACGTTTCTAACAATTTTGCTTGTTCCTCTGGCTTTCCTTGGGTTTCCAGAATCGAAACTCCGTACAAATAGTCGCTACTCTCTTTGCATAGAAACACGAATAAAGAATTCTCATTAGAGTATAGAGTTCTCGGTTTTTGCGTGTTCAAATTACCTGTTGAAACGTCGTCAGTTATATATTTTACTATAATATGCCTCAACTTACCCAGCTCAGCAACTCGCTGAACTCCTGGTGTAGCCAGACTTTCAGGCCTCCACATCACATACGATTTCTTGTGAGAACAAACAGCTAAACTAGAGAAATGAGCGCCCGAAGGGAAGTCGGTGGGATGAGACGTTCTCGTCCATTCTGCTTTGAAAGTAAGCGTGTATGTCGCCGAACCACGACAGTGGTTCGCTTGGGAAAGCGACGGCATGAAGCAGAAGAGATAGCACGAAACTACCGCAAGTTGAACCACAGACAGCGAAGACATGATTCAAATTAACCAATGGTTCGTAACACGGTTAATATAGGGTTCGAACCCGCAACCTTCAATGACATGACATCAAATTACTTCCTGGTTCCCCTGTTTCGTTTGTGTGTGGGCGTTATAGCTATAGTAACCGAAAAATTAAAAAACAACACTTATAGTAAAAACAACTTGTTTCGCCTACCTGCTGAAACACTTTATATGTTTGGTATAATTATACATTCTTCTCTGTTGAGTCATGATAATCATTTGCTGCTTTGGCCTTTGGATCATTCTTGCTCCTTTTGTTCTCTCTCAACTGAAAGACGATATTCTCGGATATGTTAAAAATAACTCGATATATATAAGTCTGATAACTCATAATGGGGTAACCGAAGTTAATGAAAAGACAAACGTTCTCTGACCAAATATTTAAATTTAATTCGAGCTTTCGGCTGCCAGACTGCAGCCTTCAACAGGATAATAAAAACAATAATATTGTTTTGTTCAATGCGGGTTCAAACATTGCAAACCGTGGACTAATGACCATAGAATCGACTTTGAAGGTGGCAAAGTCATTGACAAGGAAACCTACAGGACAAGGAAAACACTGGAGTCTTGGCACACGGCATTGATTCCTGAATCGGACAATAACTCAAAACCATTACCCGAACAGCACCTCAAATTAGGTTCGGCACAGGACCAGATGCAACCCCTTTCAGAATGCATGAAACTTGTTTCGAAACTAACAATAAAACTCTTAAGTGTTAAATGAGTTCGCAAGCGTTCGATAGACGTTGAAATGTCTGCCAAAGCGCCATTGAAGCGGAAAATTCAAATGCACTTCCGCGTGGTGGCTTTCAAATTATATGGTGTGCCGTATATTGGTTGGCCTCTTCTTTTTCATACGCCTCCAGTTTTTTTCGAAGTCCAATTTCGCAGACATCTCATATTCTCTCTCACTGAGTGCACATATGACTATCAGACTATTCCACGTTATTCGATAGTTATGGTGTCAAATAATGAAAGCGAAAGTCCGAAAGCCAGCACGCGGAAGTGCATTAGAATTTCAATTCTGTCAGTCGTCATGGTCAGGCCGAATTTCCAATTTATTAAATAGATGTTCAAGTTTCGTTTTTATTGATTGTAACATCGTTGAGCTGATGTTCGAAGGGTTGAAATAGACCTCGGTTTTCGGGTCTGGCATATACTCTGAAAAAGGCACTATTTCAGCACGGGTTTTTCTCCGAAGCACTGTTTCAAAAATAGAAAACCATTAATCATTGCCGACCACGATTAACATTTCAATGGCGCTTTGGGAGACATTTCAACGTCTATCGAACGCTTGCCAACTCATTTAACTAACAAAACGAGCCAACCCAGTTAGCCGGGCTAGCCCAGCTCATATGAACAGCCCCTTAGTTAAACCATAGTTAAGAATAGGCATAGTTAGTGGAGGGGGATGGTTTGGAAGCTTCATTGTCTTTCAAGATTATGCAATGGTCATGTTGATGAGTACAATAGTTCATGTTGGAGGAAGGCAATTGGTTGAAGAAAGGAAATTCTATGGACACGTGACGACGAAGGACTACACTAATTAAACCCAAACGTATACATTTCGAACTTGGTTTTAGAAGTATTTTAAAGGATTTCACAGGGGGGGGGGGGGGCATCTGGTCCTGTTACACCCCGGGCCTAACGTTTCGAGCGAAGGCCCTTCGTCAGTTAAATGTCTTAGCACCTTTTTTAAAGGACTACCAATGACGTCTCAGACTCAGCCTTATATTCCAGTTTCGATCGCTGTTAAACCTTTGGTTGAATTCATAACCACGGGTTTAACCTATATATACCATAGTTAGTGGAGGGGGATGGTTTGGAAACTCGGCAAAAGTCATCGTTCCATGCTTTTGTTTAATTTGTCTAATTTCACGGTCACTGAACGTATTGTGTTTTCTGTATAATGAAGCAGTCATCCAATACCAACGTTTGGGTTTAATTAGTGTAGTCCTTCGTCGTCACGTGTCCATAGAATTTCCTTTCTTCAACCAATTGCCTTCCTCCAACATGAACTATTGTACTCATCAACATGACCATTGCATAATCTTGAAAGACAAAGGAGCTTCCAAACCATCCCCCTCCACTAACTATGCCTATACACTTAACTATGGTTTAACTAAGGGGCTGTTCATATGAGCTGGGCTAGCCCGGCTAACCGGGCTGGCTCGTTTTGTTAGGACCTTACTGTGGCTTTAAAACATGTATAAAATCAATTTACAATAAATAATTAGTTTAGTTTAGTTTAGTTTAGATGTAATAGCTTCTTAAAGTTGATTGAAATCTTGTTTTGCGGCCCAGGAAAGATTTTCGTGACACAAATCATCCCGGTTAGTCGGGATAGCCCGGCTCATATGAACAGGCCCTTACTTCGGTTAAATGAAAAAATTGACGAAGCGCGGCCAGGATTATACATAATGAAAAGACAAACGTTCTTTGACCAAATATTTAGATTTAATTCGAGCTTTCGGCTGCCAGACTGCAGCCTTCAACGGGATAATAAAAATGAAATATAAAAGTTATTAACCTCATGATGGGTTTGACGTTTGAACCAATTAAGTTGGACGTCCAATTAAGTTTAATTTCTTCCGGGTTTAGAAGAAATTTCGGGCTGCGAGCAGGCTACTTCGACAAGGCACGACGTCGATTCAAACGTCGAACTTATCATGTGCCGAACCTAATTATTTGGCTAAGAAAAACTAAGACGAGCTTAGACTCCTACGTTCTCTGTTTCGGCATTATATCTAACCTTATTATATATTTCGATTGTTGTTTCTACACTGCCTACGCAGCAGGCACTAGTATATTTCACTAAGGTGGTAAACCTTAGTTTTAATAACGAAATACTGACGTTTGAGTGGAACCCCTCGTCTTCTGAGTAAATGTGATCAAAAACACTCTACTTTATGAACAGAGGATTAACTGACACAAAACGACTTATAACCCAACAAATACTCGTTCCCAGTTATAAATACCGTAAAACAATCTCAGTCTGCTATTTGAGTTGTATAATATAGTCGACTCTTGCTTAATACTTACAGAAAAACCACATTCAGCCGCCAATTTGAAGAAATACAAGACAAAGTATTAGCATAAACCGAAAATAAACATTTTAAAATTCAAAATACGATTTCGGTCTTGTATTTCGTGCAAACAGTCTTCCTGCTTTTTGTCTGCTCAATGCATGGTTCTAACATTTCTCATTTCCGAAGGCTGAAGGTTCAAGTACTGTCCAGAATTCAATCTTAGAATTTTTTTAATAATAAGAATAATTTAAACAACTTTATCTAATTGTAAGACCCTTTTCAGCTGTATAAACGCTGGTATAAACAGGATGAACAGTGTTTGCGTTATATAGACCACTTTCATAATGGCCACCATTTTAAATATTCTTTTATGTGCATCTAAATTAGCCTTTCTGGCCTCGTTATGAAGCAAAGATTCTTTTGAATTGCAAACACACGAACGAGGCCAGAAAGGCTTATTAAAATGCACATAAAAGAATATTCAAATTAGTCGCTATTATGACAGTGGTCTATATAACTACTTCAGACAAACTAATCTAAAATAAATCAAGTAAATGCACAGGTGATTAACCCCTGGGTGAGTGCGCGCTCTGATTGGTTGAGCTACTTAGAATAGAATAGAATAGAATAGAATAGAATAGAATAGGATAGGATGGATAGAATAGAATAGGATAGAATAATTTTTATTGACCACTCCCCAAAAGGGGCTTTTCACAACCTCGTCCCCAGGGCATTTTGCCTCCACGTTGGGAGTCGGCGAAAATGGCCCTGGCATCGGCTGGTCACGTGACACCCAGAATTTTGGGGTGTTTTGGCAAGAAAATTTATGCGGTCTTTGTGTTTCGTTTTTGTATAATACGTATACATGAATAATAAATAAGAAATATTTAACGCTCTGCCGAATCACTCATGTGAACCTTTATCATAAATGCAACTGGCTAGCATTATTCATCATGATACCCCCCACGATTATCCAGGATACATTTAAATGTCGGGAAGAAACTTATATCTAATGTCGTTCTTGACTTTAACCAAAGCTATCGTTACAATTCTTTGGATGAACTTCGCAGAGTGGATTTATTACAATTCATATTTTGATGAATTAATTACACTGTATCTGAATTAATCAAGTTTTTAAACCGGCCAATCCGATTATAGAATCGACCAGCCGATGCCAGGGCCATTTTCGCCGACCTCCCAACGTGGAGGCAAAATGCCCTGGGGACGAGGTTGGGCTTTTCAGTGCACAAAAACCGCAATGCATTGTGGTAAAATGTATATATTCTACACTCGAATTTTCCTTCACCCTAAATCCTTAGAACATGCCATGTAATCGAGTGAAATGCCCAATATCATTTATAATATACCTAATTCTCTCCTGGCATTACCACCTTATTATATATACAGAACTCGCGATCAAGCTCTCGGCAACGGCCTCCGTGGCTCAGTGGTCAGAGCATTGCACTAGAATCGCAAGGTCGTGGGTTCAATTCCTTCCGGAGGGCCTGTAGTTGCATTTTTCGCAAATGCTCCCGGTTTGGACTTAAAATGTATATATTCTACACTCGAATTTTCCTTCACCCTAAATCCTTAGAACATGCCATGTAATCGAGTGAAATGCCCAATATCATTTATAAAATGCATTGTGGTAGTTGGGTATAAGTTCTCTTCCAGATGCAATGGCCGCCGCGAGACGAACATTTCACGTGGAAGAAGAATTGACCGATTTTCATAACTTTTTCGTTTGCGTGGAAGAAATTCAAAGTAGTTTATAGGATAGGGGGCTATTTAACTACATTATATAGAAAGGGTGAAGAAATCAGCGCAGTGGTTGTCAACAAAATGAATTCACAACGACTGAAGGGGCGAAGACTCTTCGAACAAAAATGTTCTCTAAACAAGATCTTTCTTCATTTTGAAAGGTCAGTAGCCGTGTAAAATGTTCCTGAATAAAATATATTGCTTTGTACCTAGTCAACAGTAGCTGATACTCCTAGATCGCATATTATTTGTGGTGGTGAGCATCTTTTTTAAATTTTTTTGTGTTTTGAAATTGACATGCTGGCCAATTAACTTTGATCGGTTGTTCGATAATTATGTAATTATGTCACTCATGTTCATCGTGTAGTTTGATTATCAATCAAACTTCTCCTTGGTTAGCTACTAGCCCTGATTTCCTAGTTTGTGACATGCAGGAGGCATCACTTTTTGGCCTTGGAGAAGTCAAATGCCCATATTCCAAAAGAGAATTTAATACTATTGCAGAATCAGCTTGTGAAGATCCCAGTTTTTTTCCTCACCAACTCCAAGTGGCAAGATATCATTAACAAAAGGTCCGCTATGCATACATGTATCTGCGCCAAACCCACCACTGTGAGAATCACTTGTCAAAATCTTGTAATATCTTGTGCGATTTTGGAAAATCTTGTAAGATCTTAAGAAAAATCTTATAAGATTTTTACACGTAGATCTTATAAGATTTTATCGAGATCTTATAAGATAATTAAAGATCAGGGAAAGTACACGTTCAATTCTCTGACCAAAATAATTTTTTATCATGACTCGGCACAAAAACTGTGGTAGATCACAGTCAAAAGTTTACTATAAGTCACGTTAAAAATACTTACCAGTTTTATCAGCAATATCCCCTGTCCCCGAAATGTTTTAGTGCAAAGTTTTGTCGGAAATATAGAATTTAATGGCTAACTGAAGATATATCCCAATACAGCTGTTGAGCCGGACACCGCGGGTCTGAAGTATACCCCTGAATCGCCTGTAGGTTTGTGCCATTTTGGAAACTTATACCGGCGTTAGATAGAGCGTTAATTCTGTACAACAAATGTGAATTAAAAAAATCGTAGAATAGCAACGGAGAAAAATCTATTTGAACTGAGATGAGCGCCAAATATCAAATGTCAATTATCGGGTCAAACGCAATCATATTTAAAGTATCCCTGAATCGTCTGTAGGTTTGTGCCATTCACGAAACTGTCTTCTACAGTTATATACAGCGTTAAATTAGTGTTTTAGTCCAAAACTTTGTCGGAAATATAGAATTTAACGGCTAACAGCCGTATTGGGATATACTCTTCATTGCAGTTGAGCCGCCCGCGGATACCGCGTTTTTAAAGTATACCCCTGAATCGTCTGTAGGTTTGTGCCATTCACGAAACTTCAACAGTTATATAGAGCGTTAAATTCTGTACAACACATGTGAATTAGAAAACATGGTATAGAACAGCAACGGAGAAAAGGGCTTCTACTTCGTGTAGCGAACACAGAATTTTGGATTCAGTTGGATTACTTCGTTTTTAAAAAAAAATTGCTTAATTTTTCAAGGAATAATTCAATTCACGTCTAATGCAAAATTTAGCGAGGTTTTTAAAAGAACGGAGCAATTCAACCGATTCCAAAACTCTGTGTCTGGTACAAAATGTAGCTGTGACGTATTCTGTGTCCGGTACACGAAGAAGGAGCCGAGAAAAGGCTGTTTGAACTGACGTGAGCGCAAATATCAAATATCAAATTGCATTATTACGCTATTTACTTGACATACGGTCAAACACGGTCATATTTAAAGTAAATCCCTGAATCGTCTGTAGATTTGTGCCATTTGGGAAACTTGCACGGTTAGATAGAGCGTAAAATTCCGTACAACGTGTGTGAATTAGAACAAATCGTATATAGAGAATAGCAACGGAGAAAAATCTATTTGAACTGAGATGAGCGCAAATATCAAATTGCATTATTATGCTATCACTTGGCGTACGGTCAGACGCAATCATTTTAAAGTATTCCCGAATCGTCTGTAGGTTTGTACCATTCACGAAATTCGTACAGTTAAATAGAACGTTAAATTATATACAAGATATGTGAATTTGAAAAAATCGTATAGAATAGAACCCTGAAAATCGTAGTATTTTAATCCAAAACTTTGTCGCTTCGAAGGACTTCGTGATATGGCGGACGAAATATTGTTACACCAGTAACAGCACACACTACAGGTCAGTGGTTACCCAAAAAAGCTAACCCACAAACAAACATACATGCATACACACACACACACAACACGATAGCAATATATCTGCTGCGCAGATACAAAAACTAAACATACATATTATTACCAGATACAGGGGTCCATGGCAACACTACAGCCTGCAGTGGTCAGATTTTGTAGTTTATACCAAGAAAGGTTTTACATGTAGAGATAATTTTTTTAATAATAATTTATGGGAAAGGACAATACCAGAATCTGAAACTTTGAAACACAGAATTTGAAAATACATACTTATAATACATGTATTAAATGTTTGATTTGACTTTAACATAACATTGAGCCATTTATTAATATTGTTGAAATAAAATAATGATAATAATGGCAGTATAATTATTGAGCAATTGCCATGTTAATGTAGCTATGCTGCTAACTTTAAATCAAAATGCTAGAAAATGCTAACATTACATATACATACATGTACAACTAGTGTAAATCATATCAATGTTCAATAATTAACTAAAAAATGTTCTTCTGGTTTAAAATTTGTCCTCTATTAATGGGGGCAAAAATAATGTTATATATGAACAAATGGTCCATATTTTGTCAAGTTCTTTTGCAATTGTAATTAGCACAACTTGATGTAAAATGCGGAAGGTTTTTATACGAGCAATAGCCCTTTCCACATGAACACGGACTGATGCTATCTTTCTTGTTGAGGTTTCTTCTTCAATAGATAGCTGGTCTTTTCCTTTCAAAAATGGGGGGATATTTAATGTAACACCAGGAGGAAGATCATTTTCAATGTCAAATCCACGGTCCGCCATTATGATCACCTGGTTCAAGTAAATTTAAAATTCCACAATCATTTGTAATTTTTTTTGTCACTAGTCCTACCCGAATAAAGGCTTGAGACAAAGCTTGGGTATCCATTTGGTGAAATTCCAAGCAACCCTTTTGCAGTGTTATGATGCTTGTAAGATAAGAATGTTACAGACTGGCTTCTACAAGATGATGGCATTTCTATTAACATTTCTATTAACATT
This sequence comes from Corallium rubrum, assembly GCA_964035015.1. Classification (NCBI taxonomy): domain Eukaryota; kingdom Metazoa; phylum Cnidaria; class Anthozoa; order Scleralcyonacea; family Coralliidae; genus Corallium; species Corallium rubrum. The sequence continues at coordinate 11,496,681 of OZ036007.1, forward strand.
TCTGTGCAGTCAATGATACCTCTGGTACTAGGAAAGCTATGCTTAAAACAGGCTGGCATATTTTCATTAACGAACTCTCAGGTGGGCCAAATTGGCAGCACACGAAGTTGCTGGTGAAGAAAAGTTGTCCAGGTTATCCAAATACGTGAAAGATGTGAAGATGACATGCCATATCTATGTGCTAGGTCTTGCAGTAGGAAGCCACATCGCAACCTAGATAGCACCATAAATAGCTCTTGCTCTGGAGATACAGATCTTTCTTTACCATGCTTTTTTTGGTTTGGAGAGCTTATAATACCAGTGTTAGAACCATAGTAAATGAGATTATTGCATGCCGGTGATAGATAATCAAAGAAAAGCTTGAATGTAGTGTAATCAGGAAATCCTGTGTAAAATCTAAAGTCACTGTCACTTCCAACAAATCTTTCCATTCTAAATAAACATTTCTCTGTTGCTTTGACATCTTCATATTTTTTCTCAAGCGAGTGGCAATGTGATTGTAGGGTTTCTACTTCTTCTTTGAGTTTGGCAACTAGGTTTTCACTTGATTCTTCACTTCTACTTGTTGTTTCAGCAGGTGGATTTGTCATGGTACATTCATTTTCCAGTAGAGGTGCTTGCAATGGACATTTGTTGTTTGATATCCTTCTCCTTGGCTTCTGACTTTGGTTTATTGTCAGTAGTGTAGGAATGTTATTTGTGTAGGTCTTCTTTCCCCCTGGAAAATGAACTGAACACACTCTATAGTGTGGCTAATACTACACAGACCTTTAGTTTTTAGCAATTCTATCCACTTTGTTTTCAATACAGTTCTTTGGCATCTTGTGAAATGAAAGTTCTGGGTTCTTCAAGCTGTTATTTTTGCACTGTGGAACACAACAATTTTTCCTCCATAACTACCAGTACAACTTTTGGATTTTTCATATTCAAGCTGCTGTGCTAATTTGTCTGCATCCCTTGAACTGCAAGGTATGTCCTCCATTATTTTATTTTTTAATATTAAATTTATTACTATTTGCTAACTACTGTCAGTATTTATTGAATATATTTTAAGTATTAAGAAAATTATTTACGGATTTATGTACAAATTTACTTTATAATTCAATTTATTACAATTCAAAACTTAACAAGCATTTACTAAATTGTATACTTTCCTTTTTATAATAATTATAATAATTATTATTATTATTATTAAAAACCTACTGTATATCTTTGGCTAACTAAACTTAAAATTTACAGGCTAAGTTATATAGTGAAGTACAATGAGATTATTTCAAACTACGATAAAAAATGATTTTTTTTAATATTTACAACTTAAAAAATTAAACTTGTTCGATAACCTACTTGTTTATAAACGGGAGGAAAAGCTCACAGCAACAAAGGATGTGCAGACTAAAAACAACAGCACTAGAAACCAAAGCGAGAGCATTTGAGAGATACAGCTTTTACACAATATTTGAGCTTAAACTCGTCTAACCCGTTTATTTTCGCGCCAAAGTGGATTTAAAATACAGCCATGTTTTCGAACAACCGATCAAAAGTTAATTGACCAGCATGTCAATTTCAAAACACAAAAAAATTCAAAAAAGATGCTCACCACCACAAATAATATGCGATCTAGGAGTATCAGCTACTGTTGACTACGTACAAAGCAATATATTTTATTCAGGAACATTTTACACGGCTACTGACCTTTTAAAATGAAGAAAGATCTTGTTTAGAGAACATTTTTGTTCGAAGAGTCTTCGCCCCTTCAGTCGTTGTGAATTCATTTTGTTGACAACCACTGCGCTGATTTCTTCACCCTTTCTATATAATGTAGTTAAATAGCCCCCTATCCTATAAACTACTTTGAATTTCTTCCACGCAAACGAAAAAGTTATGAAAATCGGTCAATTCTTCTTCCACGTGAAATGTTCGTTTCGCGGCGGCCATTTCACCTGGAAGAGAACTTATACCCAACTACCACAATGCATTGCGGTTTTTGCCAAAAGGGGAAAGGTCCATTTACAAAAATTATTAAGTAATAGTTAAAATATATTTAAAACACGTACGAACAGGAGTGTTTTATCAGATTTAAAACCACGAGGGCGCAGCCCGAGTGTTTTACATCTGATAAAACACGTGATGCAAGTGTTTTGAATGGCTTCAAAAACGATTCGTTATTGGATGTTATGTTCATTAGTATTCTTTATATAAAATTGTATGTTCATTAGTATTCTTTCTGACATCAAGAAGTTTTATCAGGTATAAAACCACCGACATGGTACTGATTTCCTTTGTGTTTTCCTCGTGAATTATTAATGAGTTTTTGAAGACCTATAAATATTCTTTTTTTCGTACCAAACAAGCTTTTGTTTATAGGAAACCGTGAAGAGTTCAAAGTTCTAGCGGCCAACAATTGAAACCTTATTGACCGAGCAGGCAATAAGTTCTCAATTGTTGCCCGCTCGGTAGACATTGAAATTTAGCTAAAGTCATGTGACCACAAACCAACCAATGACAGTCATCGTTGCATCCAGTGAAACTCCAGCTATATAACAATAACACTTATTGACTGGTGACCACCGATGTTTCCGAGGCGGATCTCGGTCTCGGTATTATTCACCGGTCCATGACATAGTATTCACCGCTCATGCAGAGCTGTTGCCAGGACCCTCTCGCCCAATAAGACGCAAGAAAACATGAACCTTTACACTTGGTAAAATAATGGTACATAATAACCAAGACGCGAATAATTGTTAAATATAACACAAAGTAATTAAGAACCACCAATATGACAATCAATGTCAGATGCAAGTATATAATTAAAGAGAAAATTGTTTAAAAAAGACAAATCTTTTTTTTAGCTATCTAATCCACTACACTTAAAGTGGTTCTCTGATGAAAATATTGTTGGCAATGTTTTTGCGTAATCCTAAAGATGTTATGGTAGTTGGTAATCGTGCAAAGTTTCATTTTAAAAGTCGTTGAAGAAAAGGTGACATTTTACGTGTAAAGTTTGTACTTTGGAGCGCCGCCATTAAAGTGGCCGAGCTTTACACACGTAAAAACGCACAAGCTGTTACAGACCTGCAAGCAAGTTGTTACAAGGCTGTTCAACAGGCTGTCACCGTCATGTGTTCGCACTGGCTATCCCAGTCTGTTAACATGTCTGTAACAGGTTGTTGACAACTTGTAACAAGGCTGATGACTCCAACAGACTGATGACAAGTTGTTCCAACAACCTGTTACCGCTCCGCACTTAACAAGTTGTTAACAGATTGATGCTAACAAGGTTGTAGCAGCTTCTTGAATGAACAGCATTGTTACAACTTGTTCCCAGCCTTGCTACAAGCCTGTTGCGAACACATCCTGTTGACAAGCTGTGAGATTTTTACGTGTGTGGAAGAATGAGTCGAGGAAGCTTACGACGTCATAGGCTCAATAACAACAATGACCCTTTTGTTGACAACAACAATGATCTTTTGTTTCTGTTGAGTCTATGACGTCATAAGTTCTCCTCAACTCATTCTTCTCAAACATTAATGGCGGCGCTCCAAAATACAAACTTCGCACGTAAAATACAATTTTGTTTTTGAGAATTTCGAAATGAAACTTTGCACAATTACCAAGTAACATAATATCTTTAGGATTAGGCAGAAACATTATCAACAATATTTTCATCAAAGAGCCACTTTAAACAACTCAAACGTACTTATCTAGAATTTTTGAACACCAAATACGAAGGTAGTTAGTTTCAGAAATTGCAGCTTGATGTTAGTAATAATTGTCAGTTGTTTGCTGTACAAGCTGTGTTAGTAATACAAAGAAAAAATCTGAGCTCTAAGCGGGATTCGAACCCACAACCTTCTGACTGCTAGCCAGACGCTCTAACCATTGAGCCACTACAACTCAGATAGCGGAGCAAGGTTAATTAAGGTATTTATACCTTAGACTGTGCCCAGTCCTCCAGGAACGAGTCTTAACCGCTCGGTTACAAATACTTGTTGAGTTGTTGGTCTACAAGTCGCGTTGTAACAGTAAGTTTCCAGTTAAACACTTGTCAGTAAGTTTTCAGTTAAACACTGTTGGTTAGAGCGTCTGGCTAGCATTCAGAAGGTTGTGGGTTCGAGTCCCGCTTAGAGCTCAGAGGTTTTCTGAGTATTATAAATATACTAACTAACACAGCTTGTACAGCAAACAACTGACAATTATTAAATACGAAGGTGTCGATAACTTTTTAGTTGTTCAGTAATTACTTTATATATGAATGTTTATTTTATTTTTTGTTAATCAGTTTATTTGATCATATTCTTTTATAGCACTATAAATCATTGTTATCCGTTAGGCAAAAAAAAAAAAGTATTCTGTTTCTGGTCAGGGCACATGCCCAAAATCGACGCGGTGACGCGGGGTTTTTTGGGGGTGTTTTTTTCTTCTTTTTTTCCCCCCCAAAGGCAAACCTTGATTGAACAGACATCTGAAGTCTGAAACATGTTGAGTATTCTTATAATATACTTGTCACATGGTATACTGAACATGTAGCATGAACACATGATTGAAATATGAAGCCTTCAATCAGTGCCCGCAAACATACCGGCGGTTTTTATAGGAAACATTGGTTGAGAATAGACCGATCAAATATTAAATATCCGCTGGTGTCATTTGTAGTCAATTAATATTAAAAATGTTAAAAAAAAAAGTATCGACGCGCAAGAAAAAAGATGACGCGCGCGCTGACCAGAAACAGAAGACTCTTTTTTTTGCCTTACAGGGTAGTATACGGTATAGGAGTACAGAGACCTAAACGTTAGATGGTGTACATAATAAACATGCTTGTGATTATCAATTTCAAGAACACAGAAACACCGAGGAGTGCTGATGAACTTGTTCCATTCTTGGTTGTACGCGGTTGAGCTGTAGATAGTGGATTTGAATCAAAGGTTTTCTCAAAGGTGAAGGTGCCAAATGGTTTCGTTGTCTCGTTGCTTTTTAAAGAGCCTTCGTGGGTGTTGTCCAGAAGGAAGATGGGAACATGAGGTTCTGTGGGTGTGCTGTTGTGAACAAACTTCGGAGCGCTGTCTGTTCCAGAATCATAGAGAGCCAGACTTTTCACCCTTTTATCAATCCATTTTCCAGTGGTTTCATTGCATAAGCTGTAGTCACGAACACCAACAAACCAGTCAGGTGATGGAGCTATCATTGAAATGGCTGACACCAGAGGGTATTGGCTGTTCACTGGAATATCATTCACGGTCCTTGTTCCGACATTGGAAATACCTGTTCCTTGAAACTTGGCCAGAGCTGTTTTTAATGAAATCTGTTGATCCAGTTCCTTGTTGATTTCAACATTATTGCCTGGAAAAGATACAACAGCTTCTTATTGGTTTTGAAAGAGTTTGGGAATCAGTCGTGAAGGGAACTGGCATCAGACGGTTCTTCCCTTTACTCAAGGGATCGATGGATGACCCTCAAAATACAGTATATTCAGACATAATTTAACGCTACTCTGGCTTAAAAGGTTTTTGAACGTAATGGCTTTATTTGAAAAGTTACAGTTGTGACTTCTCTGTCCTACATGCGGTATGACTAAGCATATAACTATAATGATCCAGTCATGGTCGGAGTCCGAGAGGTAACGCGTTTGTCAATTAGGTCTTTCAGCGAATTTGAACAATGTACCAATCAGATTGCGATATATATATATATATATACATATATATTATATATATACTGTATATATTTAACAATTAGATTATGAGCTCGAAATTTCTATGAGTGAATAGTTGACGAGAGCGGAGCTCGAGTCAACTATCATCTCATAGAAATTGAGAACGAATAATCTAATTGTTTTAGTAGAAACTAACTTGTGTACCTTAGTTCTTCCAAATTATTTCAAAAAGCGAAGCATAACCATTGTTTCTGTGCTAAAACCAAGGCAAAACAATCTTTCACTCCTCGTGTCCTCCATGTTGTTTTACTGCATGGCCGCGCGAGTACTGGTACTCAATTTGCTACTCGCTATCTATTTAACAAATAGATATCGAGTAGAGTAGCCGATCAGATTGCAGCATTTGCAATAGAATACTAGAAAGTTTCTACTAAATAGATATAGATAGATATATATATATATATGGACTCCATCAGAGCGCTCTGGGAACGAGATTTCTCCTACACGAGTAGCGCGGAGGTTGGGGATAAATTTTATAGCACTGCTTTGCTATGGCAAATATGCCTTTAAAATTCAGAGACGCAACGAACCCAATATCGGTTGCAATATGTAAACACCTGTTGTGTTTGAGTTTGACAAAGATGTGGAGTTAATTAATGTACAATGTTCATCCGGCATTGAATTTCCCAGTGTCGGATCAAGTTTGAACTATTTCTTATAAAGCTTAAATCTTCTCCCACGAATAAAGGAGAAGCGAATTTCGCCTTCAAAGACGCAGAGGAATTCTTACTTCCTATCACTGTCATCTAAGCATGTTTACTTTCACAAATTAACATAAGTTATTATAAAGTTTCACTTTCGTATTAATTTCAGAAAGAAAACATTGCTACATTGTATTTGTCATTTTCGATCTTCGCCGAAATGACAGTCATTGATATTTTGATGCTTTTTTTAATAGGATGATAACGATTGCTCAATACACCCAAACTTCAATTCGATCCTCATATTCAAATAATGGCTAAACTGCTGTATAATTATAAATGTCACGGTTTTTCTTAGTTTTAATTAATTACCTACCTCTCTCCGCCACATCTTGTACTCCTAGTGTAGCGTTCACTCCAGGCCTCCACATCACATAAGATGCATTATGAGTACAGCCAACGACTGAAGAAAAGTGAGGACTATTTGCTGACGGGAAGTCTTCGGGATGAGACTTCGCTGTCCATTCCGCTTTGAAGGTTAATCTGTACTTCGCCGAGCCCTTACACGAGACGGCTTGAGAAAGCGACATGCTTGCCATGAATAATAGAAAGTAAAACGTTGCCTGTATAGGTTTACTCATTTTAAATGGAGCTGCGACACAGTATAGCCAGGTGTATGTATATATACTCCAGTTAATAATAGAGTCAGTGCTATATCACATATCACTCGACCCAGCTTTTTTTTTGTCTTCCTGTTGCTGTGGGGTAATAAATATGCATATAGAAACGTGATGGGACACGACAGAAGCAAACTGAAACCTGTTTTAATAGGGATTTTATGTATTGTGCATGCCCATATTTTTGTGTGACTACAACATTTAATAGACAATAATATATTATATACTACGAGTGGATTACTGTTCCACGATTTAAGCTTTGCCTTAGTCTTAGCTAGAGTTACAAAATTTATTATATATACCGGAAAAATTACATATGGTTACATCTTATAAAGAGTGAATAACAAGGAAAAGATAACACAATTACATGCAGAGTATAGTTTAGAAAAAACATATTGTATATCATTGTGTTTGGAGTTTACGACTTGTAGTCTAGCAATGCAACCAGTAACAACTGTATTTCATAATGTTACGTTATGACTTATGAGCTGTGAAACGGAAAACCAGGGGAGAACGGGAAATTTCCCGGTATCCCGATGTGCCAGTGCGCCTCTTAGGCGGGGAATGGGCACTAAATGCACTGGTGTACAGACACGTTCCGAAACCCTGGATGCTTTTGGTGCTTCGATGTGTTTCCACTGTTTGTTCTTATTAAGAATGTATGTCGACTCAGTTTATGTATGTTATTTTGATTAAAAGTGTTGGGCACCGTAACATCCTGTTCAGATTGGTGCTCGTGCCCGGCACGGTGCTCGGGTACTACCCCTCAAGGTAGTGCCCGTGCCAGGTTTTTCGCTGGGGTACGATATTCAGACTAGTGCTCGTGCCGGGGCACGGGCACGGAATCGGAGAGCCAGCCCTCCTTGGCGACCCCCCCTGCCTCCTCCGCAGGCCTTCACTGCATCATGTGTGACCTGCTCCGCAGGCGAAAAAATATTTTGGGAACACTTAGGGCCTTGGTAACCTGGCCTATGACGGAAGTATCTGTTTTCTGCGGCGTAGACGAAATGCTTACATTACTAAACTTCCGTACAAATGCGTGCTAAATTTTTAATTATTTGCGTTAAATTTGATATCGCACTCCTTGCAGCCTGACTATATCGTTTCTGCTAGGTTCGTCAAAGATTTACGTTTGTTAAAGTTTTACAGTTCAGTTCTGATTTTGAATAATAACTCTTCATCTAAACAGCATTGAAACTCTAGGGAATATTGCTTTGCTAACAGCATTCTGCAAGCATTGCTGTCTGTTACGTTCAATGGTTACGCCATACCAGATTGTTTTGTTTTGGTATTAGTGAAAGTAGTTTGTGTTTCTGTAGGGTGTCCAGTAGATCCAGGAAGGAATAATAACAATTTTAAACCTGGCTTTTAGACTATGAATTGCACTATTTAAGCCTTGACAGGCGATGAACTACGACTGCGGGGCGAAGGCACCTTGATTTTAAACCTATGAGTATATCTCACAAAGCATTTTATTTATTTCTGATTTAATAATTTGATGGTGTTCTTCATTTATCTGGCTATATTTGGTGAAAATATGAGAGAAATTGGGGGAAAATTCAGCGTGTAATAGCAAATCTCCTGACATGCCTTCCTGATATCCTATAACCTTAAGCATTTCCTCTACGCGCGCAGAAAAATAGATACTTCCATAATAGGCCAGGTTACCAAGGTTCGAAGTGATCCCAAAATATTTTTCTACGCTCCGCAGGCCTTTCGTTGCATCATGGCAGGCAGTCCGCCCACCGGAACCAGGGGCGCCGGAAGCTACTTAAGGCGGCGGGGGCAGCCATATTAAAAGGGCACTTTTTCTCAGCATTAATTTTTGCACGTGATAAATGTTTGCCAATCTTTCTCTATAGCATAAAATAACCAAAAAGCATAACGGTATAATATAATGAAGGAGAATGTATTGAGAAAAAAAATTCAACGACTGAATTGTTCATATTGATGCTACATTCATATTTACATTTAAGAAAACATGGCAAATGACCAAATAGCTTCAACGGGACCGCCAACGGGACAAATAGGACCGTCATTACAATGAACTTCTCCCACGGGGCTGCCATTACTCAGAGTGATTTTACATACTAAACTAAATTGCTAATTTATTACACCCAGTATTTTTGGGTGCTGTGACTGGCCGATTCCAGGGCTTTTTCCCACCCTCCAAATTTCAAAAAAAACCTGAGAACGAGGTTGGACACAGCTAACCCAAGGCAAAATTAGTTTGCTGCCTCTGCATGGTCTGCAGTAATAAGTTAGCTTATGAGTCATTTGAGGTATTAATACAAAAGTCATTTAATACAATATATAATACAAATGGCAATTCCTGTAGAAAACATTCCTCTTACGAGAAAGGGCATTTGGTTGCCTCCGTGCTGGCCCCGCGCTGTGAGGGCAGGGGGGGGGGGGGGGGCCCAGCTGCCCCCGTGGCTCCCGTGGCTGCGGCGCTCCTGACCGGAACCTTGGGTACGAGGCAGTAGGATCCTATAGGCGGGCTGGAAGTTTTCCTCGTGAATGAGTGATTTATTTAACGTCATTAAGCACAGGATGTTGTCGCCCAATCATCCGAGCCAGAGGCTCATGATTAAAGTGCACGACATAATCTAAGACTTAAGTGTTGATTTTACGGAGGGAGGAAAACCGCAGAACCCTGCGAAAAACCCTCGAAGCACAGGAGAGACCAACTAAACTCTGCTCACATGAAACTCAAGTTCGAGAACAGGGCTATTCCCAGACGGTCACCCATCCAAGTACTAACCCTGTCCAACTGGGCTTAACTACAGCGGTGAGAGGCAGCGCCCTAACAGCACACGCCACCCGTGACGCTCAACGACGCTCAAGAGGGCTGGATGTCTTAGGGGGGCTGGAAGTTTTCCATGCAAAGAGGTAAAGTGGAACAAGCTGTTGTCACTGCTGAAGTTAAGCTCGATCGAATAGGGATAGTAGTGGATGGGTGACCAACTTAGCTTCATGTGAGTAGAGTTGTTGGTTCTCTTCTGTGCCTCGAAGGTTTTTCACCGTGTTCTCAGGTTTTACTTCCCATTTTGCAATTAATTCGACAAACTATTTCCATCAAGAGGTAAGCGCCATTAAGTTATCAGTATCCAAATAAAGTCAAATAGTGAAATAAAAGTAGTGTGTAGACTTTCTCAAAGTCCTTTTCAAACATTTTTGACCTTTCGGTTCCTCGTTGAAAAGGACTTTTCCCACCTGCAGAGCGCCAAAATTCACCGGTGAATTTTTCGACCGGTGACGTAATTCGGGAAGTAATTATATTCAGGCTATAAATTGCTATGCAAGTGCTATCTTTGGAAGTTGGAGACTTGGAGTTAAACAGACTCTTGAAAACGTTTTAGTAGGGGTCAACCACTTTCCATTGCATGTACGACAACCCGAAACACGTCAAAACAGGCCGATGTACATTTCAGCGATTTGCGAGTTTCAGGGTGTTGCGCGCGCATCGTTTTGGAAAGGGATTGGCGGGCTCTTGGCGGGCTCTTGGCGGGCTCTCTACAAAGTAAGCAATGGAAAACAGACTTGCTAGCGAGCCGCCAACAGCAGAATAACAGTGTTAAATATCCAGAAACTGTATCTATACTTTGTTTATTTTAAATAGTACGTTCACTCTGAGGGGAGCTTGCCAGTTGTTTTGAAAAATGATGCGCGCGAAACACCCTGAAACTCACCTATTAGATTCAAAAACCTGCAAGCGAAACAACTCCGCCTCTTTCCTCCCGCTTTTCCACTCTCTCGCCTTTCCGCTCACCCGCAAAAACTAGCGCTAAGTAGTGTGCTGCATAGGCAGTGTTGAAATACAAATTGAAATATATACAGTAAAGCCGTAATCAAACGAGAACGCAAGTCACCGCAAGTCGGGCAATCACAAATTCCTGTGGCGGTCGTCCAAACACCGAAATTAACAAAATAAAGGTTTTATGAGCGTTTTAAACAAGTTTTAACTTTGTCACGGTACATAATATTTTCGGGAAATTATTCAGAGAGGCTGGCTGAGACAGAGGCGTAAGAAGCGGGGGGGTGGGGGGGGCTGGGGGGGTTTGAGCCCCCCCAAATTTTGAATGGGGGGCTGAGCCTCCCCCCCCCCCCAAAAAAAAAAAAAAAAAAAAAAAAAAAAAAGTCCGGACAAGCGTTGCTAAATTTAATGATTGTATTAGTACGACTATACAGAGGCTAGGGGTTCATCTTTGGTTCGTATTAAAATTACTTTATTTGTACTTCACTTGTTTGTATAGTATACCGTATTTTTTAAGTTTGTCAATAAAAAGCAGCTTACCTGCAGTCATAAACCACAAATTTGAGAATGTCTGCGATTAATCGGAGTCTATAATCTTACCTTTTCATGGCGAGTGACGACGACAACAAAGTTAATTATACGGAAGCTAAGTTGACGAAGAATTAGAAGCTATTGTGTAGGTGTTTAAACACAATTATTCAAAGATTATTAAAGCGACTTCAATGCATGCAATCCCTAAAAAGTGTTCAGTTTTGTGAAGTGTCGTCTGTCGAGGCTTTAAGGTATGTTGGTTTAACAATTTCTTCGTTTTTATGTTAAAATTTGAACTATGCTTGCTGTAGAATTAGATGAAAAAGTTTCCTCAAATTGCTGCAAATTGTGTTTCCGAGGTTCTAGATTTCAAAATTTCCGGGAGAGCACCCCCGAAGCCCGCTAAAAATGCGGTCACTGATTATCTGCATGTCGACTTCAGCCCCCCCAACTTTGAATCCGTTCCTACGCCTCTGGGCTGAGATAGCGTGACTGCCAACTTGCGATGACTTGCGTTCTCGTTTGATTACGGCTTAAGGTTTGAGTACTGCCAAAAATATTGAACGTCAGATCTAAATAAAGTCGCTTTTCTACAAAGTTTTAAATATCGGCACCTCTTTCGTTATGAGTTCTATTGCCTTTTCCATTCTCTCCATTTTCCGAAAGCAGTTAATACAGATAATAGAAGAGCATAATTCGTCTTGTCGTAGTTGGTATTCTAGTATGCTGGAGAGGCGTTCGACTAATCGAACCTTCTTAGCTTTTTCACCATTGAATATGTTGTAATTACCCATTCTTGTTTTGGAAACATTTGCATCGCATTTTATACAAAAATGGTTGCAATTATATACATACTTTCGGGGAGTTTTGTTGGCCATTTCAATACTCGAAAACAAAATGAGCCATTCTGATTTCTGATAAAGACAAACGGAAGTGAGTGATTGACAGGTTAGAGTGACGTCATAAAGTCAAAACCTGTTTTACAAGTTCTGTACCAAGGTACAAACATGGAAGTGAGATTCGCAAGCCGCGGCGCCAGAGGTTCTTCCCCCATCTTTCCCCCTTTTTTCTCTCCCTTCCCTCTTTTCCTCCCTTCCCCCAAGAACCTCGGGCATCCAGGGTACTTTTCTATGTAAACGACGCTCAAAAATGCTGGCTCTCCTAGGAGGGCTGGAGGTTTTCCATGTAACCGAAGCTTAAAGTGGTTATGCAACGAAAAGTTACCCCAGTTTTTTATGATTGCATTTGAAAGAACACTTAAATTGACAGAGTAACATCTTTCGTAGAATTTCGTTTCCTTGCTTCATTCTTGAGATATTCAGGTTTGTTTGATATGCAAATGTCATACTTATGACATTACACTGCATAATGACTTTTTGGAAAAGTATGTTTTTCTTTGAGATTACTTATCGAAAGTACTTAATAATGTAAAATATTTGGACCATCCTAAAATTGATGCTCTTTCAAAAAGTCATTATGCAATGTGAAGTCATAAGTATGACATTTTCATATCAAACAAACCTGAATGTCTCAAGAATTAACCCCCCCCCCGACACTTTTCAAGTTAGGGTTAGGGTTACCCCCGGGAAATGCACATTTTTGAGGGTTAGGTCAGGGGGGAAGGGTTTCATTAAAAAAATCTTTATTAAACAATTTCCAGTAACTTACTGGATACAATGTGTATATAATGTCCAGTAGTTTATTAGATACAACGTGCGGATCGGCTGATCTCCGAAAGAACATCTGCGGAGGAGAGAGCTCTTAGGAGGGCTAAAAATAGTTATTCCATACGTATGAATCATGAAGGGCCAGCCTTTCTCGAAGGGCTGAAAAATTCCTTTGTAAATGCGAGCTGAAATCCAGCCCTCTCACATATAGACACTTCCTAAATCAACATTTGATAAATCCATTACCAGAAATTTGGGTCATTTGTGCCGCTGCTCTCGGTCAGCGGCTATATTCGCCTAATAATATAATTATGTATTCTAGAATTTCTAATGAGTGTGATTCTACTGTATTCTAGTGTTTCTCATTATTCAGGTCATTGAGTTCTTTAGAATTCGCCTAAATCGTGCACGATAAGGACTGTGAAATCAAGCAAGTTCAAATGCTTTTGGAAGTACTATGCTAAAGACAAATGAGTACTTTTATGTGCTCTCGAAGTAGACTGACTCATGCCGAATGCAACGCGAGTCGGGCACTTCGCATCGCTCGTAAGGTTGTTGGTCAATTTGGCCAATTTCTAGAACCTGTTTGCAAAGATTACTATGGCTAACACTATGGATAGTGGCGCTTTCAGTGCAAAAATAAGACGAGCTAGGGAAGTACTTTGTCGTCGAAGTAAGCAAAAGTTTTTTAGTTATAACTGTTCCTTAGTCCATGCTGAAGTCAACTGGAGTCGGGCAAAGATGAAATATGTAACCGTTTAAGCAAAATTTGAATTATTATGTGCTCTCCTTATTATTTACTGTTGAGAATCTCCATTATTATGGTCCTTAATACGCACGCGCGCCACCGTCTTGTCCCAAATTTCTGGTAATGCGTTATGTATTTACTCTCGAAGGCTGAAGAATAATATATTTTTCATGGACACAGTAAAAACGTAGTTTATATTTCAGCTATATGGTGTTATTACAAGAAATTAAACGTACTATTGTAGTTTTTCAATATTGTTAACATTTTTGGTACCGGATAGAGCGTCCAACTTACTATTATTCGATTGTTTTTCTCAGTACAGCGCATAACATTGTATTGTATTACATTTTATAGAATAACATGTATATATTTTTTAAAATGTCGGACAGTATATCATATTCACTTGTGATTATTTTATAAAAGAAATACCAAATGCTTTTTTCCGTGTTAGGAGACTCTTATCCAAACACTTGGGAAATTGCTCGACTTTCGAAAAGCTAAAAACACTCGCCTACGGCTCGTGTTTTGTTACGCTTTTCTCCATTCTCGCAATTTCCCGCGTGTTTGGATCAGAGTATCCAAACATGCTATGCAAACACGGTTGTAGCATCACGGCACATTTCTTAGTCTTATTTCATAAAAGAAATTGAATGAATGCACTGTGTTTATAAAACCTGATGCAACCACTCAAGTGAGTTTGGGGGAATTCGAAAGTACTTACGTAAACCCTCGCCTACGACTCGGGTTCATATAAACTTTTGAATTCTCCCAACCCACTCGTCTTCGCATCAGGCTATATGAACACGGGCAGCCATTTTCTATTTCTTAAACATTACATTACATTGCATATTACATTGCATCACGTCACGTTACGTAATATTACAATACATTACATTACATTACATACCATTACATTACATTACATTACATTACATTACATTACATACCATTACATTACATTACATATTACGTAAATATTAAGTACGGTACACCAATGTGAGAATCAGATGATGTACATGGTCAACATGCTTGAGATGATCAATTTCAAGGAGACAGAAATACTTTGGTATACAAAGGAACATGCTCCACTCTTTGTCGAACTTTGTGTTGGTCCTCTTGAATGAGTGACTGAGGATGCCATATTAACTTGTGTCATGCCACTCTTGGTCGATTCAGTCGAGGTCGGTAGTGGATTTGAATCAAAGGTTTTCTCAAAGGTGAAGGTGCCAAATGGTTTCGTTGTCTCGTTGCTTTTTAAAGAGCCTTCGTGGGTGTTGTCCAGAAGGAAAATGGGAACATGAGGTTCTGTGGGTGTGCCGGTGTGAACAAACCTTGGAGCGCTGTCTGTTCCAGAATCATAGAGAGCTAGACTTTTCACCCTTTTATCAATCCATTTTCCAGTGGTTTCATTGCATAAGCTGTAGTCCCGAACACCAACAAACCAGTCAGGTGATGGAGCTATCATTGAAATGGCTGACACCAGAGGGTATTGGGTGTTCACTTGAATATCATTCACGGTCCTTGTTCCGACATTGGAAATACTACCTCCTAGAAACTTGTCTAGAGCTGTTTTTAATGTAATCTGTTGATCCAGTTCCTTGTTCATTTCATCAGGGTTACCTGAGAAAGATTGTATGACAAGCAAATTAGACTATAGATGACTGAGGGAATTTAAAAGTGTAGTGCTATGTAAGTTGCACGGCCCTTTGAAAAACAGCATTTTATTGTTATTGTGATCGCTGACAAGGCTACCGTGTTTAAATATGATTAAATAAATAAATAAAATAAATAATAAATATTTCAGGTTGCTAAAATTCTCATCAGTTTACCATCTTTTACTTTGCTCTTTTACTCTGATCAGGGGGTCCACTCAGTCTCAAAAGTCCACTCAGTCTCCCCCCACCCCCCAAGAGAAGATTTTCAGTGTAAGAATCAAGACTGGCACAGTAGAAGGGTTCGGTGAAATGCTCCCCCAGGAAATTTTTGATTTTCTAATGCTCTGAAACGCTATTTCCTGCATTTTGAGGGCACTTATAACCATCAGAAAGGGGGGTTCTATGGAACCTACGGATCTCGTCACAAAATGCTCGGGGCCCTAATTAATTCTTTTTGCTCGGAGCCCGTGGGGTTTGCCCACCCTTCCCAATAGGTAGTTGCACCACTGAGTGAAATACAGTGGCGTTGCGGCATGCTCCCTCGGAAAATCTTTGAAATTTGGGTGTCTAAAATGCAATTTCCTGCGTTCCTTTTAGCAAAATTTTAAAAACAGGAAAACAACGATACAATATTTATAATCTAACGTGTACAATAGTTGCATGCAGTCTTGTTATTTTCAATACACGGATTAATATTATAAAATACTATAAAATAAACATGCTGCATGGGCAACGTTGAATTAAAAAAAAAATATTTCGAAATACTAAAGGTTTTATAAAACGAATCCGGCACAAAGCTCGAACAACCAATATTGAACTCTTCATGGTCCAAGAATTCTTTTAGCTGCATAATTAGTCACCTATGGAATAATCTCCCAGATACAGCTCGCAACGCATATAATGTCGCGCATTTTAAGAAGATTTTAAACAACATTGACCTTAATATTGATATTTATGTTGCATGATTGCAAGGACATAAACTTTAGTTCTTATATTCATTTGACATTTTAATATATAACTGATTGTATACTTACATATTAATTATACACATATTTTAACTTTTGTATTATATTAACTCATTCTTGTCCGGCCTATTAAATATCCGCTACTGGTGACGGATCACTTCGGTTCGCTGTGAACCGGCGAGGTTTTGACCAAAATTACCCCCCTCGGGCTTAAAATGATCCTGAAAGATCCCTTTTTAAAATGAGACCTTTATAATGATATGCCATGAAGTACTGCGCGAGCTCTGAGCGATGAAACACGAAACACGAAACCGCAAATGTGGTCGCAGCCGTGGCGAGACGACAAGAAGAAAATGGCTTTTTTTGGTCAATATATAAGCGAAACCAACCAAATTTTTTGCTGTAACAACTCCTAAAGTGAGTATAAGCTTTTGTTTGATGTAATTATTTCGTAGATTAGCAGTAATTTGGTAAAATTTGACGAAACGATCTCAGCCGGTCGGCCATTTTTCGAACAAAATTTGCCTCGACTTGTCGGCGTTGTAGTGGCAAACAGGAGTAAATATCATGCAAAATGACAACAAATCTGAATAGCTGACTTAAAAACGATCTTAATGATGTATTATGGTTGTATGTTCTTGTATAATTCTGTTTTAATTTGTGAATTTCCAAAATAAGTGATGATCCCGCTCGAGCGGCACCACGGGGGGTCGCCAATGGAAAATACTAAAAAATCAATATAATATTCGCGTTTTATTATATTGCTTTAATTTTTTCAATTTGAATTTGTGAAATGGTGCTTTTCATTTTACTTCACCAAAGTTTGGTGCTAAAGTCATTTATTGTTTAAATATTTAACATTTTGTTATAGATTATAATAATATTTTTAATAATAATTAGCATAAATTAGCATAATTTGCAAAATGGGTTGTCTGACAAGACCCGACAACCCAAAATTTGAATAGTAGAGGTAAAAACGATTCAAATGATATATTGTGGTATTATTTTTGTGTTATTATGGCATGCTAATTCACAAATTTGCTGAGACCACCTGCTGTGAGTGATTTCGAGCCGGACAAGAATGAGTTTTAACCTTACTTATTTAATGGCACGTGCATGTTTTAACGAGTCTTGTACTCCTAAGTGTTACGTGGATAAATAAAGTATGATGATGATGATGAATTGAACTGTACGTTTCTCTCATAAAAGGCCTCAGCTCGAAACGCTATAGAACTGCAGTATTCCATAATCTAAATTGCACTTCAAGTTAATTATGCTGCAGTGGTTAAAAATTATTGGCCAACCAGCTAAGCATCTACAAAATATTTTGGCGCACCGTCTCAAATCGTTGGGGCCCACAAGGTATACAGATCATCGGGGCCCACCGGGGAAATCTCCCGGTGTCCCGGTGGGCCACGCCGCCCCTGGTGAAATAAATCAGTGTGCTTCGTACAGGCATGCAGTGTTGGAATCATAGTCAATCGAGATATGGTCTGGAAACTCGGCAAACTTCAAAGCGCCTATAATGAGCTGTGATTTTATGTTGAACCGTACCTCACACCGTGCACATCCTTTGTTTTAGGTTTATTAATATTTAAATAGCACGGTTGAGTGATTGAACTGAAACGTTGCTATTGGACAATTCGTTCATTATACTAAAATACAATGTGTTCAGTGACCGTGCACCGTGCGCAAAAATGCATAAAGGCGAACAAAAAGATAGACCAAAGACTCTAGCTGAGTTTCCAGACCATATCTCAATTGACTATGTTGGAATACAGATCGAAATATAGTAAGGTTTGAGTACTGCTCAAAACAATAGGTTCGGCAGTAAGATCTACGACGGCAACTTCGAAGACGACGTCCTTCAAACAAAAGCATTCTTGCAAAACAGAGATAACGAATAATTTCTAGTCCCAAGAGTAATCTGAACACCGTCCTCGCTCTGTATAACGCCACTCAGAGCATTTTCACGTCTTCAGGACGACGATGACTCTTGGGTGATGAGAACTGTTGTCTGAGATTGCCTTAAAACAGACACTGCAGCCGTTTTAAAACGTTTGAAAATTTTAAAACAAGCCTCAAGTATTGAATACAGTAGTCAGTTAACCGTGACTTCTATTTAATGCTAAAATTTTAATTGGTTTTTAACCGCCGTCGTCGTCCTAGCATCTTAATCCTTACTAAAGGGCCACCACGGCGGTGAAAGGGTTAAACCTGAACAACCATTTCAAATCACAAACTTTATTTACAGAAACTTGGAAAGGTCCCTGGCGTCAAAAATGTGACGTCAAAAACGTCGCGTTAAAACCGTCGCGTCAAAAATGTCACGTCAAAAATATGTCGCGTCAAAAATATCGTGTCAGAAACGTCGCTTGCTATTGATCCTGCACGAACGAACGAACGTCACTCACAGGCTGATAGGCAGGCCGATACAATGAGCTGCTAACTCGTGACTCGTTATAGTATGGGCACCGCAATAAATAGGGGATATTACACGGTGGTGCGAAGATATGGATTTTATCTTCGAGTGGTGAAAACAACATTTTACGAATGAGCGTAGCGAATGAGTGAAATATCGTTTTTACCACGAGAAGATAAAATTCATATCTTCAAGCCAGCGTGTAATTTTCTTTTTATTATATAGATTCAATGTAAAAAGAGGTAAAATTCTTAATGACATCATTGATATCTTCACTAGTGAGGATATGGAAAATACGACACTGCATATTCTCCAGTAAAACCCTTGCATCTATATAATAACATGAAATAACACTCGTGACTGAATTTATTAAAATACTTTTAAGTCTAATTATTAAAGATTAGCGTGTTCACACAATTTAAAGGCATTTCAAAGACCAGGGAGGCCTATATTCAAAGTCAAAGACTTTTATGAATTTCAAAGAATTAGACCGTGGCGTGTATGCAGCAATTATCGCACAAAAAGCTAGGCAATGCAAGATGTACAAATCGAAATAGGTTGGATATACTGGCCGAAAGAGGGAATGTAGAAGTCTAACGTTTCCAGCGAAGTATGAACGGTTTCCACTCGTTCCTCAAACGGGAAAGTTTCCTCAAATTTTCCTTAAACGGAAACGTTTTGGTTGTCCGCTTATAATCATTAATTCCATTCGAGAGCTAAGACAAAGAAAACTTTCTTGTTTGTTCCTGTCTTATTGAAGTGGAATTAGGCTTTTAGTCTATTTCCTCAATTTATTTCGCATGAATTGACTATTCCTTGATAAAGTGCTGAGATTTTTCAATTAATCAATGAAAACTGACGTTTCGAGGGGAGACCTTTTTACTCTGATGAATGGCTAAAGGCCCGGTCAAACGAGGATGAGAGTTGATGAGAGTCGATGAGAGTTACAACTCTCGGTCGCGTTTGACCGGGGCATGAGTTGAGAAAACTCTCAGACAAACTCTCGCTTGCCAACTCTCATCAATTCTCATCCTCGTTTGACCGGGGCTTAAATCCATGCATACGTTTCACTTTCGGATTGTAATAAGACAAGAAGACACTGACGTTCACGTTCGCCAAGCTCAAACGAGCTCTTGTTTGAGACATAAACGTTTCAGAAAATGTTCCAATTTTTAGGCCGTGTTGACATGGAGGTATACCCTAGTGAAAGGGTTACCCTAGTTCATTGTCTTTCCGTGTTTCGTTTACATGAGTGCTAGGGTAACCCTGGCGGCAGGGCTATCTTTTGTTTGCTACTCCATGTAAACAAGGGCTATCTTAACCCTTCTAGAACGGTCACCTTACCTACATGAATCCGGATTGAGTTTCAATCCGAATTGGAAAGCGAAGTCAATTCGTGTTTAAATCCGTAAATATTAGAAAACACGCATGCATTGTTTGTTCTAGTCCTCTCTAACATGTCCAAACTCATTGTCACCATGACGCAAACTTGAAAAACTCAAGTTCACATGATTATTAATAAAAGTATGTAGTCCATAAGAAAATGCAATAATGACTTACTCTTTTAACGTCTTAAGAATATTATTCCTTTCCTTTGCACACAAATATAATTTTTGTCTCGCGCAAAACTATTAATTATTCAGCGGTAATTTAATACCTGACGATGTGCACGGACCTTTTCTTAACCTACAAGACGTGTGTAAAGTATTAATACAGTTTATTTCGGCTTTGTCTATCGAAGTCTTCAACAGAACGAGTGTTATAGACATTATTAATCAGTCTTTTCCCTGAAAGGTCCGTCATTAAGTGAAGAAATTATAGAAAACTGAACTCGCTTGATGCAAGATTCATTCATAATCATGTTGACTATAATACATGTAATTCATGATCACAGTTAAACAAGCTTATAATATAGATACACGTTCTATAATCCATCCATGCAGTTCGAAGCAGTACACGAAAATAATAGAGTGAGTGTCTTCGATTCTGTGATCGTTGTTCCGTGCTGTACATGTCAAGTTTCGACAAGGAAAGTCTGATGGACCTTGTGCTGATTGTTGAACAGTACACGGATCCGACATGCGAAGAGTTTAAAATATACCGTATTACGCACGCGTTTTATCAATGTCGGATCTATAGCCGTATATATAGCCATGCATAGAATATAAAACAACAAGGTCTGGTGTCAGACACTCAGACCTATATTAAACCACGGCGAATATTTAATGTATTCATTATTAAATTTCATGTCTTTTTTCGGTTTTAAACCTACCTGTCTCCGCCACTTTTTGTACTCCTAGTGTAGCATTCACTCCAGGCCTCCACATCACATAAGATGCATTATGAGTACAGCCAACTAGACGAGAGAAATGAGGACCTGGCGGAAAGTCGTCGGGATGTGATGCTGCTGTCCATTCGGCTTTGAAGGTCAGTCTGTACTTCGCCGAGCCCGTACACGAGATGGCTTGAGAGAGTGACGGCATGCTTGCCATAAACACAAGGCTGATAAAGTAGTAAGGCGCTACGTCTATAGGTTTACCCATTTTAAACCACGCTTCAGCATAGAACGACCAACACAAATTCTTAGACTTAATCTTACTTCAGAACTCCTTCTTTACCTTTAGTCTTCCGCTCTAAAGCCTGTAAACAACTGTCGTCATGCCCCCTGAAGAGAGTGCATGCATGACGTCGAAACAGCTTGAAAGCAAGTCTGTAAACGTCCAATTATTTGCAGCTTTTAGCTAAATTTTTGCCTGCTCTACAACTACAACTACAGGTGTGGGAATATTTCACAGTTTTTAAAAGTAACGAAAGATCTTTGCCAAAAACTTGACTGCTGCTATATCACGAGATCAAGTTCGTCTGCGTAGGCGGGTGTCTTGATAGGGAAACTAAGAATTATATATTTCTTCCCTATATATAACAAAAGGTCCGCTATGCGTACATGTATCTGCGCAAACCCACCACTGTGAGAATCATGTCAAGATCTTGCGTGATCTTGGAAAATCTTGTAAGATCTTAAGAAAAATCTTAAGATTTTTACACGTAGATCTTATAAGATTTTAGCGAGATCTTATAAGATAATTAAAGAGAAAGTACACGTTCTCTGACCTTAATAATTTTTTATCACGACTCATCATGACTCACAAAAACTGTGGTAGATCACACTCACAAGTTTGCCATAAGTCACGTTAAAATACTTAACCAGTTTATCAGCAATATCCCCTGTCTCCGAAATGTTTTTGTGCAAAACTTTGTCGGAAATATAGAATTTAACGGCTAACTGCTGGAAGATATATCCCAATGGCCAATAATACGGCTACCACGGGTCTAAATACCCCTGAATCGTCTGTTGACATGAGCGCAAATATCAAATTGCATTATTTACGCTATTTACTTGGCCTACGGTCAAACGCGGTCATATTTAAAGTAAATCAATCGTCTGTAGGTTTGTGCCATTTGGGAAACTTGCACGGTTAGATAGAGCGTTAAATTATGTACAACATATGTGAATTAAAACTCAAATCGTATAGAATAGCAACGGAGAAAAATATATTTGAACTGAGATGAGCGCAAATATCAAATTGCATTATTATGCTATCACTTGGCGTACGGTCAAACGCAATCATTTTAAAGTATCCCTGAATCATACTACTCCAATCATACAGCGTTGCAATTGACTTTCTTCGAAAATAATGTTGTTCTTCGTCTCGCTCCGTAGTTCATACAACATGGCGAGGAAATATAAACAGTTACACTACTGCACACATTACAGGTCAGCGGTTACACCAAAAAGTTAACACACAAACACACAACACGATAGCAATATATCTGCGCGTTGCGCAGATACAAAAAGGTTTTGCAGTGTACATTTGCCTCATTCTAGTTAATTGCATCGCTCTCGATTGAAAAGTTTTACACTTGCCGATTTTGTGTATCTGGACAAATTACATTTATTGTAATATGCAAATTTGATGCAAATGAAATTGTGTGGAATGTCTTTTCAATAAAAAAAGCTTTTCAATACTCAAGAGCAACACTATGCAGGCGTGGTGGCAGGGGGGCGGGGGGCAAGCTCCCCCCCCCCCCCCCCAACTGGGGTTGCAGAAGGGGCGCCAAAACTAGCAAGGGCGCCAAAACTTAACAAAACAAGACGCCTGGTCAGGCGTTCACTCGGCTACTGCAAAATCACAGTGTTATGCAGTGCTAAGGTCTAAAGTCTATTAAACACATTGGTCGAAAACACAATTTGCAATAACAAAACACGATTGCCTGTATTTATTAACGTATTTCCACACATGTACACAGCGTTCATATGTCGAGTCTCTTCAGGTACTAAATATCAACACAACTATCAACGGCGTGTGCGTTTGTAAGTGTATATAATATCAAGATACTTGCCAGCGACATTACTGACCAATAACTACGTCTGTGAACACACGTACAGAACACATCCGAGACGAGTGATCCGGCATCAGGAAAGCAAAGAAAGAAAGTATTATTTCCACACATGTACAGCGTTCAATATGTCAAGTCTCTTCGCCTTATTACACAGCTTCATGTTTACCTAGAAAGTGTCACCTGCAAGTTCACTTAATGAACGGCGTGTGCGATTGTAAGTGTAAATAATAATATCAAGATACTTGCCAGCGACATTACTGCCCAATAACTATGTCTGTGAACAAACAAAACACATCCGAGGCGAGAAAGATCACTCACTCACTCACTCACTCACTCACTCACTCACTCACTCACTCACTCACTCACTCACTCACTCACTCACTCACTCACTCACTCACTCACTCACTCACTCACTCACTCACTCCAACGGTTCTCATCGAAAAGAAAGAAGGCAGTCACATGCCTCAGTTTCGCAAAGCTTATTGGTCAATATCGCCAGCGGCCGCGCGGAGGACTAATAACGCGTCGCAAAATAATAATAATAATAATAATAATAACAAGAATCGCGAAACCTAGACTCGTCTACCTGCGGTAGCCCGAGTAATAAACTAAAAATCTATAGCTAGGTATAAAGATCTGAAATCTGTAATCTTTTGTGCTTTCTATGAAGTTTTATAATCTTCAGAATTCTGTAAAATCTCATTCCAGAATGTAGGAAATGGCATATCAGAGACTCTAGATTTCAAAATTTTCCGAGGTAGCATGCCCCCGGACTCCCCTTCAGCGTTCGCATTGGCGTCGCCTTTGAGAGAACCGGTTGTTTGTTGTAAAATTATATATTGCTACTTGAGTTATTTTAAAACAAAAAATGTGATCATTTATCAAATACAGTAATGTCTTTTTTTCCTTTTTTTTTTGTTGTTGTTGGGGGGGGGGGGGGGGGGAAGCTATCTGGCCACCCTAGCCTGAAACTTACCACCACGCCACTGGCTAGAACGAAGCACGAATCTACACCATGAAACGTTTCAGAGGTCTTAGAAGGAAAATTCTGGTTATTGAACTCACCAAACACCGAGACGTTTGTTGAAAACCGAGGATTGAATAAACTTCGAGGTGTTTGGATATCCTGACGAAACACGGTTCTTCTGAGTGTTTCATATAGCATCTCAAACAAATCAGTATTTTACAGTCATTTCCAACTCACTTTTCACAAGTTCGTTGGGAAGTTCGTACGGTAGTTCGTTTTGAACTACCCATTTGATTGGTGTAGTTCAAAACGAACTTTGAACTTCCCAACGGACTTGCAAACTTTGGAACGAACTTCCGAAGATTTGGGTGAAAATGAGTTGCAAATGACTAGTGTAAGAGAAAATCGGGGTAAAAGTTTGCTTAATTGATGTCATTTTGTTTGACATGTAATATATATCAACAACGAGTTTGAGTGTTTCATCAAGGATCCAAAAACGGAAACATGCAATCTCATTCCCAGAGCCCGCGTTCCCCACCCGGGAAACGAGAGACTCTGGAATAATCCGTTTCACATCGATATTTCATTGGCTGATGAACATGATTACTCTTCTTCCAGATAACAAGAATCCTGTGATGGCGTGAACGGATTATCCCAGAGCCTCTCGTTTCCCGCCCGCTGGGTAAGGGGAACGTGGGCACTGGGAACGAGATTGGGAAACATGCATGATGAAATTGGGTTGAGCTGTGCTGCTGTGACCTCAAAATCCCGACTATATCCCAGACCTAAAAAGGCGATTTTCTATACCCTATCCCAGACCTAAACTTCAAAAAATCGGCATACCCTATCCCAGCACTGGTATGCAAGGCCAGGCTTTTAAAGTGGAACAAGCTGTTGTCACTGCTCAAATTAAGCCCGATCGAATAGGGTTACCACCTTAGCTTCATGTGAGTAGAGTTGTTGGTTCTCTTCTGTGCCTCGAAGGTTTTTCACCGTGTTCTCCGGTTTTACTTCCCGTTTCCAAATAAAGTCAAATAGTGAAATAAAAGTAGTGTGCTGCGTAGGCACAGTTGAAATACAAATCGAAATATCTAACGTTTCGAGCGAAGGCCCTTCGTCAGATCTAAATAAAGTCGCTTTTCTATGTAAACGACGCTCAAAAGTTCTGGCTCTCCTAGAAGGGCTGGAAGTTCCCCATGTAGCCGAAGCTTAAGAGGACTGGTCCTCTTAGGAGGGCTAAAAATAGTTATTGTATACGCATCATCATCGCCTTTCTCGAAGGGCTGAAAAAATTCCTTTGTAAATGCGAGCTGAAACCCAGCCCTCTCACATATAGACACTTCCTAAATCAACATTTGATAAATCGTTATGTATTTACGCTCGAAGGCTGAAGACTGATAATATGTTTTTCATGGACACAGTAAAAACGTAGTTTATATTTCAGCTATATGCTGTCATTAGAAATTAAACGTACTATTGTAGTTTTTCAATATTGTTAACATTTTTGGTACGGGATAGAGCGTCCGACTTATACTATTATTCAATTGTTATATTACAATTGAAACATTACATTACATTGCATATTACATTGCATCACGTCACGTTACGTAATATTACAATACATTACATTACATATTACGTAAATATTAAGTACGGTACACCAATGTGAGAATCAGATGATGTACATGGTCAACATGATTGAGATGATCAATTTCAAGGAGACAGAAATACTTTGGTATACAAAGGAACATGCTCCACTCTTTGGCGAACTTTGTGTTGTTGACTGAGTGACTGAGGATGCCATATTAACTTGTGTCATGACACTCTTGGTCGGTGTCATTTCTGCGGGAACCTTTGATGACTCTACAGTCTCTACTGCGGGAACCATTGATGACTTTGACTCTACTGCGAGAACCATTGATGACTTTCCTGTGGGAACCATTGATGACTTTCCTGTGGGAACCATTGATGACTTTCCTGTGGGAACCATTGATGACTTTCCTGTGGGAACCATTGATGACTTTCCTGTGGGAACCATTGATGACTTTCTTGGGGGAACAACCATTGATGACTTTCTTGGGGGAACAACCATTGATGACTTTCTTGAGGGAACAACTATTGATGGCTTTCCTGTGGGAACCATTGATGACTTTCCTGTGGGAGCCATTGATGCTACTATGACTGGACTTGTTGCAGTCGAGGTTGGTAGTGGATTTGAATCAAAGGTTTTCTCAAAGGTGAAGGTGCCAAATGGTTTCGTTGTCTCGTTGCTTTTTAAAGAGCCTTCGTGGGTGTTGTCCAGAAGGAAAATGGGAACATGAGGTTCTGTGGGTGTGCCGGTGTGAACAAACCTTGGAGCGCTGTCTGTTCCAGAATCATAGAGAGCCAGACTTTTCACCCTTTTGTCAATCCATTTTCCAGTGGTTTCATTGCATAAGCTGTAGTCCCGAACACCAACAAACCAGTCAGGTGATGGAGCTATCATTGAAATGGCTGACACCAGAGGGTATTGGGTGTTCACTTGAATATCATTCACGGTCGTTGTTCCGGTATTGGAAATACCTGTTCCTTGAAACTTGGCCAGAGCTGTTTTTAATGAAATCTGTTGATCCAGTTCCGTGTTCATTTGAGTAGGGCTACCTGCGGAAGATTGTATGACAAGCAAATTAGACTATAGATGACTGAGGGAATTTAAAAATGTAGTGCTATGTACACGCGTATAAATCTCGCAAGTTGTTACAGCATTGTTGCCTGAACAATGCTGTAACAACTTGTTGACATATGTACATTGATAAATGAACAATATGTTCATCATTGTTTCAACAAGGGTTAGGTTAAAACGCGGATACGGACGGACGGACGGACGGACGGATATGAGGGTAAAACGCGGACGGACGGACGGATATAAGGGTAAAACGCGGATATGAGGGTAAAACGCGGATATGAGGGTAAAGTATTTATTTAAAGTATATTTATAAATAGTAACGACGCAGGGCATAGCAAATTAATGCATATTCTTAGTGAGTTGTCACATGAGTCATGTAACAAATCCGATTTTTTGTTTGAACAATTGCACGAGGAGGGGGGTTATCTTTTGATAAAACAATCAAGACATGTACTATATACAAGATATATTAAGAAAAAAGACTTTTCTCAATCACCATGTTCGATTCAACAGTTTAGGATACACCATCTGGCGAGCTTTTAAAAACACTTTTATAGCTTTGAAATGAAAATGACAGTGAAGCTTGTCAGTTAGTGCGTCAGGTAAACGTTAATTAAAAAGTTTGACGTCGGCGTAGCTGTTATGGTTGAGCCATTTCACACTATTCCAACAAAAAAAGTACCTGACATTGAAAAGAAATTGACGTCAAAGGGTGAAAATTACATATTCTACACTTATTAAAAGGGTCTATTAGTTACTACATTCTACGTTATACTATTTATAAATACTTTAAATAAATCTATCCGGCGTTTTACCCTCATATCCGCGTTTTACCCTCATATCCGTCCGTCCGTCCGTCCGTCCGTCCGTCCGCGTTTTACCGTCATATCCGTCCGTCCGTCCGTCCGTATCCGCGTTTTAACCTAACCCGTTTCAACAAGTTGTTACAGCTTGATGAAACAACAACCGTTGTTCACGCATGTTGTAACAACCGAGGAACGTGTTGATACATCAACCATGTTCACCATTGTTGTAACATTGTTGTTCATCGTTGTTATTTCGTCATGCTGTTTCATGTGCTAACAGCGTTGTTGGCTATAAAAATGTGCTGTTGGAACAACTTGTTCATGACTGTTGATTTATCCGTGAACAAGTTGTTCGAAAAAAACACAAAAACTTAGTGTATATATATATATATTCGGTATGTGTAAAATAGTTCCTTTCTTTTTTTCTTTTTCCTTTTTTTCCCCGTTTTTATACAAATTTCTTTTTAGCTTGTAAATATGTAAAGATAGCACGGCCCTTTTAAAAACAACGTAAGTTGAAAGGCTTACCGTGCATAAATAAATTTAAATCAAATCAAATCAAATCAACCATAAGTGAACAACTTGTTGACAACTTGTTCACGGCGAGCAGCACAACATTGTTCACGCCTGTTGACAACCGTGAACAAGTTGTGCGTTTTTACGCATGTAGGGGCAGTGTTTTGGATACAGCAAATTAAAAAGTTGGTACTGCCCAGATTGTTCAACAACGAAATACTACTGGGCACCGCTCAAAACGTCAGTATTCCGTTACTAAAAATACGCTATCGAAACGAAAAACAAATGCAAAATGAAGAGAAGCTTTAGTTATACAGCCGCGAAAATCTGGAATTCTCAATCTACACGCGTAAAAACCCACAACTTGTTCACGATTGTTCAACAGGCGTGAACAATGTTGTGCTGCTCGCCGTGAACAATGTTGTGCTGCTCGCCGTGCCCTTACGAAAATTTCATATGTAAATTTTTCACATATGAAATTTCCACATATGGAATTGGAACCTTTTCACATATGAAATTTCCACATATGAAATACAGTTCCACATATGAAATTTCCACATATGAAATATAGTTCCACATGTGAAATCACCACATATGGAATTGGAACCTTTTCACATATGAAATTTCCACATATGAAATTTCCACATATGAAATACAGTTCCACATACGAAATTTCCACATATGAAATATAGTTCCACATATGAAATCACCACATATGGAATTGGAACCTTTTCACATATGAAATTTCCACATATGAAATTTTCATGCATATATGGAATAAAATATTTTCAGATATTCAATTATTAAAATCCAATTTATGGGAAATTAGACATTAGAATATGCAGAATGTGCAAAACTTGAACTTTACAAAACAATTGAATACCATATTAACACATTCAATATTGTTTGTTTTTAGACTAATTTAATCTTAGAAATATATTATCAATTTACATTGAAATTCTAGAATTTAAAGTTAAATTCACCTGGCCCAGCCATGCAAAAGTCAATTACAATATAGCACTAGTTGTACATTTTGTACGACTGTAAATTCAGCTCATTTTATCAAACGTTGAACTTTTTGAGGTTTTCAACAGTAAGCTTATAGTTATGTACCAGACAATAAATAATCAGCAAATGTTCAATATGATTACTGGTCTGGTAACAAACAATTGCACTGTAGAAAGGTAACCTACTTTTGAACAACTGGCCCATTGTGTTTACCACAAAATAATGTACACATTAAATGTAAAATATTTAAATAAATAAATAAATATACCGGTCTATATGACTGTAAAAACAAACTATTTTAGTCCCTCCTCTAAACGTCTTTTTCTTTTACACGCTTCCTTCTCATCTTTAATTTTTTGGGTAATTGCATTCTGGACAGCAGTAGGAGTCACTCCTGGATAAGCATTGACAACATAACCTGTGAAATATACAATACGATTCATACATATATCAGATTTCTATAGTTAGAATAATTTTAACCAATTAATACCATGATTGCCTTGGTTTCAAATGTTCTCACTGGGTGATTTAATCTCTAATTTCCCTGGTTTGTGTAGGCAAAGGGAAAAGAGCATTAAATTTTTCATATTACATGATGTCATTCCCAAAAATAACAATTGTATAACCTTGGCAATCATGTAATTACAAACTGATAGCAAGTCATGTCAGCCTCAGGATAGTCTGCAAGCAAACTTTTTCCCCACCCCTGGAGAACGGTACAACAATAATCTCTCACCCACCCTGGCATGGGTGAGAGACTGTCTGCTATCACAGATTAGCCTTGGGAGAAGTCCCTCAGATATACATGCTCATTTGGCTGGCTCAGACAGGAATAAGTAATAATCACTTGACCCAACACCATTGTTACCACCCCTTAGAGAGTAAAATCATCTGCTGGAGTGTGAATTAATGTCAATATTAAACTTTATAATTACGAAGTATATTTAGATACTATCTTCCATCATACACTGTATCACACAGATGGGCTCTCAGATGTGATAATGACCTACTAGCTGACTAGCTTCCCAGGGTCAAGAGTAAGATTCCCTCCAAAGGTCACATGCTTATACATTCCTCCTAACTACAAGATTGCAGTTACCGAACAAACAATTTGGACAGAAAATTCTACTTTCCTAGCAGAATTCTTGTATTTTTGAACACAATTAGAATATAGGGATGTTTAGTAATGTATAAGGAATATGCCGTATCTGTATATCACTAATGATGTCTTACACTGCTAAAGTCAACCGAAAAATTTCGGCTGACTCGAGCGGGATTTGAACTCGCACCTTCGGGATTCCGGTCCGCCGCTCTACCTGTTGAGCTATCGAGCCGCACAGGGATTGGAGGCAAGTTCTATCCAACTTAAGTGCACGAGATATTCTCGCGACAACTTAACGCTTATCCGTGAGGACGTGCAGTGTTTCAATTCTATTACAGAATCATCCTCAGAAACATGAGAATCACTAAAATTATACCAATATTACTATTACTATATCACTAAAATTATACCAATATTATTAGTATGCCTATATGACATTATACCAGTTTGAGTCTTATATTTCATCAAACCGGTCAAGTTTCTAAAATATCCAGATGTGTGATCTGTGTTTTTAGCATATCAATGATACTGATATATATATATATATATAAATATTACCAGGGTTAAGTCACGTTGGCCTGAAAAACAGAGAAAAATCTTCTCGACATTTCGAGCAAAGGCCCTTCATCAGGAGAAATTAGACGAAGGGCCTTCGCTCGAAACGTCGAGAAGATTTTTCTCTGTTTTTCAGGCCAACGTGACTTAACCCTGGTAATATTTGGATTTCAACCGTAGCCGACACTGTCCTAGAAGCCTTTTATATATATTAAAAATCTCAGTATACAGCATCAGTGTCACTTTAAAAAAGACATACAGTTAGACCAATATATAACCTGCTAATAGTATTTTGAGATATAAACATGCCTATTGGAATAGATCATTATGTCATTAATCAATAAATAAACTACCAGAATTATTTAAGAATTTTACTTACCAAAATAGACAGCAAGTTGAATGTTTGAACACAACTGAACATGGTAACTGACTACCCTATGAAAAAAGAAAGAATGATTTGAGAGTTTGTTAGGAACCACACAATTGACTATTACTGTAAAATTGTGAAGACAAGAAGAGATTTTATAAAGCCAATATTGTTGACGGCAAAAGATGATGACTTTAATAATAAACATTGACTTCAACTACACTATTCACTTCGATCAGTATAAAATAGTTTGTATTGGACAATCAAACAGGAAATTGACAACGAGAGCCAGAGAAAATTTCACATTACAATAAGTAGGAGTGTAGGACGGTAGAAAACAAACGATTACTGAATTAGCTTTACCTTGCTGGTAGCCTCGTGCGAGCGAAGCTTCTAGGACTTTCTTGGTTCAACTCGATTTCCATGGCTTTTAGTTAAATCTTTCCGTAGAAGAACATGTTATTTCGGTGAAGACTGTCTTCCTGATCTCTTCGCAAACAAAAAGTCTTATTTCCAAGGGTTTATGTAGCTTGTATCTCAAAACACCATCAGTCCACAAGTGAATTTCAAACAGTGTTGCCAAGTCAAGTTTCGTAAAAATCCCAGTAAAGGTCTGAAAAAATCCCAAGATTCCCTATTTTTTACCAAAAAATCCCAAGGTTCAACAGCTTCATTTACTGACTATTTCCCAGGTCTCTATCGCCGTTTGATATGCATGTTCCAAATTTTTTTCGTTGGCATCGACATCATGTTTCACATGTGTTTCACACATATAGCAATCTGAGCCCACTGTATCAGTGATACTTCATTTGAATAGAGTACTTCATCTTGTCTAAATCAAACGCATACATAAAGAACGCAGGGGCTGGCTAAGGCTAGTGGAGTATGATCACTGAGTATGATCTAATGATCAAGTAAATTTAAAAAAAATACGATTAACATTGAAATCAGCTTTTTAAAACCGAAACTGTTTGCTCTGGAAAAATCCCAAGAAAAATCCCAAGGTTGAATCCCTGAGAAAAAAATCCCAAAAAAATCCCAAGATCTTGGGATAAAATCCCAAGGTTGGCAACACTGATTTCAAACGTGGCACTGAGATGGGTGACGCTATCCCAAGTATCAATGCGCGCTCGCTGCGCGGAGCATGCGCGGTATCGTAGCTACATGCGCCTGGGGGCTGGGTACGACACTGGCCAAGAGGGGGCCTCTGCCACAGAATAAGGATCAACCAGAAGTCCAACTCGCGGAAAAAAGTGTCCCATTATTTTTATGCGCATGCGCCAGTCCGCCATTTTGAAAGTAAGTGCAACCGGGAAATTATCCCCCTCGTCCTTACGACCCTCGGGCTCCTGTAGTCAATTGCCCTTGGCCTTCTTGTGACCTTTTATTTAACTTTATATTGTT
Source organism: Corallium rubrum (assembly GCA_964035015.1). NCBI lineage: Eukaryota > Metazoa > Cnidaria > Anthozoa > Scleralcyonacea > Coralliidae > Corallium > Corallium rubrum. The sequence continues at coordinate 11,529,248 of OZ036007.1, forward strand.
ATCTATACATATATAAATAATATTTATTAAGTAATAAGTAATTTACTTTAGAAAACATTTCGTTGGAGATGAAATTCTTTGACCACGAGATTATTAAAACTTCAGTACGCGGATACTACGGGTAAAAGTCCGTGGCAAAAAAGTCCTGTACTCACGAAGCGGGTTTTACATTTCTCGATTAATGCCGACACACTTGTTTATAGAGAAAGATGGCTAAAAATTTCGGAACTACGCATTGTTGAAATACATCGAGTACGTGTGTTGTTAGAAATTTTATAAGCTTTCATTCGGTATATAGTTCAAATCATAGTGTTACCTGTAACTTTTTAAAATGTTCAAAATGTTCTGACCATTGACCATAAAAGTTTTAATATTTTTTCATATATTCAAAAGGTATGATCACTAATTTGCACCAAAAACGTTTTCAACTTCAATTAGAAATCTGCAAACGTTTCCACTCCTTTCGTATTTGAATTAGCTTCTGTTCAAGAAATATCTTAGGTTCATGCCAGAAGTCTTTCTGAGGTTATAGCAAACACCAAAACAACAAAAGGCAAAACAAACTTAAGAAATTCATCCATTTCAGACTGTCCACGTCAAAATAATAATGTTTTTTTCATATTTTAAAATACTTCCCAGCAAGAAAATTAAAAGTTCTGACATGAATAGCACTTGACAGTACCCTTTGTTTAATATCTTGCTCAGGGCTGTGCGTTTAGTATTTAAAAACAAAATCCAAAATTCTATAACACTTGTGAGGAGTCCATTTCCATTATATAATTCTTATTTTACGAGCAATGGTGAGAACATTTTGAACATTTTAAAAAGTTACAGGTAACACTAAAACTTGAATTATATACCAAATGAAAGCTTATAAAATTTCTAACAACATACGTACCCGATGTATTTCAACAATGCGTAGTTCCGAAATTGTTAGCAATCTTTTTCTATAAACAAATGTGTCGGCAAAATCGAGAAATGTAAAACCCGCTTCATGAGTGCAGGACTTTTTTGCCACGGACTTTTACCCGTAGTATCCGCTCACTGAAGTTTTCATAAGGTCGTGGTCAAAGAATTCTATCTCCAAAGAATCGTTTTCTAAAGTAAATTACTTATTTACTTAACTAAATATTATTTATATATATAGATAACAATATAAAGTTAATTAAAAGGTCACAAGAAGGCCAAGAGTAATTGACTACAGGAGCCCGAGGGTCGTAAGGACGAGGGGGATAATTTCCCGGTTGCACTTACTTTCAAAATGGCGCCCGGATCGCGAGGCCGACATTTCCCGAGGACGCTTACATCAAAGGTGCCGACAGAGAGTTGGACTTCTGGTTGATCCTTATTCTGTGCCTCTGCACTGGTGACGGCGCTATTTAATCTTGCAAGCACATAACAGTGGTAGAATCATGTGAAACAACTTTAAGATTGATTGAATTGCTTCAAGTTGAACATAAATATGTAGTTTTTCAGAACAGTCCATCTCTCCCTTGCAAGATATGTTGTCAGCTTCCAAATCTTGTTGATAGAGATTAGATTATTTCCTAAGATTAATAGGTACTTGTATTATATATTTACAATTTTGAGCGTCGTTATTCGCAAGATCGTAATTCTGTATCAAAGAATAGTTAAGTTTTAGTCTAGGTTAGCGAAAACTTATCGATCAATTTCTGATTATATACAATTTTATTTTCTTGCATAAATTTAAAACTTGGGTGAGCTATCTAAAGATATCATATTCGACAATAGTTTCCAAACCATATAGCAAATATTGCAAATACTGATCTATTAGAGAATTTATAAATAAACATGTGCATATTTCTGTTTTTAGCTTAATAAAGTCAAGTTTCCTGTTTTTGTAACTATTTTTTACTGCAACAAAGCATTCGCTATCACATTAGTATAAATTGGTAATAATTACAAAGTAATTTATTTCATGATTTTTTTCCACATATGAAACTTAACTTTTACATATGAAATTTTTTATTTCATATGTGAACAATTTTTCATATATGAAATTTTTTATTTCATATGTGAAAATTGTTGTCACATTAATTACAAAGTGACTTATTTCATATGTGATTTTTCCCCACATATGAAACTTAACTTTCACAGGTGAAATTTTTTATTTCATATATGAAATTTTTTATTTCATATGTGAAAATTGTTGTCACATTAATTACAAAGTGATTTATTTCATATGTGATTTTTCCCCACATGTGAAACTTAATTTTCACATGTGAAATTTTTTATTTCATATGTGAACAATTTTTCATATATGAAATTTTTTTATTTCATATGTGAAAATTGTTATCACATATGAAATGAACAAAATTCATATGTGAAATTATTCATTTAACATATGAAATATGGCATTTCATATGTGGAATTGTTTTCCACATATGAAATTCGTCATTTCACATATGAAATAGTTCATTTCATATATGAAATTCCAACTTCATATGTGAAATGACATATGAAATTTTCGTAAGGGTGAACAAGTTGTCAGCAAGTTGTTCACTTATGGTTCGAACAACTTGTTCACGGATAAATCAACAGTCATGAATAAGTTGTTCCAACAGCACATTTTTTGTAGCCAACAACGTTGTTCGCACATGATACAACATGTTGTAACAGCATGACGAAATAACAAGGATGAACAACAATGTTACAACAATGGTGAACATGGTTGATGTATCAACACGTTCTTCGGTTGTTACAACATGCGTGAACAACGGTTGTTCTTTCATCAAGCAGTAACAACTTGTTGAAACAATGATGAACAATGTTGTTCATTTATCAATGTTGTTCACATATGTCAACAAGTTGTTACAGCATTGTTCAGGCAACAATGCTGTAACAACTTGCGAGATTTTTACTCGTGTAGTATAGTGTTAATGAGGATCAAAATTTTTAACAGGTTAAATGTTAGCTTAAATCTTAATTTTCACTAGAAAATTTTTAATGTAATAATATTTTAACTATTTTAATAAATTTTATATTTGCTATAGCTTTCTTAACATGTATTAATTATTTAGTTACACGACGGCCCTTTGAAAAACAGCATTTTATTGTTAATATTGTGATCGCTGACAAGGCTATTGTGTTTAAAAATAAATAAATAAATAAATAAATAAATAAATAAAATAAATAATAAATATTTCAGGTTGCTAAAAATATCGGAAGTTTATCACGTTTTCAGTTTGCTATTTTACTCTGATCAAGGGGTCTGCTAAAAAATTCAGTATTTCCTCACTAAAAATCTCATCAATTTACCACATTTTCACTTTGCTCTTGCTAAAAATCACGCCGGCAGTTTAATACCTTCTTTTCACTTTGCTCTGAGGGAATCAGATGATTTTAAAAACAGTGAAATAAAAGTAGTGTGCTGCATAGCTAGTGTTGAAATACATATCGAAATATAGTAAGGTTTGAGCACTGCTCAAAGCAATAAAGCCCTGTTTACACGGCCAGAATTTAAGCGGGATCTGAGCCACATCTGACTTTAAGCGGGCTTAAAATGTCCGTGTAAACAGATCGGCGTAAATTAATCGCGATTAGTTTGCACCACCTCCTTGAGGTGGATTAAACTGAGCACGATCAGTTAATCGCGCTTAACTTGGCCGTGTAAAAAACGCAACGGGATTGAAAAACGCTTGCTATTAATACCGTGTTATTAATACGATAAAATGCATCTTTTTTGCCCTGCTGTAGAAGCTTCCATCTCGCTATTCTTTGTTCCTTTAGCTATTACTTTTTCTCGTGTACCGATGTCTTCCGTTGTTCTTTGACGCACGCTACCCATACGAAGCTTCCAAAACCAAAAATATAGCTCGTCCGCCATGTTGAATAATGGTGTACGTGTTTTAGTAAGGGATTATTAAATGACCGTGTAGACGCACCAAGGTGGCGCATTTTAAGCACGCTTAACTTAAGCGTGCTTAAATTGTGGCCGTGTAAACACGGCTTTATTTCGGCAGTACTCAAACCTTACTACATTTCGATTTAAAAAACAACCCTTTCGAATGCACAAACTTTATTTACAGAAACTAGGAAAGGTGGGAAAGGGTGACATCATATATACTGATTGTGGGGTTTATGTCGTCACACAGTGCTAAAGTGGCGGTCAAAAATGTGACGTCAAAAACGTCGCGTAAAATCCGACGCGTCAAAAACGTCGCGTTAAAAACATCGCATCGAAAATGTCGGGTCAGAAATGTCGCTTCACGAACGAACGAACGAACGTTATTCACAGGCTGACAGGCAAGCGGATATAATGAGCTGCTAATTCGTGACTCGTTATAGTAACTGTTATAGTATAGGCACCGTATAATAACAGGAAATAACACTCGAGACTGAATTTATTAAAATACTTTTAAAGTCTAATTAATATTATCCTTTTCATACAATTCAAAGACATTCCAAAGACCAGGGAGGCCTGTATTCAAAGTCAAAGACTTTTATGAATTTCAAAGAGTTAGACCGTGGTGTGTATGCGTGGACAGACCACTGGCAGACTCAGCACGACGGCACAATTAATCAATTATCGCACAAAAAGCTGTGCGAAGCAAGATGTACAATCGAAATCAAAAGTCTAACGTTTCCAGCGAAGTAAGAACGGTTTCCACTCGTTGCTCAAACGGGAACGTTTCGGTTGTCCGCTTATAATCATTAATTCCGTTCGAGAGCTAACCCAAAGAAAACTTTCTTGTCTGTTCCTGCCTTATTAAAGTGGAATTAGGCTTTTATAAGTCTATTTCCTCAATTTATTTCGCATGAATTGACTATTCCTTGATAAAGTGCTGAGATTTTTCATTTAATCAATGAAAACTGACGTTTCGAGAGACCTTTTTACTCTGATGAATGGCTAAATCTAGAAAGGTATTCTTCCTATCCCTGCATGTCGTCGAAACATATTTTCGCAACTATGTATACGTTTCACTTTCGGATTGTAATAAGACAAGAAGACACTGACGTTCGTCAAGCTCAACTCTTGTTTCAATTTACTTTTGACGAGATATGGCTATTTAAACAGTGCACAGCATTGGAATACTGGATGTACACCAGAAGGTTCCAGAGTCGTGTGAACACCTTCAAAGCGTCGTTAAATTATGACGATCGAAATATAGTTAGGAGTCTAACGTTTCTCTCTGATGAAGGGCTCTGTTTCGGCAGTATATCTAACCTTACTATATTTCGATTGTTGTTTCTACACTGCCTACGCAGCACGCTACTTTTATTACACTGTTTAAATTATGACGGATTCGTGTGAACGTAACCACATTTTACCGTTTATTTTCTACACCGGACTCGTGTGAACGCAGTCTAAAGTCCCTATTCAGTTGACGTTTGTCTTACCTGAAGTAACTGAAATACTCGGAAAAAGCATCAGAGCCCCAGCGGCAGCGCACAGGGGCCCGGCTCTGCTAACATCGCCACGTGCAAACTTCACCGCAATACTGTTTGCCATGCAGTCACACCGATGTCTTCCGTTGTTCTTTAACGCACGCTACCCATACTAAGCTTCCAAAACCAAAAATATAGCTCGTCCGCCATGTTGAATAATGGTGTACGTGTTTTAAATAAGGGATTGTTAAATGACCGTGTAAACGCACCAAGGTGGTGCATTTTAAGCACGCTTAACTTTAAGCGTGCTTAAATTTTGGCCGTGTAAACACGGCTACTGATACTCTGACAGTTTCTGTGTATTATAAGAATATTCCAACATATCCAAACTCGTGACCGAGTGGTAAACCAGGCAGGGATTTCGGAACAAAGGGATTTAAAAGAAGAAAATAATTTAAGAAGGAAGGAAGGGATTTACAAGGGTAGGAACGATTAAAAATAAAAGAATTTCGGAAGAAAATATCTTAGGATGGAACGAATTTAAAGGAGGATTTAAAGGAGGAGGGTCTTCTGGAAAATAGGAAGATATCGCTCGTGACCCTAATATTTAAAAGCACAGTGTCACCATGACGCAATTAACTTGAAAAACTTCCTGGACAAATTCAAGTTCGCATGATTAAAAGTATTGTGAATATCACACACGTCAAAACGTGGACTAAATAATCCATAAGAAAATGCACTAATAACTTACTCTTTTAACGTTTTAAGAATATTATTCCTTTCTTTACACACAAATATAATTTTTGTCTCGCACAAAACTATTTAATAATTAATTATTAAAGCGGTAATTTAATAACTGACGCTGCGGACTTTAATACGATGTTACTGTCTAACTGACCGTGCAAGATTCATTCATAATCATGTTGACATTTCTCGTGTAAAAAGCGCTTGTCGTTAATTTTCAACTCTTATAGTCTATTTCGGTTAAAATTTAAAGCATATCTCCGATGTTAGACCTGTGGTTAGCTATAGACATTTAACATCAATACATGTAATTCATGATCACACACGTTCTATAATCCATCAGTGCAGTTCGAAGCAGTACACGAAAATAATAGATAATAGGGCGAGTGTCTTCGATTCTGTGATCATTGTCCGTGCTGTGCATGTCAGGTTTCGACAAGGAAAGTCTAATGTCGGACCTTGTGCTGATTGTTGAACACGGATCCGACATCGGCGAAGAGTTTGAAATAACCAGTATACGCACGCGTTGTATACCAATGTCGGATCTACCTTACTTGTTCTTTCTTTGTAATATAGCTATATTAATCATTGGCACATATATTCTTACTTCATAATTTTGTGATACATATCCTGTACTTTATTTCTTTTTATATTTTGTATTTTTATGAACCTTCTGAAAAACACTTTTGTGATGTTGGTTTTTCCTGAATAAATACTATTATCAATCAATCAATCTATATAGCCGTAGCACATAGAATAGTAAAACAACTAGGTCTGGTGTCAGACAGTCAGACCTATATTAAGCCACGGCGATATTTAATGTATTCATTATTAAATTTCATGTCTTTTTTCGGTTTTAAACCTACCTGTCTCCGCCACTTTTTGTACTCCTAGTGTAGCATTCACTCCAGGCCTCCACATCACATAAGATGCATTATGAGTACAGCCAACTAGACGAGAGAAATGAGGACTTGGCGGAAAGTCGTCGGGATGTGATGCTGCTGTCCATTCGGCTTTGAAGGTCAGTCTGTACTTCGCCGAGCCCGTACACGAGATGGCTTGAGCAAGTGACGGCATGCTTGCCATAAACACAAGGCTGATAAAGTAGTAAGGCGCTACGTCTATAGGTTTACCCATTTTAAACCACGCTTCAGCATAGAACGACCAACACAAATTCTTAGACTTATATAGTCTTCCTTCAGAATTCCTTCTTTACCTTTAGTCTTCCGCTCTGGTATATTCTGATTAACTGTGGTATAATGGATTTATATATAAGTCCGTAAACAACTCATGACCCCTGAAGGGAGTGACATGACGTCGACACAGCTATACGTCGAAAGCAAACCTGTTTTGTTTTGCAAAACGTCCAATTATTTGCAGCTTTTAGCTAAATTTTTGCCTGCTCTACAACTACAAGTGTGGGAGTATTTCACAGTTTGGAAAAGTAACGAAAGATCTTTGCCATAAACGTGACTGCTCATATACAGTAAACCATATATTATTTATGTGCTAAACGGGGATGCAATATCACGAGATCAAGTTCGTCTGTGTAGGCGGGTGTAAGAATTATATATTTTTCCCTATAAAACGTTTTGCAGTGCCCCATTCTAGTTCCTTGCATAGCTCTAGTGTCAGTGTTGATAATTGAAATGTTTTACACTTGCAGCTTTTGTGTATCTGGACAAATTACATTTATTGTAATATGCAAATTTAATCAGCAAATTAAATTTCCGAACTGTCTAGAACACTGTATTTCTTCCGTGCTGAAAACTGTGCGGAATGTCTAAAGCTTTTCAATACTCAAGAGTAACACTAGGGCGTGCAAGGAGCTAGAACAAAGCACGGATCTACACCGTGAAACGTTTTAGAGGTCTTAGAAGGAAAATTCTGATTATTGAAATCACTAAACATCGAGATGTTTGTTGAAAACCGAGGAGACGCCAAGGTTTTTGAATAAACTTCGAGGTGTTTGGATATCCTGACGAAACACAGTTCTTCCGAGTGTTTGATATAGTATCTCAAACAAATCAGTATTTTACAGTCATTTCCAACTCACTTTTCACAAGTTACGTTGGGAAGTTCGTGCGGTAGTTCGTTTTGAACTACGCATTTGATTGGTGTAGTTCAAAACGAACTTTGAACTTCCCAACGGACTTGCAAACTTTGGAACGAACATCCGAAGATTTGGGTGAAAATGAGTTGCAAATGACTAGTGTAAGAGAAAATCAAGGTAAAAGTTTGCTTAATTTATGTCATTTCTAGTCTCCGATATCCAAATCATCGACATTCCTCATGAGTAATAATAACTAATGATTTGAGATGTAATGTATATCAACAACGAGTTTGAGTGCCGTTTCATGAAATTGGGTTGAGGTGTGCTGCTGTGACCTCAAAATCTCGACTCTATGTCCTAGACCTAAAAAGGTGATTTTCTATACCTTATCCCAGACCTAAACTTTAAAAAACAAGACGCCTGGTCAGGCGTTCACTCGGACTACTGCAAAATCACAGTGTTATGCAGTGCTAAGGTCTAAAGTCTATTAAACACATTGGTCACAGACAAAAGTCAAAACGCAATCCAATTCTCCGATAGAAAACACAATTTGCAATAACAAAACACGATTGTCTGTATTTATTAACGTATTTCCACACATGTACACAGCGTTCATATGCCGTCGAGTCTCTTCAGGTATTAAATATCAACACAACTCAACGGCGTGTGCGATTGTAAGTGTATATATTATCAAGATACTTGCCACCGACATTACTGACCAATAGCTATGTCTGTGAACACACAGAACACATGCGAGACGAGTGATCAGACATCAGGAAAGCAAAGAAAGAAAGTATTATTTCCACAGCGTTCAATATGTCAAGTCTCTTCGCCTTATAACACAGCTTCATGTTTACCTAGAAAGTGTCACTTGCAAGTTCACTTAATGAACGGCGTGTGCGATTGTAAGTGTATATAATAATATCAAGACACTTGCCAGCGACATTACTGCCCAATAACTATGTCTGTGAACAAACAAAACACATCCGAGACTAGCCTAGTTTCTATGCCTTTCGTTTCCGCCACGAGCATGGCCGCGTAATCGGTTTGGGTTCTTGGGAAGACTGGGGAGAGGCTGGAAACGAGAAGGCCTAGCAACATTCGCAAAAAGGTCCTGCCCAGAATCGTTCTGGCCCTTCGAGTGTCCCTGGGATCTAGCGTAGCGACAGTATACTATAGTAAAAAGCATAAGGATGTCTGGCGAAGATTTTACCAAAGAACTTGGCGATCGAAAGAAGGAAATTATGGAATATATTTCAATTGGAGCTCGAAATGAGAATTTAACTGTTTAACTTTCAACTTTTGGCGGTTGCAGAAGGAAAGCTAGTGATAAGAGAGCTAGGCCAGTGAACCTTCGTCGATCCGAGGTGAGATAGAGCTTGTATTAAAATAGTAAGTGTCGGGAAACACTTAAGGACGTCATAACATCACAATTCTTCCTCAATAAACAACTGAGCTGTAAAGTGAAAGTGTTTACGAATGTTGCTAGGCCTTCCCCAGCGGGTCCGTTCGGATCACTTCCGAAACGTGTCAACCGAGGAAGGCCTAGAAACTAGGCTAATCCGAGACGAGAAAGCTCACTCGCTCACTCACTCACTCACTCACTCAGTTAGTCACATGCCTCAGTTTCGCAAAGTTTATTGGTCAATATCGCCAGCGGCCGCGCGGAGGACTAATAACGCGTCGCAAAAAAAAAAAAAAAAAAAGAATCGCGAAACCTAGACTCGGCTACCACAGGTAGCCTGAGTAATTAGTACCCTATCCCATACCCTGCGAGTCAGAGGCCCTTTCCGACCTACGCAAGCTTCGGGGGAAGGTGGGCTCTGCCAACAAACTCGATCTTCGCCCCAAGTTTGGGGCGAGTCAGTCAGGTTTTAAACTGGTCAAACAAGTTCTAGTTTACGAACACGCGTAAGCAGGAATATAGGAAGTGGCGCGTTAGAGCCTGGGCCCAAAATAGTATCTTGGCAACCGTTCACGCATGCTCAAAAAGAAATATCGACTTTGTTGGCAGAGCCCACGTTCCCGCGAAGCTTGCGTAGGTCGGAAAGGGGCTCTGACTCGCAGGGTACCTATCCCAGCACTGGTGTCACATCGACATAGGTACTCTATCTCACACCAAAATAGGCACCATATTATACCCTATCCCAGACCCCGGCGCGCGGCACATATCCGTGTACCTCATTTACTATCCTTAGCCCTTATCTATCCTCAGCTATCCCTACCCATTCTTAGCCATCCTTAGATTACCTTAGCGATCCTTGACTATCCTTAACCCTCCTTATTCATCCTTAGCCGTCCTTAGCTATTCCTAGCTTTCCTTAGCCTTCCTTAGCCCTCCTTATCCATCCTCAGCTATCCCTACCCTTCCTTAGACTACCTTATCACCTTAATTAACCCTCCTTAATTATCCTTAGCTTTTAACCTTCTTATGTACCCTTAGCCTTTCTTATCCATCCTCAGCCAATTCCACCTTAGCAATCTTAGCCTGGCCAATCTTGTTGTGCGCGCACCGTTTTGCAAAGGAATTGGCGGGCTCTTGATGGGCTCCCACAAAGTTAAACATTCAGGGCTGTAGTTTTTGTGAGAAATTATGCGCCAGCAACATCAGGAATGTTTTACCGCTGACCGGTGGAAATGCTGATTCAGACTTCAGAGTTCAGTGAGTTGTTCTGCAGTAATTTATATGGCGAACGTCTTTTATCTTCTCTCTCCAAGTTTTAGAAGTCCAAAAGCCTAGTAGTTATGGCTTCTTCATCGTTCTCTACTTTGGTCCAAACGAAATCCATTGAACGCGTTCTGGCTCCCATTGCTACCCAAGTGAGTGAAGGTCAACGTCGGCTATTCAGCCATTGTGTTTTAATATAAATACACACAAATTTGTTTGTTGATATACTTGTGATTTGAAATAACATCACACCGACTATTCAAATACGACTTTCCACACAACCCAAGGTCGTTGTAACAACTCATACTTGACTAGTCTTGTATTTTCAGTAAAGGTTATCGGGATAGCTGATATATGTGGTCGAAATACCTAGCATAGTTTAAACGTAAAAGCTTTTCTTGCTGGTCGCTGTTTGTTTAAAATAGACAGATAGTTCTAAATATGGTCAAACTATTTCAAAACAGCATGCCAGGGTTTTGTCCTCGAAACCGGCCAAACTCGATCTTAAAAGGGTATAGAGATTATAGTATAAAATACGCCATATAAATTACGAGATTTTTATAATTTCATTAATTGAAATTTTTGTATGTCTGCTGGCGTAACGGCAGATCGTTGGGTGTTGATAATATGAACATATATGAAAATTATACAATATATATAACAATACGATATATATAACAATATATATATATATATATATATATAGAAATATTCCAAAGCATTGGTAATCTCCAAATGAATAGATTGCTCAACACAAAATTGTAGAGCTTAATATATTAATATATTTGAAAATTATCTATATATATATATATATATATATATATATATATATATATATATATATATATATATATATATATATATATATATATATATATATATGTATGTATATATAAAGGGAATATTACACGATGGCCAGTTTGCAGAGTATGGCAAGTGCATGCACAAGTTTTTTTTGTGTTTCATCATTTTGCACACTAAAATGTCACATTGCATGCCAAATACAAAAATTTTCTACATGCCACTTTGTAGTGAGTTAAATGAAGTACTTGACTACTTGCTCTAAGCTCTGTAACCTCTGTTCTGAGACTTATTTTAATCATTAGACACAACTCAAGAGACAAGAGTCATTGAGTCAAGAATTATTTTGTCAAAACTCAGAAGTTGCTGGTTGGTTATTGCCAAGGTACCTGTCGATTTGCATGTGATGCATGCCACTAAATATTTTTTGCACACATGAGGTCTCATTGAGTTCTACCATACTCTGCAAACTGACACGGTGGCAAAGAGATGTTTAAGGATAATGGGTCATTCCAGAAAAGATCCATACCTCCCCCACAGAGGAAATTTGTGCCATCTGGGGAGGGGTGGGGGGTAAATCTACTGATAATGGTAAAATGTACTAGGACGTCTGAAGGGAGGAGGGGGCCAACTTCACATTTCCTCTGTGGGGGAGGTGTGGATGTTTTCTGGAATGACCCAATATGAGATATTGCTCTTGCCACGAGAACACAAAATCCATATCTTTGAGCAACCGTGTAATGTTCTATTTATTATATGACAATGAAATTATGTGTGGAAGTGATGTTGATAAACTGGGTTTAATGCAAAAACTACAACCGCTTGACCTAAAACTTTTAGCAAATACAAATGAAAAATACAACAGCTTATTCAAATACTTTATTTTACGTGAAAAACTGAATTAAGATAATTTACTGGCTCAAATTTACTTGATTTGAAACTTATGGCAAAAGGTGAAATATGTCACTTGCAACATAACTGATCAAACCCTGTCAAAACCAACATAACTGATCTTCTGCATTAATTAAATTATTGTGAAATAAAAAAAACAAATCAAACCAACATGTGTGTTTACTTTATGAAGCAATAAATAAATATATTGTAGCAACCAACATTGATTATTTACAATTAGTTAAAGTTTTATGCATCAAAATGCAAAATTCTAGGCACTTAATACAAGTGCCTTTTTGTTTACAAATTCTCAGCCAAAAAAACTTCAAATTTTAACTCAACATTACAATAACGCTATAAATTGGCCAATTTAGTTTAATATAAATCGTCTATATCGCTTCACTGAAGATACATGTATTTTGCTCTTACAGTGTGTGCAGATGAGCAACTATATGGATATTACATATAATCCAGGTTAATTTTACCATTACAACCGCTGAATATTTCAATCACCAGATATATTTGAGAATAATATTCATAAATATAATTTATCAATAAACATTTGTCTTGAGGGAGTGAAAAAATCAAAGTTCATGAAATAGTTCATATTATTTTGAAAAGTTCATGAAGTGTTCACAAAACCTTGTTGTTCATAAAAAGTTTATGTCAAGGACAAAAAATTCACAAATCTGTCAACTTTGTTCATGATCTGGCAACACTGTTTCCATTTTGACTGTAATTTCATAAGCCCTAGAAGAACACCGCTGCCAAACGTTTTGCGCATGTGCGACGTCGGAGCTCGTCCTCGGAAAAAGAGCGGGAAAACACTGAAATATTTGGACTGGTCCGAGAGTCCGACACAAACGTTAAAATTATAAGCATACTACCAAAAAGGTAAGGTAGGTAATTTGTGCAGGGCTTCCTTGTCAGTATTGTAACGTATTCTGAATTTACCCCTTCGTAATGTTCTTTACCCTTTTTTTTAAAATAACACAAATGAATAGTCGAGTCTTACTTAGTCTTCACTGTCTGGTTGTTGTCGCCAAGGCTAGTTCCCACTTCTCTTGCAATGTTTACTCAGTGAATTCACGCATGCGCAAACGTTTGGCGTTTCTAAATCCGGCCGGATTTACCAGATTTAGGATTTTCTTTTTCAAAATGGCGACCATATTTTTAAAACTTAAGCCCCGGTCAAACGAGGATGAGAGTTGATGAGAGTTGTTTTTGCTCGTTGCTTCCAGTACACTGTTTCTTTTTCTTCGCTTTTTGTCGCTTGTCAAATTGTTGACTGTCCGTATCGCTACTCGAACTCTCACAGGCAGAAGATATGTAATATCTTCTCTTTTTTCTTTTTCTTCTTTTTATCAGAGGCAATAATTTGGGCATTGTTTGCTTCTGGTTTTTCCAGAGTTTCAGAAATACATTCAGGATCGTTCCGTTCCTTCGCCATTTTTGTTGAGCCTGTTTTTACAAAGTGCAAGCTGCTAGCCGCTAAACTCTCATCAACTCTCATATGCCAACTCTCATGACCGGTCAAACGAGCAAAAACTCTCATTAAAATTTGAACCAGCTCAAAGTTGATGAGAGTTGATAAGAGTGCATGAGAGTCGATGAGAGTTGGTGGTCAAACGTGACCGAGAGTTGCAACTCTCATCAACTCTCATCAACTCTCATCCTTGTTTGACCGGGTCTTTAAAATTGTCAAAACAGCTAAAAAAGTAAAAAACCAGCTCGAATTGATACATTGTATACATCGACCAATTCTCAAGATAGAACTGCATGTCTAAAGGTAATGAAGTTCAGTTGTTATAGAATTATTTGTATTTTATCATTTTAATAAAATGAAAAAAATACAAATAATTCTACGAAAAACAACTTCCTTACCTTTAGACAGTTCTATCTTGAGAATTGGTCGATGTATACAATGTATTCGAGCTGGGGTTTTTACTTTTTTAGCAATTTTAAGTTTTAAAAGTATGGTCGCCATTTTGAAAAAGAAAGTATCTCAAATCCGGCTGGAATTTTTGCCCAAATCCGGCAAATCCCGTTCCGGCCAGATTTGAAAATTCCAAATCCGGTGCACCCCTAAATAGAGCCAAGTCCAAAAGCCGTCTTTTCAAATGTAAATCCAAAATTTACAAAGGCCATCCAAAAGACAGTTGGATGGATGGATGGATGGATGGATGGCTAAGACCATGAACACTGCCTGCGTAGCACTCAACTTTTTTACACTCTTGGATATTGAGGAAAGGTCTTTCAGTGGAAATCTCTGTTCTAACTTTTTGTTCACATTTATGTAAACTTATGTTTTTCAAGACCATATTTTGATTGATTTTGGGGTGGACGTAAGACAGGAATGGGTTAATAATTTATTTACAACACAATTTTTTCCAGGTTTCCAATCTGATAATACTAAATGAAGCCAGTGTCCAAGACCAGTATGCCTTTCCTGATCTTGTCTCATCCGCTGAGCATATTATTCAGACCGTCCGTACCTTGACCTATACTGGGTTTAAACTAGCTCAAGAAAGTTCAGATGAGGTATTTTAATATTGATATTAGATGCTGCTCCGAGTGACAAAGAGTGAGAAAAACGCTGCTCGACCGTGGCTGGGATTCAAACTCGTGACTCTCGCTTTAATACTACACGCGTAAAAATCTCGCAAGTTGTTACAGCATTGTTGCATGAACAATGCTGTAACAACTTGCAACAATGCTGTAACAACTTGTTTACATATGTGAACAGCATTGATAAATGAACAACATTGTTCATCATTGTTTCAACAAGTTGTTACTGCTTGATGAAACAATATACACTTAATGTCTGCTCCCGAGGGAAACAGTTAGTTTTGTTTTCCCAGAGTCTTGATATTTCCCGAGACGAAGTCGAGGGAAACATCGAGACTCGAGGGAAAACAAAACTAACTGTTTCCCGAGGGAGCAGACATTAAGTGTTTTGTTATATAGCTTGAGTTTCACTGAGTAATTTCGACGTTTAATCAAGGGAAAGTACACAAAAGACAAACGCTAAGACTTACCAAAACATTTCGCCTGGCTCCGTAATTTCACTTCAACCAAACAAATATGAGTCTCAGAACAAAAGAATAGCAATACATTTCTCCAGTTAATCTTCACACATGCTTTGAAGACCTAGAAATATTCTTTTTTCGTAGCAAACAAGCTTTTGTATATAGGATGCCGTGAAGAGTTCAAAGTTCTAGCGGTCAACAATTGAAAACTTATTGACCGAGCAGGCAATAAGTTCTCAATTATTGCCCGCTCGGTAGACATTGAAATTTAGCTAAGGTCATGTGACCACAAACCAACCAATGACAGTCATCGTTGTATCCAGCGAAACTCTAGCTATATAACAACAACTGTTGTTCACGCATGTTGTAACAACCCGAAGAACGTGTTGATACATCAACCATGTTCACCATTGTTGTAACATTGTTGTTCATCGTTATTTCGTCATGCTGTTACAACATGTATCATGTGCGAACAACGTTGGCTATAAAAAATGGGCTGTTGGAACAACTTGTTCATGACTGTTGATTTATCCGTGAACAAGTTGTTCGAACCATAAGTGACAACTTCTTGACAACTTGTTCACGGCGAGCAGCACAACATTGTTCACGGCGAGCAGCACAACACTGTTCACGGCGAGCAGCGCAACATTGTTCACGGCGAGCAGCACAACACTGTTCACGCCTGTTGACAACCGTGAACAAGTTGTGTGTTTTTACGCGTGTAGTCCAGGGCACAGAATAGTAATACACCCAGAAGTCCATCTCGCCACAGAATAGTAATACAAGCAGAAGTTCAATTCGCGTCGGAACCTTTGAATTTTATGTCCTCGCACATGTCGCGTCGCGCAACTTGATTCCTCGCCATCCTACGCCATCCCACGCAATCCTGGAAAGTTCCCT
The DNA here is from genome assembly GCA_964035015.1 of Corallium rubrum. NCBI lineage: Eukaryota > Metazoa > Cnidaria > Anthozoa > Scleralcyonacea > Coralliidae > Corallium > Corallium rubrum. Next base: position 11,545,683 of record OZ036007.1, read on the forward strand.
CGGCAGTTGGACCTTCAAAAGAAGGTTAAAACTGCCGGGGCAACTTGCAGGATTGCGTAGGATAGCGTAAAATATCGCGCCTGCGCATTGAAGAAATGCGGACAAGTTTTCACTCGAGTGGGTCTTCTGGTTGTATTACTATTGCTAACCTACTGCCAAAATACATGGCGTCAGCAAGTTTGTCCAGAAAATTATTTTTGACACAATGAAGCCCTTCACGTGGCAAACAAGTGACATCAATTGTCTCAATATGATCATCGGAATTGGACTGTTTGTAACACGGAATAATCGTTGATAAAGGTGCAAGTTGAAAAGCGTCGTTGCACGTATTACCACCCTGTTTCACACAAAATGGCTACAAATGGTACCCACCTTAAACATTGTCACGCGACAATGATTTTGTTGCAAGTTGAAAAAATTTGTTGAAAAAGTAGACTCCATGCAGTTCTACTTGCTGCAACATCCTGATTCAACTTGCAACAAAATCATTATTGCGTGACAATGTTTAAGGTGGGTGGTATAGAAAAACAACCAGAAGTCCAACTTGAGTGAAAACTTGTCCGCATTTCTTTAATGCGCAGGCGCGATATTTTACGCCATCCTTACGCCATCCTACGCAATCCTGGCAAGTTCCCCCGGCAGTTTTAACCTTCTTTTGAAGGTCCAAACTGCCGGGGGAACTTGCCAGGATTGCGTGGGATGGCGAGGAATCGACATGCGCGAGGTGACATGCACGAGGATACAAACTTCAAAGGTTCCGACGCGAGTTGGACTTCTGGTTGTATTACTATTCTGTGGTAATACGTGCAACAACGCTATTCAACTTGCAACGCAACAATGTTGCAGCAATTTGTTGCTCGTATTACTTGTAATTTCCGATTATGATGCACGATCAGTCAATCACTAGAAATCTAGTTTCTTCAGTATTGAAAGACTCAACTCTTGATGGATGCCTTAGATTGTACTTACTGTATACAGTATATGGTTATTATAAGTAATAACATGACTTGAGGGAAATTAGCGATTAAATTTCCCGCAGCCGAGGGAAGGTTTGTGAAAATCTTCCCGAGGCAAAGGGGAAATTTAATCGCTAATTTCCCGAAAAGTCCTGGTATATTAGTTTGTAATATTATGATCGCCGAGGAAAACTTTGAGAATCTTACCGGTTGAAATTTAGACGGTTGATCAGAGAAGTTGCATCTAATTTTCCCGTGCATGTTGATGAGGGAAAATTTATGCAAGCGGAAAATTTAGAAGAAGACAAAGGATTTCTTTGTCTTCTAATTTTCCCTCATCAACACGCACGGGAAAATTAGAAGACAAAGGAAAAATTTCCCTCTTGCATGAGCAATGAGGGAAATACGAGGTTTACATTTCCTCGGAGAACAAAAGAATCTGAGGCGATCATCGTATTATTATAAGTAATAACAAGACTTGATGGAAATTGGCGATTAAATTTCCCCGCCGCCGAGGGAAGATCTGTGAAAGCGGCCCAAGGACTTTTACAAATCTTCCTGAGGCAAAGGGGAAATTTAATCGCTAATTTCCCGAAAAGTCATGTTATTAGTTTGTAATATTATGATCGCCGAGGAAAACTTTGAGAATCTTGCCGACAGGAAATTTACACGGTTGATCAGAGAAGTTGCATCTAATTTTCCCGTGCATGTTGATGAGGGAAAATATATGCAAGCGGGAAATTTAAAAGAAGACAAAGGATTTTTTTGTCTTTTAATTTTCCCCCATCAACATGCTCGGGAGAATAAGAAGACAAAGGATAAATTTCCCTCTTGCATGAGCGATGAGGGAAATACGTGGTTTACATTCCCTCGGAGAACAAAAGAATCTGAGGCGATCATGGTATTACTTTAATAATTTAATGTAAACTTTAAGCTAACACGCATACAGTATGGCACATGGTTTGAATGTTATTTCTGTCGAGCAAATAAATTATATGCGGATGTCAAAGATAAATGAAAAGAAGAAACACGACAATACAATCAAGTCAGAACTAATAAAATTTTATTTTGCAGAGACTGAGTTCTGATATGCCCAGTGCATGCAGTCAAGTTCTTGAAGCAGGAAATCAACTTTTGACTGCTGCCCGGCATTTACGCGGGGAACCTCATAATCTACCCATGAGATCAATTCTGGTTGAATCTGCAAAAAAAGTGCTGGAATACACTGTTAATGTGGGTTCCTCGAAATATGTATTTTTATCTTTTAATTTTTATTTATCTCGACAAGTTCATTTATAGTTTCAGTTGTTTTCTGTTTTTTCTGTTGTACAAGCTGTCGTGAGTAGGCTGATGCGGTATATCGATAATTATCGGGTTTTTTTCAAATACCGATTACTCGATATTTCAATTTTCAAATATCGATATATCGATAACACCGAAATTTTTTATATTATCGGTAAATTTCGGTATTATCGGCACGGTACTACGGTATTGCGTTTATGCATGTTATTAAAAACGTCCTATCGCTAATTATAACTATTGGCGGGGATGACGACCCGCTACGTTGGTGGAAGTGTCGCGTTCGCGACTTCCCCATGCTCAGCCAGCTTGCATGGAAATATCTTGCGATTCCAGCCAGCAGTTCGCTGTTCGAGAGATTGTTCAGCAAAGCCGTTAGGTTATAACTCCACAGCGAGCCCAGTTGAAGCCTGATAAAGCAAACATGTTGGTGTTTCTTGCAGAAAATATGTGATTGCCGAACTTAATATTAATATCTAAAACTTCTAGATTTGTAACAAAACTTCAATTTAGCTAAATCTAATGTCGAATGTTTAAATATGACCATTAACAAATACTGAACATGGAGCCAAATCATCGGACTCGTGTAATTGTTAGTCATTTTTATCTTAATTGGATAATGTTATTTCTGTAGACTTTGCCGCAACGGAAAAACACGGGTTTTTCTGGCTGTGGAACAGGTTGTATTATCCGAAATAAAGCCAGATTTACACTACGAAAAAAGGCGAACTTGTTTTGTGAAAACCCGCGACATTTTTGTCGATTAGTGGAAAAATACACATTAAGTTTCTATTCGGCGGTGAAATATCGATATGGTGAAATATCGATATATCGATATTATCGGTATTTTTTTCCGGTATCGGAAATACGGTATTTTTTCAATACCGCATCAGCCTAGTCGTGAGTGGTTAACGTTTGGTGCATGGGAAGGCCAATCCGTTCAAAAAAATTGGGATATGTGTGGACAGGACCTAAGATTTAAGTTAAATTAATTTCTACGTTAAAAAACGTTAAAGTGCTTATATCACTTGTGGTGTTTTAACGTATTTAAATAGAGCAGAAAAACCCAATTAATAAGTTATTTGGCCGTTTTTGATTTAGTCCAATAGTTCCTGACATATTGGCTTCTGAACATGCCAATTCTCAAAAATTTCCGTCGTTCATTTTAACACCTTGGGGACCTGGAACTCAGGAACGAGTCAATCCAAAACAACTACGTTTCGGCTTATTGATTCATAAAAACACGTATATTTGACTGAAAAATCGAAATGTCGAGCTTACACCCGTTTTCCAGTACGCACGAGAGTTCCAACTAAGAAGAAGACAGTCGACTTAGGTTCCTGAATCCCAGGCCCCCGTGCTTAGGCTCCCGACGGAAAGTTTCCGCGAAAAGCCGAAATTGGCCGGAAATTATTAAAGTAAATCAAAAACGGCAAAATAACTTATTAACTAACTTTTTTTGCTCTATTCAAATACGTTAAAACCACAAGTGATATAAGCACTTTAAGCAGTGGCGTGGTGGCAAGTTTCAGGCTGGGGTGGCCGGATTAAGTTTGGCGACCCCCCCACCCCCCCCCCCCCCACCCCCCCACACACACACCAAAAAAAGACAAAAAGACATTACAATAACTGTATTTGATAAATGATCACATTTTTCGTTTTAAAATAACTCAAGTAGAAGTATATAATATTACAACAAACAACGGGTTCTCTCAAAGGTGACGCCAATGCGAGCGCCGAAGTAGCGCCAAACATCTAGGGGTGTCCAGGGGGCATGCTCCCCCAGAAAATCTTGAAATCTAGAGTCTCTGATATGCCATTTCCTGCATTTTGGAGTGAGATTTTACAGAATTCTGAAGATTATAAAACTTCATAGAAAACACAAAAGATTACAGATTTCAGATCTTTATATCCCACCATTGAAGACCTAGCTATACAAAGAAAGTTTATTTTGTTAAGTTTTGGCGCCCCTTCTGCAACCCCAGCTGGGTGGGGGCAAGGACCCCCCCCGGCCCCCTCTGCCACCACGCCACTGACTATAAGCTTGAAGTTGTTAAAATTTCTGTTGTTTTTTTCTGTTGTACAAGCTGTCGTGAGTAGTTAACGTTTAGTGCATGAACTGGCCTTTCGTCCACATATAAACGATGAAACGGTTATTAAAAAATTTAACATTTCGAAGTAGGTCTCCAAAGTGAAACTTTTCGAAAACGCCATTTTCCTGTTTTCGTAAATCGTATGAACGCGAATGTTTTTTTTAAAAACGGAGAAAAAAAGTTACATCTTCAAGCGAAAAACGGATTCCTGTGCACAAGGCCTAAAGCCAGGTTTTCATATGTCGCCAATCGTCGGCGATTTGTGATTTAGATGCATGTTAAAACGGGAAGTGCAGCAGCATGTTAAGTAATAAAGAACAATGCAGAAAAGCAGTGCTTTTATTCTTTTACTTAAAGCCCCGGTCAAACGAGGATGAGAGTTGATGAGAGTTGCAACTCTCGGTCGCGTTTGACCGCCAACTCTCATCGACTCTCATGCACTCTTATCAACTCTCATCAACTCTCATCAACTTTGAGCTGGTTCAAATTTTAATGAGAGTTGAGAGTTTTTGCTCGTTTGACCGGTCATGAGAGTTGGTATATGAGAGTTGATGCGAGTTTAGCGGCTAGCGGTTTGCACTTTGTAAAAACAGGCTCAACAAAAATCTGTCTATTTATTTGTCCAGTACGAGATTGTAAAAATACGAACTTTGTTTACCTCGAAATTCGTTCCTAGTCTCCCTGCTACGCGCGGTAAATCCTACAACTCTCGTCAACTCTCATGGTCAACTCTCATCAACTCTCATCCTCGTTTGACCGGGGCATGAGAGTTGAGAAAACTCTCAGACAAACTCTCGCTTGCCCACTCTCATCAACTCTCATCCTCGTTTGACTGGGGCTTAACATGCATCTAAATCATGGGTCGGCAACGGTCGGCGACGGTCGGCGACGATCGGCGACGGTCGGCGACATATGAGAACCAGGCTTTAAACTTTGTCCCTTCGCTTTTTAGGTTCTACTAACCTCGGATGATGCCGAAGTTCGTAAGATTATCGACAGAGCCAATGCAGTTATGGAGTGTTTGTGGATGTTGCAGAACGTCCAATCTTGGGATGAGTTTAGAAGACATATTCAGGTATACACACGCAAACTGCACAAACTTCCCCTAGTTGTTAACAGTTGATGTAGTTCTGTAAACAGTGGCTGTTGCTAATGAATTAATGTAAACAATATTGATGAACAACATTATATATCTCCAGTCTAAAGCCGGTTTTCCACTAGGCGATTTTTTTCGCGCGAAGCGACTTTTGTTCGAATTCAATAGATTTCTATGAAGGTTAAAGCACGAGGGAGAGGTTTTTATTTAACTGTGAAAACAGTTACATAAAAACCGACTCCCGAGGGCTTTAACTTGTTTATATACTTGCCACACCCTATTTTGTTTTTCGGAGGTTTCTACATTAGAAATTCAAGCTAATACATAGTTTGTTTTTGAAAAAGAGCAATTAGGGATTTGAAAATTCAGTTGTGTTGTTAATTATGCTAATTTTTAACGTAAAGTTATCCCAGGTTATTATTTTTCCGTAATAACCTTCAACCCCGCATTTCCCCGGGAGAAATCAAATACCACCGCCTGCTTTTAAATTGGAGGTTATTACGGAGAAGTTAAAAACCGACGAAAAATAAAAGAATAGGGTGTGGCAAGTTTGTAAGATTAGTTCCAGCTCAGAGCTCATGAGACAAAAGAAAAAGTCGCTTCGCGCGAAAGAAGTCGAGCCAGCCCAAGCACCTGGGCTAGCCGGCTTTGCCGAGATCTCACTTATGCTGTTATTTCTTGTTATAATTTTCATCTTGTGTTTATATAAGAGCCGAGCCAGCCCGCCAAGCCGAGATCTCGCTTATGCTGTTGTTGTCCTCATTTCCTTATATTTGTTCTTATTTGTTGTGTTGTTTTGTGTTGTAGTGTTCGCCAGTGCTTTGTTTTTACGATAAACCGTCGATAGGAAAGGTTTATGGGTCCACTGGGGTTATAACAATCGGTTAAACAGAATATTGGGTGCGGTTATGACTAAATGAGAACGAAATTTCAATTCCGGCTTAAGGTTGGAAGTACTTTGTTTTGATTTTAGGAACGGCATCTAGAGGAACTTTTTGTACCGCTTAGATTTCGGTACTCGCTGCGTTTGTACCTTTTGAAAAGGAATATATTCAAGTGGAACGTTTCGTTCTTATTTGAATTGAGGAATGTTTTGTTCCGATATTCAAAAATAGGAACGGGCTTAAATTAAGAACAAATTGTTCCGCATGAGCTACACCGCTTTAAATAGGACCTCTTTGTTCCTTATTTGAAAGGTTATTTCGTTCCGTTTGTTTCCTCTCAGAGGACCAAATAAAGAAGTTAATATATTCCGAACTACTGGCTACCTGAGCTCGGTAGCCGGTCGTTTCCATATGGTAGCCAGTCAGTAGCCGATAAATTTAACATGGTTTTAACTAGTAGCCGGGTAGACGGTAGTTATGAATATCAATTAAGTTACAGATCTAATTTACATATATGTTCTCTCGCAGTAACTATACCCCTCTTTTCTCAAACAAAAACAGGAATTTTGACAGTGGGAACGCTTTGTTCAGATTCAGTAATCTGAAGCAAAAATTAGGCGCTAAATGCTATGCCGTAAGGCCCACTCTCTTCAAGAGGTGTACATTTGTGGTATAGAAAATTACGATTACCTCACCACCATACAATGGAACCATGAACCCTAACCCTAATCTCAAACCGGGGAAGTTTGTGGTACGGAAAATTACGATTACCTCACCACCATACAATGGAACCATGAACCCTAACCCTAATCACAAATCGAGGACGTTTATGAGGTTTTTGGATTGGGGTTAGGGTTCATGGTTCCATTGTATGATGGTGAGGTAATCGTAATTTTCCATACCACAAACTTCCCCGGTTTGTGATTAGGGTGTAAGGTTCATTCATGGTTCCATTGTATGGAGGTAATGATAACTTTCCATACCACAAACTTCCCGGTTTTGTGATTAAAGGTATGGTTTACACACCTTCGGAACAGGGGGCCTCACCCTACACATTGTTCTCTTAAATTGATGTATTTTCTTCGTTTTTTTATAAACAAATTCTACATTTTATGTTTACTGTATTATAAACTTAGTATACATGTTATGTGAAAAAGTTACACCTATCAAGCTGTTTGTGTTTGGCGAAAGCAGCAGCGTTAAATCAATTTCAAAGCTACTGCTCTCATTCTCAACGTTCTTGCTTCTCTGGTCTCTTGGAAATGAAAAGCTGGATGACGGAGGATGGAAGACCAGCGCAGTCCAAACTTCTCGATACCTCTTCTTATGTAATTGTCTTCTTGCTTGGTAAACCTCACCGGGTCCTTTCGTCCCGGTTGTCTGCCTATTTTGTTTACAGAATCGTCTTCATTTTGACGTTGTTCACACCTGTTTTCTTTTGGTAAAGTATCGTCGTTTAACTGCTCGACGCAACTGTCCATTGCTTCGCCTTCGACTCCCCGCAGCTTGTCCATGCACGACTTTCCCTTCATGGCGACATCCCGCGAGCGTAACTTCTGGTAATGCACTCGGGCAACGTTCGAACTGTGTTTCTGATCTTCCGAAACCACCTTCTGTTCTTGCACGTCTAACACAATGGCACTTTCAGTCTCTATTATCTGTCTGTATCTCGTCGGGTGAATGTACTTTCCTATGGCCTGAAACACCAGCACGCTCAATAGTTCAGTCAATTTTCGAAATTGCGCACCGTTTCGGTTTAGCAGCAAGTACTCGCATTGCGGCAGGAGAAGAGGTCTGACAAAACGAACATAGTCGTCGACTACTACCAAGCTCACTTCGTCAAAGTACAAAGAATCGAAACCGTACTTTTTAGCGGTTTTAAAAATTGTTTGGTCTACCATCCCACCGTTGTGCTTCGCATTTTCAAACATAGTGACTGTCAAATGTTGATAGGTCATCGGACGACAACCCTTTACTTTAACAAACATAAATACTGCGAGGAATCGCGTGGCAAATGTTAAGTCGCTTGACGTAACAAAAGTTGACAATTTTCTGCACTCTTCTAAAATCTGCTTGTAGCGCTCGATGTGAAATGGAACGATTGTCTGCAACTCGGCTAAGGAAGCCCAACTTCTTCTCGATTCCAGTGTCTCAATGTCCAGATCTGTCGTCCAGTGCGAACGCATCTGCTTTGACAGACACTTCTTGGCGCGCTTGATGTACACTTCGGTCACCGAGAAGTTCTGAAGGACAGCACCAGGTGGAGAGTTGAACTTGCGGAAGTCGAGTAGGTCAGAAATGCTTGTTACATAGCCGAGTCGGCCCGACTGACCCATCTGCCAGGTGTCCTCCAGGTGGTCGAGAAAATTCGTTAGAAATTTAGAAGAGCACAGAAAATAGTCGATAAGTTGCACGGTGGACAACACGGTCGACTCCTCCTCGCCCGATTCTCCGCAACAAAACTTGAGAAATTTAAGAGCTCGCGTGACCGAAATTTCTGCTTGTTTTGACGTTTTCCCTCCCCCCGTTGTACTTTGTAACCATAGCGAAAGAGAACGAGCGAATTCGTTATCCGATGAGCAACACGGCAGGGTCAGTTTGCTTTTAGTCGACGTAACTTCAATTACAGGCTTGACATTGTCGCTGAGTATTGTCGGTTTTTCATCGAAGTACGCGTACCAAGGATGTTTTACTTTGACGTGCTTTCGACAGCCTCTTCGACTGGCAAATCCTGGATGGTCGCAGTTAGGAACTGGACAATGATTAAGGCCTTCTTCGTCTGTCTGCAGATGTAACCGTCTAGGCTTCTTGAATGCCCCGTCGAGAGACTTCCAATCCACCATACGGTTATTTCGACGAGGCATCCAATGGCCACGGTAAACTTCAAGAACTACTGCATGAACGGCGATGGCTAATTGCATGTGTTTACATCTATCTTCAACATATCTCGCATATTTATACTCTTCCATGTATATCTTCCTTCTTCCTTTGGGATTAGATAGATCGAAAAATTGAAAAGACGTTCCTTTTGGTAGCTAACTTTCGGTTCATTACATACACCTTACTTCCGATTATTGAATGGGAACAAAGCGTTCCCACAGTCAAAATTGCTGTTTTTGTTTGAGAAAATAGGGTTATATTTAATGCGAGAGAATATATATGTAAATTAGATCTGTAACTTAATTGATATTCATAACTACCGTCTTCCCGGCTACTAGTTAAAACCATGTTAAATTGACCGGCTACTGACCGGCTACCATATGGAAACGACCGGCTATCGAGCTAAAGTAGCCGGTGGTTTGGAATATATTATAACGCTATTTAATTGATATTCATGACTACCGTCTTCCCGGCTACTAGTTAAAACCTTGTTACATTGACCGGCTATTGACCGGCTACCATATGGAAACGACCGGCTATCGAGCTAAAGTAGCCGGTGGTTTGGAATATATTATAACGCTATTTAATTGATATTCATAACTACCGTCTACCCGGCTACTAGTTCAAACATTGCTAAATTGACTGGCTACTGACCGGCTATCATATGGAAACGACCGGCTACAGAGTGATTGTAGCCGGTGGGTCAGAACATATTAACTTCTTCATTGGAAATTGCATGCACTTATATATATATATATATATATATATATATATATATATATATATATATATATATATATATATATATATATATATATATATAAATTTAGACTTTGACTACGAATGTTAAAACGTGTTATTGTTTAAAAAAACGGGCATTATTATCACTTGAAGTTCCTCAAAAAAAAAAAACTGCATAAAGTTTCTACTTTACTGCAGATCTCTGGGGTTTCGTTGTATGGAAAATTACGATTACCTCACCACCATACAATGGAACCATGAACCCTAACCCTAATCACAAACAGGGACAGTTTGTGCTATGGAAAATTACGATTACCTCACCACCATACAATGGAACCATGAACCCTAACCCTAATCACAAACCGGGGAAGCTTGTGGTATGGAAAATTACGATTACCTCACCACCATACAATGGGACCATGAACCCTAACCCTAATCACAAACAGGGACAGTTTGTGGTATGGAAAATTACGATTACCTCACCACCATACAATGGAACCATGAACCCTAACCCTAATCACAAACAGGGACAGTTTGTGCTATGGAAAATTACGATTACCTCACCACCATACAATGGAACCATGAACCCTAACCCTAATCACAAACCGGGGAAGCTTGTGGTATGGTAAATTACGATTACCTCACCACCATACAATGGAACCATTGAACCCTAACCCTAATCACAAACCGGGAAAGCTTGTGGTATGGAAAATTACGATTACCTCGCCACCGTACAATGGAACCACGAACCCTAACCCTAATCACAAATCGAGGACGTTTATGGCACGGTTTTTTTATTAGGGTTAGGGTTCATGGTTCCATTGTATGGTGGTGAGGTAATCGTAATTTTCCATAACACAAATGTACACATCTTGAAGAGAGTGGGCCTTACGGTATAGCATTTAGTGCCTAACTTTTACTTCAGATTACTGAATCTCAACAAAGCGTTCCCACTGTCAAAATCGCTGTTTTTCTTTGAGAAAATACGGTTATATTTAATGAGAGAGAATATATATGTAAATTAGATCTGTAGCTTAATTGATATTCATAACTACCGTCTACCCGGCTACTAGTTAAAACCTTGTTAAATTGACCGGCTATTGACCGGCTACCATATGGAAACGACCGGCTATCGAGCTAAAGTAGCCGGTGGTTTGGAATATATTATAACGCTATTTAATTGATATTCATAACTACCGTCTACCCGGCTACGAGTTCAAACCTTGTTAAATTGACCGGCTACTGACCGGCTACCATATGGAAACGACCGGCTACCGAGCTAAAGTAGCCGGTGGTTTGGAATATATTATAACGCTACTTAATTGATATTCATAACTGCCGTCTATCCGGCAACTAGTTAAAACCTTGTTAAATTGTCTGGCTACTGACCGGCTATCATATGGAAACGACCGGCTACAGAGTGATTGTAGCCGGTGGGTCAGAACATATTAACTTCTTCATTGGAAATTGCATGCACTTATTATATATATATATATATATATATATATATATATATATATAAATTTAGACTTTGACTACGAATGTTAAAACGTGTTATTGTTTAAAAAAACGGGCATTATTATCACTTGAAGTTCCTCAAAAAAAAAAACTGCATAAAGTTTCTACTTTACTGCAGATCTCTGGGGTTTCGTTGTATGGAAAATTACGATTACCTCACCACCATACAATGGAACCATTGAACCCTAACCCTAATCACAAACTGGGAAAGCTTGTGGTATGGAAAACTACGATTACCTCACCACCGTACAATGGAACCATGAACCCTAACCCTAATCACAAACCGGGAAAGTTTGTGGAATGGAAAATTACGATTACCTCATCACCATACAATGGAACCATGAACCCTAAACCTAATCACAAATCGAGGACGTTTATGCCACGGTTATTTTATTAGGGTTAGGGTTCATGGTTCCATTGTATGGTGATGAGGTAATCGTAATTTTCCATACAACGAAACTCCAGAGATCTGCAGTAAAGTAGAAACTTTATGCAGTTTTTTTTTTTTTGAGGAACTTCAAGTGATTATAATGATAGTTTTTTAAAGAATAACACGTTTTGACATTCGTAGTCAAAGTCTAAATTGATATAGATATATAATAAGTGCAATTTCCAATGAAGAAGTTAATATGTTCTGACCCACCGGCTACAATCACTCTGTAGCCGGTCGTTTCCATATGATAGCCGGTCAGTAGCCAGTCAATTTAGCAAGGTTTGAACTAGTAGCCGGGTAGACGGTAGTTATGAATATCAATTAAATAGCGTTATAATATATTCCAAACCACCGGCTACTTTAGCTCGATAGCCGGTCGTTTCCATATGGTAGCCGGTCAGTAGCCGGTCAATTTAACAAGGTTTGAACTAGTAGCCGGATAGACGGTAGTTATGAATATCAATTAAATAGCGTTATAATATATTCCAAACCACCGGCTACTTTAGCTCGATAGCCGGTCGTTTCCATATGGTAGCCGGTCAGTAGCCGGTCAATTTAACAAGGTTTGAACTAGTAGCCGGATAGACGGTAGTTATGAATATCAATTAAATAGCGTTATAATATATTCCAAACCACCGGCTACAATCACTCTGTAGCCTGTCGTTTCCATATGATAGCCGGTCAGTAGGCAGTGAATTTAACAAGGTTTTAACTAGTAGCCGGGTAGACGGTCGTTATGAATATCAATTAAGTTACAGATCTAATTTACGTATATATTCTCTCTCATTAAATCTAACCGTATTTTCTCAAAGAAAAACAGCGATTTTGACAGTGGGAACGCTTTGTTGAGATTCAGTAATCTGAAGTAAAAGTTAGGCACTAAATGCTATACCGTAACGCCCACTCTCTTCAAGATGTGTACATTTGTGTTATGGAAAATTACGATTACCTCACCACCATACAATGGAACCATGAACCCTAACCCTAATAAAAAAACCGTGCCATAAACGTCCTCGATTTGTGATTAGGGTTAGGGTTCGTGGTTCCATTGTACGGTGGCGAGGTAATCGTAATTTTCCATACCACAAGCTTTCCCGGTTTGTGATTAGGGTTAGGGTTCAATGGTTCCATTGTATGGTGGTGAGGTAATCGTAATTTACCATACCACAAGCTTCCCCGGTTTGTGATTAGGGTTAGGGTTCATGGTTCCATTGTATGGTGGTGAGGTAATCGTAATTTTCCATACCACAAACTGTCCCTGTTTGTGATTAGGGTTAGGGTTCTTGGTTCCATTGTATGGTGGTGAGGTAATCGTAATTTTCCATACCACAAACTGTCCCTGTTTGTGATTAGGGTTAGGGTTCATGGTTCCATTGTATGGTGGTAAGGTAATCGTAATTTTCCATAACACAAATGTACACATCTTGAAGAGAGTGGGCCTTACGGTATAGCATTTAGTGCCTAACTTTTACTTCAGATTACTGAATCTCAACAAAGCGTTCCCACTGTCAAAATCGCTGTTTTTCTTTGAGAAAATACGGTTATATTTAATGAGAGAGAATATATATGTAAATTAGATCTGTAGCTTAATTGATATTCATAACTACCGTCTACCCGGCTACTAGTTAAAACGTTGTTAAATTGACCGGCTACCGAGCGGCTACCACATGGAAACGACCGGCTACCCAGCTAAAGTAGCCGGTGGTTTGGAATATGTTATAACGCTATTTAATTGATATTCATAACTACCGTCTGCCCGGCTACTAGTTAAAACCTTGTTAAGTTTACTGGCTACTGACCGGCTACCATATGGAAACGACCGGCTACCGAGCTAAAGTAGCCGGTGGTTTGGAATACATTATAACGCTATTTAATTGATATTCATAACCACCGTCTATGGTAGCCGGTCGGTAGCCGGATAGACGGTGGGTATGAATATCAATTAGATAGCGTTATAATATATTCCAAACCACCGGCTACTTTAGCTCGATAGCCGGTCGTTTCCATATGGTAGCCGGTCAATAGCCGGTCAATGTAACAAGGTTTTAACTAGTAGCCGGGAAGACGGTAGTCATGAATATCAATTAAATAGCGTTATAATATATTCCAAACCACCGGCTACTTTAGCTCGATAGCCAGTCGTTTCCATATGGTAGCCGGTCAATAGCCGGTGAATTTAACAAGGTTTGAACTAGTAGCCGGGTAGACGGTAGTTATGAATATCAATTAAATAGCGTTATAATATATTCCAAACCACCGGCTACTTTAGCTCGGTAGCCGGTCATTTCCATATGGTAGCCGGTCAGTAGCCGGTCAATTTAACATGGTTTGAACTAGTAGCCGGGTAGACGGTAGTTATGAATATCAATTAAGTAGCGTTATAATATATTCCAAACCACCGGCTACTTTAGCTCGATAGCCGGTCGTTTCCATATGGTAGCCGGTCAATAGCCGGTCAATGTAACAAGGTTTTAACTAGTAGCCGGGAAGACGGTAGTCATGAATATCAATTAAATAGCGTTATAATATATTCCAAACCACCGGCTACTTTAGCTCGATAGCCGGTCGTTTCCATATGGTAGCCGGTCAATAGCCGGTCAATTTAACGAGGTTTTAACTAGTAGCCGGGAAGACGGTAGTCATGAATATCAATTAAATAGCGTTATAATATATTGCAAACCACCGGCTACTTTATCTCGGTATCCTCCAGTTCATTCACTAATCTAATTTGAAATTTGAGTCTAATCTGAAATTTCAACCAATTTATTTAAAACAGGCTTTCCCATACATGGTATATCGTGTAGTATGAAGGCATATATGGTCGCTTTTTAATGTCACATCAAATACCATAGAGAAAGATCTTATTTTGTATAAATAAACTGGGAGACATAATCAATGTGAAGTAGAACTGTGATTTAGATAAATATTCGCTACGCGCTGTAAATACCAGTTCAGTATGATTGTTCAAAACAATGTTGGCGATTATAATTTACAGTTTAGTACAGATAATCTGTCAAAGTTAATTAACAACAACGAGAGAAATAAAATGTTTTACAGTTTAGTCACCACGGTCGCCATCCCTTAACTTTTGTCCAGTAAGATTGGGAACTAAGCTGCGGGCGACGCTCTAGCCCCTGACTGTCGACATCATGTACTTCTTCTGATTCCTCTTCCTCGTTTTGTTCTGGCCTTTCCCCTTCTCTTCTGCATTCCCCTAACGCCTTGACCACGGGACAGCAACACGGTGGAACTAGAACCTTTACCACTTCTCGTAGTCGCTCGAGGTGCATAAGGATATCGGTATGCTTACTAACGAAATTCTTTAGGTCAAACACATCCCGTCGCAGGCCCAATACTAGCATCCACGCGTCTATAGATGGATCTGCTTCGATCCAGAATGCCTTCTCCTTTTCGTCTCTTTTCAAAAGTGCTTTTCTTTTTCGTTCTATGAACGACAATGCGTGGACGCTCGTCACATTTTTACCAAATTTGGATTGTATTAGCTGAGCAACCTTTACGCAATAAATTTCGCTGTTCAGGCTGCAGCCAGAAGACGCCTCGTGTGTCCCGTCTGTCGACAAAGTCGGTTGTGCAGTCTGTTCGGCTGGTCGGTCTTCTTCGGTTTCGTCCCAATCTCCCGACGATGCGTGTGGCTCAGTGGTCACTTCAAGAGAAGAACAAGCCTGTTCTCTGTTAGGATTTATCCGAAATGGCTCAATTAGATTTAAGGAAAATGGATCGTTATCGGGATTCACATTGTCATCACCGCTGCTTTCCAAAGAGACGTCAAAACCCGGGGATTCGCATTCGTACGCCTCGTCGACGTCGTTGTAACTGCAGGGCATAGCACGATTCGCACGTCTTTTCCGCGCAAAACGCCGGCACATTGACTCTGCGAAAAAACTTCTGTGTATAGGGTCGGGATGTTCAGGTGGACAGGTTGTTTCTTCGAGATCGGCCTTTGTAATTTGTCGCATTTTACTGCCTTCGAATAGCTCGACCGCTTGGTGGCTTTCGATGGTGACGTCACGTGGGTTTCCGGGCTCGTACCATAGCTCGTGTGACTGGATGTGGTGGTGGTTTAAATTGATTTCTTCTGCCATCCACGCCACGCAGTCCATCGCGTGATCGAAAATCCAGCGATCCACTCCTGGTAACGTTTGCGGCAAAGATGTTGTATTGAAGACTGCAATGCGCCGTTTGACGTTCTCGTCTTCTTTACCAAAGTTCGGAACATGATTTGTTGTAATATAGAACGGGCTGTTGTTCATGACGCACCTAGGTGCCTCATGCTTTACGGCTGTGACTAGCCACCCACCTTGGAAGATGGTCTTTGCGAGATCAGATTGTAACGTGCGATCGGACCATTCGTCGACAAGCACCAGTTGTGTTTCGTCGTTGATCATCGCTGCGGAGAACTGGCGCTCGTTGGTGATAGAAGCGATAAATGCAGGGGGGATGATGCGATGGAAGATAGACGCCCATGATGTCTTGCCCGAGTCCTTTGGTCCGGCTACCACAAGCTTCCTTACCTTGTGCGGCATTTTTGAAGGCATCAGGCACTGATACATTTTGTTCAGGAAGTTCACTCTCACTGCTGTATCCTGGAACGAGTTTAAGATGCCTTCGCGGAAGAACTGCGGTTGTGGTGGTGTAGTACAGTCGTAGGGGAGGAACGTTCTCGGCGACAATGTTCCACGTTTCGATTCTGGTATTGGACAGGTTATGAAAGTTCTCGATGATATGGAAAAGCAAAACCCGTTAGATACTTCGATGAGGTCCAGATCAAATTTATCTGTTCAATTATTTCGCACGCGGGATGGGAAAGAATTTTTTCGAGCACCTGGAAGTGCCTTAAAACTTGATTTCGTGTTGCTTCGTTGCTTAACAATTTATGTAAGTAACTCTTGACGTCCATCATTTTTAAATAAGTCATTTTGGCTTCTGGTGGTTTTGCGTAGACGTGCGAACGACAAAGGGCGTGATCGCACAACCTCATCACCCTCTCAATCTTTGTGATGGTCGCCGCTACTTCGTTCTGTGAAGAAAAGCAAGGTTTTTCCAAGCTGACGTTTGTTGTCGGGTCAATCTCTACCAACAGCCCGTCTGTTTGAAGTATCGCTGTGGCTGTGTGCAATTTGTCGTTGAATTCGTGTTGGTTGACTACAACCAGACGACAAGGGGTTGTGGGGAAATGCGTCGGTTGACTTGGTAGCTGCATGTCGTCGTCTTCGTCGGACGATTTCATAACGGACTCATCATAGCAGTATGTGTTTGACATGTTGACCATCTCTTCGATCCTCGGATTATTATGGTCCTTCAGGACTTGAAACAGCTCCCGAGCAGCTTTTTCCATAACCCTGTTCGCCGATGTTCTCGCTCTGGTTCTAATTGTGCGAATCTTAGGTTCCACGTCCTGATTATGCAGGGCAGCAAATAGTGCGTTCTCGTTGCACGTCTCTGTTTTTCGGTAAACGACGAAATATCCTATTGCCGGATATGTTTTCTCCTCGATGGGAGGTTCTTCTTGGGTCTTGTTACTGCGTTTCGCTTCTTTTGCATTGGAACACACGCTTGAAACACACGAAAAGAAAAATTGCACGCCGTGTATAGCAGAAAGCGCTTCATCAAGCTGCAATCTCTTCGAAGCAATCTGGTTTGTAGCCAGTTGTACGTCGTCGTCTTTTACCCTCCATGTAGCTCGACATCCTACGGCTTTGAGGTCGTCGGTAATCTGTGGACATTGGGAGAGACAACACACGTTAAAATAAGCTAAGAGGTCATCTATTAATGATGATCAATATAAATATAATATGTATATACAAATAACTCACCAAGGTTAGAACGTTCGCGCGAAGTGAGCTTTGTACTCTCGTAGAGTCTAACTCCTTTCGAGGACGCCCAGGCCGCATAATTCTTTTCCAAAAAAACTTCCAATGTCAGTACCCACTGAAAACTGTGACCTAATTCGGATTAAACTTCGAAAGAAAGAATTCGTCACAGCTAACACCGGATATATATATACGTTTTCAGTCATGTAATTAGCATAACCATATCGCCAAAGCCAAAGGGAACGAAATTTTCGACTTTGGTTGTTGTTGTTGTTGTTGTTGTTGTTGTTGTTGTTGTTGTTGTTGTTGTTGTTGTTGTTGTTGTTGTTGTTGTTGTTGTTGTTGTTGTTGTTGTTGTTGTTGTTGTTGTTGTTGTTGTTCTCTGCCTTAATCCTTAGTGGGGCCGGACGCTCTTATATGTTGTCGCCAATGTTTTCTGCATCTTCCTTCTCCAAGCCCAACTTCTCGTGTCTCTTTCCACTCCATTTCTCCATCTAATTCTCTGTCTCCCTCTCGATCTCTTTCCCTCCACCTGTTTTTCCAGCGCCACTCTCACCGGGTTGTCTACTTTCATCCTGAGTATGTGGCCATACCATCTGTTAAGGGGGAGAGCCAGCTCGAGTACCTGGGCTAGCCCGCTTTGCCGAGATCTCACTTATGCTGTTATTTCTTGTTAATTTTCATCTTGTGTTTATATGAGAGCCGGGCCAGCCCGCCTAGCTGAGATCTCGCTTTGTGAGACCCAGATCTCGGTTATACCCGGGCTGGGTTTTCCCCATGTAAACACGATTGACCCGTCTGGCTCGCCTACCCGGGCTGGCACTAAAAACTTCGTACACGCGACAAAATTTGTTTTTATCAGCTTTTTTCGACATATTAACAATTCACAAGTTCTGCTTGTTCATGTACAGTTCATATTTAAAAGGACGAGACTTCGTGTCTTACCAGAACTGATAAATTACGCAATTAGCATAGCCCTTCTCATGTACTATTGTTCCCAGTAGACCGCGAACACCCTGTTTTTACATAACCACTGGAAGAAGGCCGGTTGGTTACCTTTGAAGCCTTGATGAGTTTTGCTTCGGATTTCATTGGTGTTCGACTAATAACCATCTTTCCTATTGGGTGAAGGAAAATTCGAGTGTAGATTGTAGAACATATACATTTTAAGACCAAACCTGGTCTTAGAATGTATATATTCTACACTCGAATTTTCCTTCAACCATTTTCCTTAGAACATGCTATGTAAGCGAGTGAAATGCCCAATATCACTTATAATATACCCAATTCTCTCCTGGCATTACCACCTTATTATATATACAGAACTCGCGATCCATCAGAGCATTGCTCTAGAATCGCAAGGTCGTGGGTTCAATTCCTGCTGGAAGGTCTGTGTAGTTGCATTTTCCGCAACTGGTCCTGGTTTGGTCTTAAAATGTATATATTCTACACTCGAGTTTTCCTTCACCCATTATCCTTAGAATATTTCCTATAGAGGCTTTGCATGCTGACGTGACCAATGTAAAATTTTTTTAAATCTTGATAAAATCCCGTGAAAACCTTAAAATCTTAAAGAACACAGCAAGATAAACAATTTTACTTATTTTGAATTTTGCATAATTAATTTTTGAATAAATTATGACGTATGCAAATAATTACGTCAGAAAATTTACATAGCTTGTCATTCTCTTTGATTTTGATATAGATTTGTAATAAAACTGAAAAATGGTCGTTAATTATCTTTTAGATTAGTAACTAATCAAGACCATTCACATAAAAATTCCAGGAGTTTTTTAAATTTTAGTTATGGCGGCCATCTTGAAAGGCAATTTCTGCCTTTCAAGATGGCCGCCATAACTAAAATCTAAAAAACTCTGGGATTTTTTACTTAATTGGTCTTGATTAGTAACTAATCTAAAAGATAATAAAGAAAAAGACCATTTTACAGTTTTATTACAAATCTATATCAAAATCAAAGGGAATGACAAGCTATGTAAATTTTCTTAATTAATTATTTGCATACGTCATAATTTATTCAAAAATTAATTATGCAAAATTCAAAATCAAATAAAATTGTTTATCTTGCTATGTTCTTTAAGATTTTAACGTTTTCAAGAGATTTTATCAAGATATAAAAAAAATTAAATTGGTCACGTCAGCATGCAAAGCCTCTATTGGTTGTTAAAAATCCACAAACCGAAAAATCAAATTCAAAACGGAAGTTTCCGATTAATTTTATCAAAAGAATTGGTCAGGTTGAAGAACTGAATTGCAATAATATTTTGGAACACTTCTACTGCATTTCAACGACAGCAGCACTGAGGAAACGCGACTTGTAGCTAAGCCCAACATGTATTCGGTAGACTTAAACACGGAGCGAGCGCATAAGTATCGGCTGAGTACCTCAGCCAATCCTGCCCAAACGCATCTGATTGGTCCACACAGCTAAAATTACTTCCAGCCTTACCGAGGAACTTTGGCTAATACTGAAGAGTGGAGCTTTTGTGAGACTTGTTTACTGTTTTTAAATTAAACTTGCCACTTCCCAAACGTCGAATTTGTCTTTTTCAAGTGTAACACATCATTTTGAGTATTTTGAGTAGAAAGATGGAAAAATTACGCTTCCAATACGTCGAAACAAAACTAAGGTGAGGAAAAACCGTACGAAAAAGACCAAGCGTCTCACCATTTTTCTTGTTGAATGCAGATGATGTCTGTATTCTTTGCTTATTCATTCATATCTTCCGTCCTTGTAATTATAAGACCCTTTTATATACACCAAGAATGTTGATAATGAATATCTCCATGTAGATGTCTGAACATCATCTCACTTTTCAACGACGACAACTTTGTTTTTGCACGACCGACAGTACATGTTGTCTGGAAAGCCAGACAAAGGAGTACTAAAAAGTTCTCAATTTGTGATATATTGACTTGCAAAGTTAATATAATAAATTATTTATTGCCTTCGTTTAAATGGTCTGTTTTAGTTAAATATCAAAGTATTGTCTTTTATGTGGAACTCTATTTTAAAAATAGGCATGTCTAGACATGCGTGTATCTACTGCGTTCAATCATGCCTATAGCTACTAATGGTAAAAACAATGTTGTAATTACTGTATGTACTTGTAGTGACCTTGTAGCCTATTCAGGGCTGAACAAGATTTTTGTCGATGCTAGCCATGCTGTGTTTTTACCTTAAGAAAGGAACTCAGAGTAAAGCCAGCAAAGCACAGGAGGTTGAGCACTATTAAACAACTCTACTCATATCCGGCACAGAAGCATGAGTCCCAAGCCCATGCAGATATGTGCATGGTCACCCATTCAAATATTAACTCAATCAAATTGGGCTTCACTTAGGTCCTCGTGGTGAGAGGCAGTGTGATAATAGCTTGACTATTAAAGCTATGGTACTATTTAAAACCTATGGTAATAAAGTATGGTCATTGTTTAGTAGGCCAATTACATTTTAATACAGTACACCCCAATATCTCACAAAATTTGACTAAAGTATTTAAATAACTTTGTTGCAACAATTTGTCAAATAATAGTGCAATTCAATTGGTAGGTAAAGGAAAATCGTTTGAGATAACAAGCATCTGAAGTATGATTGCTGTGAAGTTTAGAAATAATGAAGTTGTGAACGAAGATCTCCAGCAATTGTGATCAAAATTATGAAAGCAACTTAGCAACTATACATTAATTGTTCTTCAAGAGTAGACGTATACTGTATATGCATGCATGCAGTAAAAGGTAGAATAAATATTTGGCATTCATGTCATAAATTTTTGCATGACATTGACAACTGCAGCATACAATTTAATTCCCCAATTTAAGACTTACCGTTTCGGTTTCACACTCTACATAGCGTGTCACTGACATTTGACCATTGTACAATATGTTATTTAATAGCATCATAATTTCGCTCGTGGACTACCACAGGTTTTGCACATTGTTGCTTGATCATGAAGCTAGTTTTGTTTTCTTAGAAGAAAATTTCATTTCTGTTCAGCAATGCTGTGAGTCTTGTTTACAAAGCTCGATCAGACTGCCGAATACATGTAAACATGTTGGCCTCCAAAGACTATTAAGAGGCTTTCAAAAACTTATCATCATTCCAACAACGTCTATAGTACATCACATTTAAAAATTGACTACGATTCAGACTTAAAATACTTACCAAGCTTGTAAAAACTTCTATTCTTGAAATAAATATAATCTCGCTCCTTGAACTGATTTCGCTCAATGATGCCATAGCACTGACTTACATGAAGTACTTGGTTTACAATTTTGGCTTCGGTGGTTTGTCGTGAGTCAATCGTTTAACTCTATGTTTTGATTGGCTCCGAAGCCATTTGGCATGAAAATACTTGATGTAGCATTGTTATATTGGATGTTAACTTAACTTAACTTACATTAACTTACATTAACTTAACTTACCTTAACTTACCTTAACTTACCTTAACTTACCTTAACTTACGCAGACGATAGCATAGTATCTACTCGCGCATGCGCAGTAGATACAAAAAACGGCAAAAGACAAAGCAGCTATACGTGACCTTCAAACATCATTTGAAAGCAAGGTCATAATATAAGCTTATATATTTTACAAATTCATTGACCAAACAAATTTAATCACTTCAGAATTGTTTTTATCTAAGACTCTTATGCTTCTCTTTACAATTTACATGGGTAATTGAAAGGTAAAAAGTTATAAATAAAAGATAATTCTCAAAACTTCACCAGCTCACTGGCTCGTTGTTGACTTGACTGTTGACATTTCAAACTGTCAGTGCGTAGTCGGGGGGGGGGGGCTCCCTTTTATGCGCTCGCTCCGTGTTTAAACCGTCTTCCCAACATAACTACTTTATTTTTCATTATTAGCGCTTCAGTGATATCTTGTCACAGCTATTGGCCTTGTGTGAAAAAAGAAGAAATGTAAGTTTGCTGATTTTTACAATTTGACAATTTTTTAAAACTACTCTACAAGTACAGTATATCTTGTGTAATTTGCGGACTGTATTTTTATCCAATTTATATCTTTAGGAGTTAGTGAGTGCTAGCAAGCAAGAAGTGATTGCTTCTGCCACCGCCGTCCTATGCAATGCTTCCTCCAAGTTGTGGTCTGCGACGCAGGAGTACATGCAAAACCCAGACCATCAGCATGCCAAGGTAACAAAAAGTACCGCAGGCGAACTCAGATGTCACTCAAATCAATAACCAAGTGTTTCACCTTTCAGGCCAGCAGAGACTATGTTGTGGGCCAGATTTTAATGGCGTGTTCAGAAATTATTAAGACTGTGGAAACGAAAGGAGAAACGAATATTCAGGAGACAACGTATCATTCTCAACAAAGTCTCGAACAGGCAAGTTTCTCTTGCTTCAATACTTCACTTTATTTTATTTTATTTCACTTCACTCTATTTCACTTCACTTCACTTTATTTCACTTCACTTCACTTCACTTCACTTCACTTCACTTCACTTCACTTCACTTCACTTCACTTCACTTCACTTCACTTCACTTCACTTCACTTCACTTCACTTCACTTCACTTCACTTCACTTCACTTCACTTCACTTTACTTTACTTTACTTTACTTTATTTTACTTTACTCTACTCTATTCTACTTCACTTTGGGGATTTTATTATTTTCTTGCAGAAGCCGCCAGAATCTGTAACAGGAAGGTTACCATCAGGGGAGGATCTTGACTACTATCTCGATGCTATTGTGAGAAACAGTCTTGCCGTAGCTGAGAAATGCGACCACCAGAAAAGAAAACTGCGAATCGTCAAGACATGTCAAGAAGTATGAAGTTCGTAAATTAGGGAAGGGTGTGCAAGGGGAGGTGACCTTACACTGACGACTTGTTAATGAATGTGCGTGGTCCGTGTTTTTAGGTGCTAGAGACGAGAAGTAAACTCAACAAAGCCCAAGAAGCCATTATTGCTAACCCTTCTTCTGAGAGATACAGGTACAGTTAGTCGGCAAAGAGGGAGAAAGGCGTACGATCCTAAGAACGTCACTCTGCGATGGAGGCTAGTGGAGAGCTTCAGCAACAGACGTTTTACAGCCACGGACGGCGTTTCAATTCAATAGCATTTTCCATTCAAAAAAATGATAATGAGCAATTTAAAATTCCAAGAGCAAAGTGAACGCCGTCGTCTACACAAGACGTCATTGAGAGCATTTCACGTTCTTGAGACGACGGGAACTTCTAGAACGTTCAGGCCTGTCATCGTTGTTTTACTACAATGAGACATGCATTTAAAGTAGACTGAAAGTTGTATTTTAAGGGGGATAATTTTATTACATTACAATATAAAATAAAGGATCTGTATTTTTATATAAAGATGAAATTTAAGCTTGTGAGTAACAGTTTAGATATGTGATTATTCATTGTCTTTGTATTGGGTGAAAAAAGTCTTTTCAAAAAATACGCGGTTCAGTAGTTCTGTATTGTATTCCTGTTCTTCCGGTCACCGTCCGTTTCTCAAAAACGCCTAATATGCTTAAGCTCTCCATTACTACTTAGTGCATTACCCTGGGGCCTGGGTGCCAGAGGCCCAAAAGGATTGGCGAGAAAAGGGTCTCTGGCACCCAAGGGTAGTACTACATGTACTGTGTGTCTTCTTGTACACATCATAAGTATACTAATATCCAGTATCGACTCTTTTCAACTCTGGTTTGTATAAGTCGATTCAACTTTTGTTTTATGCAATACGTAAACTTGGTCAACTAGGGGTCTGAAATATAAAAAATAGGCGCGCATAGCGTACATGTGCCCACCAGTGAGCTCTATATATAACCATATAACCGAACTGATATCTTTGGTTCGTCGATTGAAGCCACATGCTGGACAATTAGTGGACATACTGAACTACGTTTATAACATAGATGTGTTGCAACGGCGTTTCTGATTGGCTACCGTCCGTGCTCCATAACTCGATAGAGCACGGCAATTTCAAACGTAATGAGAAACTCGTTTTTAATCGGCGAAATAAATATTGTTTTCCGTTGTTTTGTGTCTGATTCTCTGTTATAAAAAAAATGGTTCATGGTTTGGCGTACTCCAATGAGTTATGGATGCACTTGGGAAGTTGGAGAGCACTCAAAAATCTTACGCTTTTTTCGTGCTCTCACAACTTCGCACGTGCATCCATAACTCTATGAGCACGGCAAACCATGAGCCATTTCTTAAAGTGCCTATGAAACGAAAATTAAGTCTGTCTTATTTGAAAGAATACTTAAAATGATAGAGTAACATCTTTTGCAGTTTTTCGTTTCCTTGCTTCGTTCTTGAGATATTTCAGTTTGTTTGATATGCAAATTAAACATTTGTGCATAATGAGTTATTGAAAAAAGTTATATATCTTTGCTATTATCAAACCA
The DNA here is from genome assembly GCA_964035015.1 of Corallium rubrum. NCBI lineage: Eukaryota > Metazoa > Cnidaria > Anthozoa > Scleralcyonacea > Coralliidae > Corallium > Corallium rubrum. The sequence continues at coordinate 11,570,806 of OZ036007.1, forward strand.
AAATAATTCGAGCTAAGCATGTGCGTGTGTTTCGCCCAGAACACTAAACAGGTAGATTTTCAAGTGATTATACAGTATTTTACAATAGCAAAGATACACAACTTTTTCGATAACTCATTATGCACTGTGACGTCGCAACATGCGACATTAGGGACCTTTAGCAAAGACAACGGGAACGTCAGTGACGACGTCCTTCAATTCATACAATGTAAAATCCCAAATATCATGAATTCATGCATCGTCCTCGTTGTACATGTTATCTCAACGAAAGAATCTTAGCGTACGCAGAACGACGTATTATACACAGTGAAAGTTGTTGGGTGAGTTTGACGTTAAATATTTTTTCAAACACCACCTTTCAAAGATTTTAGACAAAGCTAGAACGAAGCGAGCAATCTGAATTACGACATTTAACCCTTTATCGCCCAAAGATGTCTGTAGTATTTTACTCTGGCTAACGCCAGACGATTTTACTCGTCAATGGAGTGGCTATTGGGCGATAAAGGGTTAAAACAAATCCTGCATCACTGACACTGCAATTTCATGGGCTTGATATATATATATCACACAACAGTTTTCACTGTTCAATGCGTCGAGGTTGTCCTGAATACGAGGACGGTGCAGGGATTACTCTTGGGCCTTCAAATTGTTCACTGTCTTTGTTTTAGATGTAAATTTCTTCTGTACGAAGGACGTTTATGACGTTCCCGTTGTGTTTGCTAAAGGTCCCTATTTACATCAAACAAACTGAAATAGTGAGGGCCACTGGTTTGTCAGCGAAAGCTGTTATGTGTTTACCCTCTTTAAATAAAGTTGTTGTATTGTATTGTATTGTATTGTATTGTATTGTATTGTATTGTATTGTATTGTATTGTATTGTATTGTATTGTATTGTATTGTATTGTATTGTATTGTATTGTATTGTATGACTAGCATATATTACTCCAGTTATATATATATATATATATATATATATATATATATATATATATATATATATATATATATTTATCACATACTTGTGCCTTTATCAGGATGATAACAGCGGGACATAAAAACGATATGTCCCGCTGTACCGTATCTGTCCCGTCATATATCCCACTGTCCTGCGTTGCGAGCCCTAAAACATGATACAGGCACAAGTATGTGATAAATAGGTTATCACATTCGTGACTCGGTATATCAGTTTTATCGCTTTCAGGACGATATCGTAATTGTCCCTCGTTCGCTGCGCTCACTCGCGACAATAACAATATCGTCCCTCAAGCGATAAAACTGATATCACCTCGTCCCTCATGTGATAACCTATATATATATGTAGCTCACTGGTGTTTACTGCTTTCGAGCTGCATGAATTTTCACTCACTAGCGTAAAATATCGCGCGCTCGACTTTTCTATAATTATACAAATTACATAGTTTTCTATATTGTTCCACGTGCAAACTCACAAGACAAAAGACAAAAGAAACAGCGTTAGACCTCGCAAATTTACATTCAATTTCTTAGCCAAGGCAAAAATAACTTGTTTTATAGAAAACTCGAACTTCTCCATTGTTCAATAAAATACTCAAATTTCTATTTTATTTTTAAGACAAGAATTTGACTTACAAACTGACAAACTGCAACAGTGCTTGCATTATCTCGATCGCCGTGTTACCGTGGCAATCATCGCTGGCGTGTGCATCGAATTTGCTGACGTCGACACTCCTCTTCAGAATCTCATTACTGCCGCGACAAGCCCTGTGGTGGTAAGATACCTTGTACATGTAATTAGTTTGCTTCAGAGGCTCGGGCAATACAAAAGGAGGCTGCGCTCGCAAGATAATGCAGTACCTAATTACCTACTCTGCTTTATAAACAGACGCATTGGAAGCACAAGCTGTTAGCGCGCTGCCTCTCACCGCTGGAGTTAAGCCTGGGCGAATGGGGTCAGCAATCGAGTGGGTGACCACATTAGCTTAATGTGAGTAGAGTTGTTCATTGCATGTGCCTCGAGTTGTTTTCACCAGGTTCTCTAGCTTTCCTCCCTCAAAGTCAACATCATAGTTTCCCCAGTTTATCAAGGGTTGAGGCATATAGCACAACACACTCTATAATTACCGTAATTGTTTTTGTTGTATTTTGATATAGAATGGCAATTTGTTGAACTACAACCAGGCGATGAGTCGTTTAAAACAATGCCAGCAAGTATTTCTGGATCATTTTAGTAAACTCCGTCAAGCTGCCAATAACGCATCGTCTGTCGCAGCCGAACCTGATCGTAAGAAACACAATGTCTTGTGATGGCGTATTTATTATTGCTATTCTATATGATTATTATTGTCCCTGTGTCTCTGTCTGTCTGTCTGTCTGTCTGTCTGTCCGTCCGTCCGTCCGTCCGTCCGTCCGTCCGTCCGTCCGTCCGTCCGTCCGTCCGTCCGTCCGTCCGTCTGTCTGTCTGTCTGTCTGTCTGTCTGTCTGTCTGTCTGTCTGTCTGTCAGTTTGTCTGTTTGTTTGTTTGTTTGTTTGTTTGTTTGTTTGTTTGTTTGTTTGTTTGTTTGTTTGTTTGTTTGTTTGTTTGTTTTGTCTGTCTGTCTGTCTGTCTGTCTGTCTGTCTGTCTGTCTGTCTGTCTGTCTGTCTGTCTGTCTGTCTGTCTGTCTCTGTCTGTCTGTCTGTCTGTCTGTCTGTCTGTCTGTCTGTCTGTCTGTCTGTCTGTCTGTCTGTCTGTCTGTCTGTCTGTCTGTCTGTCTGTCTGTCTGTCTGTCTGTCTGTCTGTTTGTTTGTTTGTTTGTTTGTTTGTTTGTTTGTTTGTTTGTTTGTTTGTTTGTTTGTTTGTTTGTTTGTTTGTTTGTTTGTTTGTTTGTTTGTTTGTTTGTCTGTCTGTCTGTCTGTCTGTCTGTCTGTTTGTCTGTCTGTCTGTCTGTCTGTCTGTCTGTCTGTCTGTCTGTCTGTCTGTCTGTCTGTCTGTTTACGTCTGTCTGTCTGTTTGTCTTGTACTTTTTGTGTTTTAGGTGTTCACGCCATTCGTTCGGGTATTGGTCAAATTGAACGACTCGCCCCACAAATCATCAACACTTCTTCCGAAGTGCGTCAGAATCCCGTGAACGGAAAGAACTCACAAATTCTGAAGATCATTCAACAAGAATGGCGAACTCACGTCGGCGTGTTGTCGGATTTATCCGTGGGGGCCGTCAGTTCCGGAGATTTTCTGAGTACCACCGAAGCTCTTGCAAAGGAGAGTGTTACCAAGTGTCGAGAAGCTCTTGGGGAGCAAGACCTTGAGAAGCTAACGCATGAGTTGTCTTTGTTAGTTGGTATCTCCGAGAAGGCCGCTCACGTGTGTAAATCTGAGCTGAAAGGCGCCGCTGACCCCTTGTTCAAGAGTCGGTTGACGGTTGTGACATCAGCGGTGAATTCAAGTGAGAACGCGTTGGCTTTTTAAATAATTTTATAGTAGCAAAAAAATTGTTATGGTGTCGTGTCGTGTCGTGTCGTGTCGTGTCGTGTCGTGTCGTGTCGTGTCGTGTCGTGTCGTGTCGTGTCGTGTCGTGTCGTGTCGTGTCGTGTCGTGTCGTGTCGTGTCGTGTCGTGTCGTGTCGTGTCGTGTCGTGTCGTGTCGTGTCGTGTCGTGTCGTGTCGTGTCGTGTCGTGTCGTGTCGTGTCGTGTCGTGTCGTGTCGTGTCGTGTCGTGTCGTGTCGTGTCGTGTCGTGTCGTGTCGTGTCGTGTCGTGTCGTGTCGTGTCGTGTCGTGTCGTGTCGTGTCGTGTCGTGTCGTGTCGTGTCGTGTCGTGTCGTGTCGTGTCGTGTCGTGTCGTGTCGTGTCGTGTCGTGTCGTGTCGGGCTGGGCTGGGCTGGGCTGGGTTGGGTTGGGTTGGGTTGGGTTGGGTTGGGTTGTGTTGTGTTGTGTTGTGTTGTGTTGTGAAGTCTGGTCTGGTCTGGTCTAGTGTGGTCTGGTCTAGTCTAGTCTAGTCTAGTCTAGTCTAGTCTAGTCTAGTCTAGTCTAGTCTAGTCTAGTCTAGTCTAGTCTAGTCTAGTCTAGTCTAGTCTAGTCTAGTCTAGTCTAGTCTAGTCTAGTCTGGTCTGGTCTGGTCTAGTGTGGTCTGGTCTAGTCTAGTCTAGTCTAGTCTAGTCTAGTCTAGTCTAGTCTAGTCTAGTCTAGTCTAGTCTAGTCTAGTCTAGTCTAGTCTAGTCTAGTCTAGTCTAGTCTAGTCTAGCCTAGTCTAGTGTGGTCTGGTCTAGTCTAGTCTAGTCTAGTCTAGTCTAGTCTAGTCTAGTCTAGTCTAGTCTAGTCTAGTCTAGTCTAGTCTAGTCTAGTCTAGTCTGGTCTGGTCTGGTCTGGTCTGGTCTGGTCTGGTCTAGTCTAGTCTGGTCTGGTCTGGTCAGGTCTGGTTTAGTCTAGTCTAATCCAGTCTAGTCTAGTCTGGTCTAGTCTGGCCTAGTCTAGTCTACTCTAGTCTAGTCTAGTCTGGTCTAGTCTGGTCTGGTCTGGTCTGGTCTGGTCTGGTCTGGTCTGGTCTGGTATACAGAATACAGATTTTAATTACTTCTTCCCACAGGGGCTTTTCAAGAGCAATTTACATTACTAAATTTCAAGTGTCCGAGGCGAAGGCATATTAAAGGCGCTCGAAGCAGCCGCCCTACGACACATTTATGACACACATGTCAGACCACGAATCACAGACCTAGGTGTTGACTTTATGGAGGGAGGAAAACCGGAGAACCCGGCGAAAAACCCTCGAAGCACAGGAGAGACCAACTAAACTCTACTCACATGAGTGTTCCAAGCTCGAGAACGGGGTTATTCCCAGACGGTCACCCATCCAAGTACTAACCCCGTCGAACCGGCTTAACTATTGGTGAGAGGCAGCGCCCTAACAGCACACGCCATAACAGCACAGACCATCTGGTCTGGTCTGGTCTAGTTAGTCTAGTCTAGTCTAATCCAGTCAATAGTCTAGTCTAATGTACAGTGTGTACGTAGTGTGGTGTACTTTGCTGTTCTATACTTTACAGTGTCAAAATATTCAGAGTGTAAATCTTTGCTGCTCTTGCAAGTGGTAGTTATTATGAAATTCTTTTTCTTCAGTTTTACCAGAAGTGGCAACTTTATCTACGGACGTGATTTGCAACATACAAGAAACTCAACTTCACGTAAAATTTTTGGAGCGAGCTGTAATTCTCACTGAGAAACTGGGAGAGATGAGATCGATAGTGAAGAGATCGCCAGTTCATCTGAAAGGTATTGCCAGATACTCCCACACACATAATTGATTGTAGGCTCTTCCTATAGCATGAGGCGGTTTCTATGAAAAAATCGAAAACCGTTCCCCAAAAAGCGGCCAAGTCGATCGTTCCTTTAGAAACGTATGATGTTGCCATACGGACGAACAGACAAACAAGCAAACAGACAAACAAACAAACAAACAAACAAACAAACAAACAAACAAACAAACAAACAAACAAACAAACAAACAAACAAACAAACAAACAAACAAACAAACAAACAAACAAACAAACAAACAAACAAACAAACAAACAAACAAACAAACAAACAAACAAACAAACAAACAAACAAACAAACAAACAAACAAACAAACAAACAAACAAACAAACAAACAAACAAACAAACAAACAAACAAACAAACAAACAAACAAACAAACAAACAAACAAACAAACAAACATTCAAACAAACAAACAAACAGGCAAGCAAACAAACAAACAGACAAACAAACAAACAAACAAACAAACAAACAAACAAACAAACAAACAAACAAACAAACAAACAAACAAACAAACAAACAAACAAACAAACAAACAAACAAACAAACAAACAAACAAACAAACAAACAGGCAGGCAGGCAGGCAGGCAGGCAGGCAGGCAGGCAGGCAGGCAGGCAGGCAGGCAGGCAGGCAGGCAGGCAGGCAGGCAGGCAAACAAACAAACAAACAAACAAACAAACAAACAAACAAACAAACAAACAAACAAACAAACAAACAAACAAACAAACAAACAAACAAACAAACACACAAACACACAGACACACAGACACACAGACACACAGACACACAGACACACAGACACACAGACACACAGACACACAGACACACAGACACACAGACACACAGACACACAGACACACAGACACACAGACACACAGACACACAGACACACAGACACACAGACACACAGACACACAGACACACAGACACACAGACACACAGACACACAGACACACAGACACACAGACACACAGACACACAGACACACAGACAAACAAACAAACAAACAAACAAACAAACAAACAAACAAACAAACAAACAAACAAACAAACAAACAAACAAACAAACAAACAAACAAACAAACAAACAAACAAACAAACAAACAAACAAACAAACAAACAAACAAACAAACAAACAAACAGACAAAAATCGGAGGTAAAAACCAAACTCCCTGGTGAAGGTAATTAATAAGTGTAGATAAATCTACCAGCTACGGATTTTTACAAATGTGATGTCCAAGCTTATATAATAGTGCTAGTCATTGGTTAAATTGTCTAATTATATTGTTCTTCAGAAAACAGCTTCGAAGAAGGTGATTTGAAACTTGTAGGACCTCCTGCCATCAATGTCATGACCAGTAGTGTAACGGGTAAGAATGGACTTTTTGTAGTTTTTTTATTATTTATTAATTTTTTTTAGTACTAGGTCAAGTTGAATGCAAGTCGTGAGATGATGGTTTACTTTATATATTAACAGGCTGATTTCTTCTTTGGGGGAGCACAGGTGGCGTGAGCCCTTAGCACGCTGCCTCTACCATAAGTTAATTCCAGTTAGTACAGGGTTAGTACTTTTGGTAAAATTTTGTAAATAAGTAGTTTATAAAAAGTTCTAAAGTATATATAATTTTAAAAAAATTTCATAAGACAGAACTTTTTTTAAATCGATAATTTTTATAGCGAAAAATCTGTCCCTACAACCTACCTTCACTTTTTGCATGGATATACTCTACAACAATATCTATCATCTCAGCAATTTTTAAGCAAATTCACCGAAGCAAACGGAAGAGATGCCGCTTGAATTATACCATATTTGAAAATATACCAAAATTCCAACGTCATTATTACTATGGTAACAGCAAATAATTGAAATTTTTAATAAATATTTTATATCTGCAATAGTTCTGCTATAGTAAGGTATACTTAGTATTTATCTAACAAATATTTTAAACTTATGAATAACATTAGATAACGAGCGTATGAAATAGCGCGCATTTATTTAAACTCTAGGGAGCCACCTTAAAGTATCTATGAAGTAAAAATTCATTGAAATTTTAATTTATTGACGACACATTTCAGACCAGGGATCACAGCTAAGACGTAGGTGTTGATTTTACGGAGGGAGGAAAAATCCCTACTCACATGATTTCCAAGCTCGACAGTCAACGGGTCATTCCCAAGCGGTCACCCATCCAAGTACTAACCCTGTCTGACCGAGCTTAAGGTGAGGTAATACCGGCAACATTTTTCTTCAACTTTCAACGCAACTTTGTTGCATTGCAAGTTGAAAAGCGTTGTTGCACGTATTACCACCCACCTTAAACATTGTCACGGAACAATGATTTTGTTGCAAGTTGAAAAAAATTGTTGAGAAAAGTAGACTCCAGTTCCACATGCTGCAACATCCTGATTCAACTTGCAACAAAATCATTGTTGCGTGACAATGTTTAATGTAAGTAAGTAAGTAAGTAAGTAAGTAAGCAAGCAAGCAAGCAAGCAAGCAAGCAAGCAAGCAAGCAAGCAAGCAAGCAAAGCAAGCAAGCAAGCAAGCAAGCAAGCAGGCAGGCAGGCAGGCAGGCAGGCAGGCAGGCAGGCAGGCAGGCAGGCAGGCAGGCAGGCAGGCAGGCAGGCAGGCAGGCAGGCAGGCAGGCAGGCAGGCAGGCAGGCAGGCAGGCAGGCAGGCAGGCAGGCAGGCAGGCAGGCAGGCAGGCAGGCAGGCAGGCAGGCTAGCTAGCTAGCTAGCTAGCAAGCAGTAAGTAAGTAAGTAAGTAAGTAAGTAAGTAAGTAAGTAAGTAAGTAAGTAAGTAAGTAAGTAAGTAAGTAAGTAAGTAAGTAAGTAAGTAAGTAAGTAAGTAAGTAAGTAAGTAAGTAAGTAAGTAAGTAAGTAAGTAAGTAAGTAAGTAAGTAAGTAAGTAAGTAAGTAATAGCATTTATTTAAACACGGTAAGTGTAACTGCAGTGTGGGTGGTAATAGTGCAACAACGCTATCCCACTTGCAACGCAGCAATGTTGCAGCAATTTGTTGCTCGTATTACTTCACCTTTAGCTTTTTGGCGAGAGGCAGCGCGCAAACAGCACACGCCACCCGTGCTTGCTCCCAACTTGACCTTGTAGTAATGTAGGTAAAGCACCTGACCAAATAACTAAACTGCGCGTTATAGTGGAGTATGTAACGCGTTGAACTTTTAGGTTTTTCAAAGGTTAACTCAGAATCTCCAAATGTTCGTTATCCGTCTCCTCGAACGGTCCAACAACCTGAAAATACCCAAGGAAGGAACAGTCCTCTGGTGATGGTAAGTATTTAAAGTGCTTATATCACTTGTGGGATTTTGACGTATTTAAATAGAGCAGAAAAAAATCAGTTAAGTTATTTTGCCGTTTTTCATTTATGAACATGCCAATTCTCAAAAATTTCCGTCGTTCATTTTGACACCTTGGGGGCCTGGGACTCAGGATATCCAAACACTGAGACGTTTGCTGAAAACCGAGGCGAACAAACGTCTCAGTGTTTGGATATTTACACACACACACACACACACACACACACACACACACACACACACACACACACACACACACACACACATATATATATATATATATATATATATATATATATATATATATATATATATATATATATATATGTACGGGGCCTTGCCAATCAGAGCGCGCATATATAGAGGACACTTTATTTTATAAAAAAATAATTATAACTACTACATGGTTGTTATAAGTTATTCGTACCCGACTCTACACCAAATTATCTATTCTGTCCCGAACAATGGTGTTTGGATCATAACATTTCTTTTTGCAGTATCGACTGTTTATCTTTGCTTTTGTCTTTTCCTTATTTAGATGCCTGGTCCTGAGTGCAGTAGTTTACCACCGACTCAAATGTCGTCGCGATCGATAAAAAACAGGAACTCGTGTGATATTGAGAATTATATAAAAGAAACAAGACTTTGTTTATTGTTAGGTAATGGGAAAATGTTCTGCATATATGTTGCGATAATGTGTGAATGTATAGCCGTGTTTACACTGCAAGCCATGGCCTGGCCCGGGGTAAATGTGTCGCGTTTACACTGGCACAAGCCTGGCCAAGGCCAAAGCATAGGCCAACAAAAGAGGCAAGCCCAGATATTCTGGCCAAGGCCTGACCTAGGCCAGCCCAGGACATGTTTACACTGCGAAGGCTTGCAGTGTAAACAGGAGTTTGGGAGTACAGGAATTTAGGTAAACCGGAATTCAGGAAAACAGGAATTCAAGAAAACATGAATTTAGGAAAACAGGAATTCAAGAAAACAGGAATTTAGGAAAACAGGAATTCAAGAAAACAGGAATTCAAGAAAACAGGAATTCAGGAAAACAGGAATTCAGGAAAACAGGAATTCAAGAAAACAGGAATGCAGGAAAACAGGAATTCAGGAAAACAGGAATTCAAGAAAACAGGAATTTAGGAAAACAGGAATTCAAGAAAACAGGAATTTAGGAAAACAGGAATTCAAGAAAACAGGAATTTAAGAAAACAGGAATTCAGGAAAACAGGAATTCAAGAAAACAGGAATTCAGGAAAACAGGAATTCAGGAAAACAAGAATTCAAGAAAACAGGAATGCAGGAAAACGGGAATCAGGGAGTACAGGGATTTGGGAAAACAAAAATTTGGGAGTAAAGGAGTTCAGGAAAACATGAATTTGGAAAAAATAATTTAGGAAAATATGAATTTGGGAATACAGGAATATATGAATACTTGGACAGACAACATCACCGCAATCAACTGACCACACATAACCACAACACCCACACATAACCGTTATTCCTACACATGACGTAATGAACCAGACACAAATACAAGCGAACCTGACAGAAACATTTCACTTGCATGACTCTGAAGATAACCGCCACTGAGGCCGAGACTAGACTAACCTAGACAGACAACTTTAGTATAATTTGTAGTTATGGTTTTAAAGCTGATTGATCATAAATTGTTCTCCTTGACGTAATACAAGGACTAAATCTGCATAACTGGCTGTTCATTTTTCGTAGGATTAATTCTCGTCGAAGCCAACGACATTCAAATGCTCACTAAGCTGTCGTCGTTGCTGCGTGGTACGCCGTCGTCGTTAATGTCTCGTCTACTCGACGCTGTTTCGCAATCCGATTATGCCCTCGTTGAACGTCGCTGCAACGAGCTTTCTCGTCGTGCGTCCAGTCTAAAAGATTTCGTCGACGAGCCTGCTTTAAGAAGGTCGAAAAATAAGGACGCGTCGAGGTATGAAGGGCTTTCTTTCTTTTCTTTCTTCCTTCCTCTTGGCCTTTTTTATTTTTCCTTCTTTCTTTCTTTCCTTCCTTCCTTCCTTCCTTCCTTCCTTCCTTCCTTCCTTCCTTCCTTCCTTCCTTCCTTCCTTCCTTCCTTCCTTCCTTCCTTCCTTCCTTCCTTCCTTCCTTCCTTCCTTCCTTCCTTCCTTCCTTCCTTCCTTCCTTCCTTCCTTCCTTCCTTCCTTCCTTCCTTCCTTCCTTCCTTCCTTCCTTCCTTCCTTCCTTCCTTCCTTCCTTCCTTCCTTCCTTCCTTCCTTCCTTCCTTCCTTCCTTCCTTCCTTCCTTCCTTCCTTCCTTCCTTCCTTCCTTCCTTCCTTCCTTCCTTCCTTCCTTCCTTCCTTCCTTCCTTCCTTCCTTCCTTCCTTCCTTCCTTCCTTCCTTCCTTCCTTCTTCTTTTTCCTTTTCCTGCCCTTCCTGCCCTTCCCTTTCCTTCCTACCTTCCTTCTGTCTTTCCTTCCTTCCTTCCTTCCTTCCTTCCTTCCTTCCTTCCTTCCTTCCTTCCTTCCTTCCTTCCTTCCTTCCTTCCTTCCTTCCTTCCTTCCTTCCTTCCTTCCTTCCCTCCCTCCCTCCCTCCTTCCTTCCTTCCTTCCTTCCTTCCTTCCTTCCTTCCTTCCTTCCTTCCTTCCTTCCTTCCTTCCTTCCTTCCTTCCTTCCTTCCTTCCTTCTTCCTTTCTTTACTTACTTCCTTTCTTCCCTCCTTTCTTTCTTCCGTTCTTCTTTTTTCCCTTCCTTCTCTCCTTCCCTCCTTCCTTCTTTTCCTCCTTCTTTCTTTCTTCACTCATTCTTTCCTTTATGCTTTCTTTTAATGCACTACTACATCCATTCCACCATCTTTCGTTTTCTCTTTCCTTTCTTTCCTCCTTCCTTCCATCCTTTCCTCCCTTTTTCCTTACCTCCTTTTATCCCTAGCTCCCTTTTCCTTCTCTTTCCATCTTCCCCTTTCCTTCTTTTCTTTTCTTTATCCATCTTTCCTTTCTTCCTTCTTTCCTTCCTTCCTTCCTTCCCTTTTCGTTCCTTCTCCCCTTTATCATTTGTTTACTTACTAATCTATTTACTTCAAATACAGTCTTGCCATAAACACCTCGTTAGAAGTTTACGAAAGCACAGCAGATGTTGTTCAACTCGCATGGAAAGTAGCGTCCAACCCTAGCGACATGAAAGCAGCCACTCAGCTCAAAACCAAGTGTGATGACTGGAGCGACAAGCTGGATATTGTTCGTGTCACTGTTGACAAACTGGTCAACCCATGGTCAGTAGTGCTATCCTTGGTGGTCCAAGCCGTCACCTTAAGGGATCAAAAGCTATATTCTAAACAGGTTAGACTGGTTGTTTTTTTAAAGGTTTTAATGGTCATAACGGTATAATTTGAGAAAGATTAGTTAAGGGATCAAAAACTATATTCTAAACAGGTTAGACTGGTTGTTTTTTTAAGGTTTTAATGGTCATAACGGTATAATTTGAGAGAGATTAGTTAATACAAAACTTTTATTATTTATTTCCTGGCCTTTTGGCTTGTTGTCTTAGGCCTCATTAGAGCAATGACCGCATGTGAGAAGAGTGCTCCCAGTTTTTAGGCACTCGAGTTTTCTCCTGTAGTAACACTGAAACAACGACGACCTTTACTGGACTTCTAGAGAGAACAGTTTAGATATGACTGATAGGGTTGTGCAGTATAAATAAAGTTAGTTTAGTTTACTCCAGTTTCGTCCTGTAGTAATAAATAATAATAATAAATAATATTTACAATTTATATTGCGTATATTCTATACAATAATCATATGCGCATATACAATAATCATCGGCTCACGAATTACAGCTAAGACCTAGGTGTTGGTTTTGCGGAGGGAGGAAAACCGGAGAACCCGGTGAAAAACCCTCGAAGCACAGGAGAGACCAACTAAACTCTACTCACATGAGTCTCAAGCTCGAGAACAGGGTTATTCCCAGACGGTCACCCATCCAAGTACTAACCCCGTCCAACCGGCTTAACTATTGGTGAGAGGCAGCGCCCTAACAGCACACGCCAACCGTGCTCCCTGACACTGGACGAATGAGGGTTGGCCCTTACTGGACTTCTATAGAGAGAACATTTTAAATACGACTGATAGGGTAGCCTGAGTAAACAGCCGCCTCTTCTCGCTCGCCCCTGGCGGAAGAGACGTCTGAACAACGAGCCAAGAAATTCCATACTGATGACGTAAATCTACCGAGATTCGGGTAGTAGCGCTGATTGGTTACTTTGTAATCATACGATAATTAATTCAAAACTCGGCTCGACCAAGATCAACTCCAACATCATTCCTGTCTGAAATAATAAAGTTAAAGCTTAGTTTTTGCCAACAAAGAAAGATAGATAGATACTTTTGCTAAAGCGAGTTTGAGTTGCCATAACCAGCAACATTTCCCATCGAAATTGAACGATTTTGCCAGACATCAAGCGCCACCCGAATCTCGGTAGATTTACGGCATCAGTATGGAATTTCTTGGCTACTGATAGGGTTATCTAGTCTAACTAACGTTAGTTTAGTTTACTGGTCTCCTCCTGTAGTAAAAACTGGACTAATGATGGTTAGCCTTTACTGGACTTCTAGATAGAACAGTTTAGATATGACTGATAGGGTTATCCAGTCTAAATAACGTTAGTTTAGTTTAGTTTACTCTGGTTTCCTCCTGTAATAACACTGGACCAATGAGGGATGGCCTTTGCTGAGCCTAGAGAACAGCTTAGACATGTCTGAGTATCCAATTACACAGATCCCTCATTGGTCCGATGTTGCTACAGGAGGAAACAAGAATAAACTAAGCTAACTTTGTTTACTCTAGACAACCCTATCAGTCATATTCAAACTGTTCTCTCTGCAACAATGGCGCCGAAATTATAAATAGTGTGGACATCTATGATCCTGTTTCGTTCGGGAGTAGACGTCCAGTAAAGGCCACCCCTTATTCTTACAGTGTTACTACAACAAGAAACCACAGTAAGTTAACTTTATTTATACTGAGTGCAGTATCACATTTTTTGACATCGTTTTGTTTTCTTCTAAGATCTCTAATCTGAAGCAACACGTACTACGCATGCGAGAATTGGCATTATCCGCTAAATCGGCTGCGGACGCAGAAGACGCCGTTGACGTAAGCGTGGAGGGTGAGCCCCCCGCAAGGAATCCCGAAGCACTGCGACGTATTGAACTTGTGATGGTGAAGTCTGCCGAAATGGATGAATTGACAAGAAGATTTATAACAGTGTCACAGGTACACCATGACTGAACTAGCGCTTGTAGTTATACGATAAAGTTTATTTATTATTATACTGAAAGACGATACTTT
>OZ036007.1:11587210-11699710 GCA_964035015.1 Corallium rubrum
TCGAAGGAAGCACGCGAATGTGTTTCTCTCACAACTCAAACATGTAGATTTTCAAGTGATTATGTTTGATAATACATATAATCTTCTCCGATGACTTATTAGGCACATGTGATGTCAAAATGTTTAATTTGCATATCAAACAAACTGAAATATCTCAACAACGAAGCAAGGAAACGAAAACTGCCAAAGAAGTTACTCTGTCAAATAAGCCTGACCCAATTTTTGTTTCATAAAAGGTTTAAAGCACACAACACCAACTGAACTACATTCGTTGTTTATTACTAGTTTTTTTTTATTGCAAAAAGTTGAAATTGTCTAAAGTGAAACTGATGTATTTTAGGTCCACCTCTTTACGTCACTCATCGACGATATGACCGCTGATGTGTCGGCTCACGTGGATCGGATCGCGGGCGCTGCCTTGTCCGTGAATCGCGCCGACAGGAGCATGAAACTGGAGTACCTGCGAGACTTTGAAGAACAGTCGAATAAACTCTCGTCGAAAGTGGCCCGCGTGAGGAACCATGCGTGTCTGACCATAAGCAAGAGTGACGACCAGGAGAAAGTTCAAATGGTTCGAGACACGTGTGACTTCCTAGATCGCCTGACACCGCAAGTTATTGCCGCGGCCAGAGGACTAGCAGGTAGATCTGGGCACAAATAATGACGTCATTTGTTAAGGTTACTGTAGACCTTCAAACCAATTTTTTTTTTTTTTGATTCCCTGAAAGTGAAGCTTTTTATGAGGGGTGTCAGATTCTGGAAAGGAAATCATGTTTTTTTTTTATTTCTAAACAAGGAAAAAGCGCATTATTTACTTTCACTTATAGGCTGGAAGTGACAAGAGGTTTCTTTCACACGGCTTTTTTTCAAAGAAATGTTTTGAGCTAAAGTAAGAACTTTAAAAAGCTATAAGCGAACACAAATTTATCAGAATCATCTAAAAATTGATATTCGAGTAAATTAATATTGTGGTGACAAAAGTGTGCCTGGGAATTGTAAAATTTTCAATATTTATCGTTTTACGGCCTTTTATGCAAGCCCATTCAACCTCCTGTGAGAGCTGTAATAGTAAAAATTCGATAACTTTAAAAGTATTTGGAATTTTTACAAACCCAGACACACTTTTTTTCCTGTGATATTTATCTATCATACTGCCAATTTTCAGAGCATTATAGTAAATAGTTGTTCGTTTATAGCATTTCGAATTGGAATGAAAACTTTAATAAACAGAAGCGCTATTTTTTTGCTGCACATTACCAGAAATTTGGGTCATTTGTGCCGCTGCTCTCGGTCAATGGCTATATTCACCTAATAATATAATTATGTATTCTAGAATTTCTAATGAGTGTGATTCTACTGTATTCTAGTGTTTCTCATTATTCAGGTCATTGAGTTCTTTAGAATTCGCCTAAATCGTGCACGATAAGGACTGTGAAATCAAGCAAGTTCAAGCGCTTTTGGAAGTACTATGCTAGAGACAAATTAGGACCTTTATGTGCTCTCGAAGTAGACTGACTCATGCCGAATGCAACGCGAGTCGGGCACTTCGCATCGCCCGTAACGTTGTTGGTCAATTTGGCCAATTTCTAGAACCTGTTTTGCAAAGATTACTATGGCTAACACTATGGATAGCAGCACTTTCAGTGCAAAAATAAGACGAGCTAGGGAAGTATTTTGACGTCGAAGTAAGCAAACGCTTTTTAACTGTTCCTTAGTCCATGCTGAAGTCAAATGGAGTCGGGCAAAGAAGAAATATGTCACCGTTTTAGCAAAATTTGAATTATTATGTGCTCTCATTATTTACTGTTGAGAATCTCCATTATTGTGGTCCTTAATACGCACGCGCGCCACCATCTTGTCCCAAATTTCTGGTAATGAGTCTTGTAGCCAGTAAAATCAGCTTTCGAATAATGTATAGGTTTTGGTATATGCAATAAACGGACGAAGCGCTATAATGTTTTCCCTAAAACGCAACCCGAAGGTCTACAGTAACCTTAAGTGGCTTCAAGACAATATATAATTAGTACCAACTGAAAGATTAAATAAATTACAAAAATGGTGTAAACAGATATCGTACAGGTTATCTGAAATAACTAACTAGTGTTAACGAGTCAGATAACCTTATGAATAGTTTGAGCCATTGTGGGGTCAATATTTGAAGTGTCAGAGTACCCCCACGGTCCTTGAAATTTCTGGAAAATTTTTCGATAGTTTAATTTTCGACCAAAATGTTACCTGGAATTTAAGCCGATTTTTTGTCACAATGTAACGAACTTCATATTGTAGGCACATCTACGTCCTAGAATTTACCTTAAGCCGGTTTTCCACTAGGCGATTTTATTCGCGCGAAGCGACTTTCTTTTGTTCGAATTCAATAGATTTCTGATTAGTTCCAGCTCAGAGCTCATGAGACAAAAGAAAAAGTCGCTTCGCGCGAAAAAAATCGATCGCCTAGTGGAAAACCGGCTTTACAGGTATATACATTTTACACATGACGCCAATCTAGAGGACAGCTTCAAAGTCCCACTGTTGAGCAGAGCGAATTAATAATGGTAATTTTATTGTTTAGAAGCCTTTTTTCCCCTTCACTATAAGGGACCAAGGCCCGCCCCGTTTACACTATTACGGTACGGTCAGTCTTCCGTTGAAAATCACTACGTTTCTTTGTTGTGTTTACACTTCCGGAGAGGTTTTCCGTAGCGTAGTCACAATTAACGCTTAGTACTCCGGCTGCAAATCACTACGCTATGGTAAATTTACCGTACCGTCATAGTGTAAACAGACGATTTTTGGCTACGGAACTCTCACCCCAATCCAGACCACAACCGTACCGTAATAGTGTAAACGGGTCTATAGAAAGTTCTTGAAAGGCCTAGAAAACGTTTTGTTTTTTGGAAAGATGGGGACCCTGCTTTTTACTGGAGTCAGATCGGGATACTAACAAAATATTTTTAGGATAGGAAATACGATATGTGTTGTTTGTGTTTTCTAGACAACCCAGATCAGCCAACTGTGGAGCATTTTCAAATGCTGAGGCGGCAGTGGGCATCCAGAGCGCATTTCCTCATGGCGACGCTGCAAACCTTTAAAAATGTCCAATATTCCTCCGTAGAAGGTAAAACTAATGATTACTTAATGAATGAAATGGATTGACGTAGAGTGGAGTGACTAGAACCGAATGCAATAGTGGAGTAAAGAAAAATATTTGAGTAAAACAGTACGGAGAGGAGTAAGACAAAGTAGAATAGAACGGGATTGGGAAGAATGGGATTAAATGGGATAGAATGGGATTAAGTAGGATAGGATGGGATTGAGTGGAATAGAATAGAATGGGATGGAATGGGATGAAATGGGATTGAGTGTGATGGAATGGGATTGAGTGTGATGGAATGGGATTGAGTCGGATAGAATTGGGTTGAGTGGGATAGAATGGGATTTAGTAGGATGGAATGGGATTGAGTGATGGAATGGGATTGAGTGGGATGGAATGGGAATGAGTGGAATGGAATGGGATTAATTGGGGTTAAGTATGATGGAATGAGATTGAGTGGAATGGATTGGGATTGAGTGGGATAGGATGGCGTGGGATAGGAGTCAGATGGAATGTGATGGAGTGGAATAGCGTGTCATGTGATGGAATTGAATGAGATAGACCGTAGTGGAATGGTGTGTGACGGAACGGAACGCGATAGTCATATTGAATAGAAAGACGTACTCTATTTCTAATCATATTTTGTTCCAGCGACCAATTTATATTTCCGTCATAACGCCGGTTTACCACTTGGCGTCATTTTTGGCGGGAAGCGACTTTTTCTTCTCTCTTGTGAACTGCCTTGCAACTAATTTACAAATGTATTTATTTATAACAATAGATAGTCGGCTCGGGTAAAAAAATATCGCATAAGTGTAAAACCGGCTTGACGTTTTCTTTTATCTGTAGTTGTCACAAGAGAACTCCTAGCGTTGATTGACAACAGTGGTCACGGCAGGCCTGATGTCTTGCCAGCCAGCGGTTACACCATTCGAGATGCTCCTATACACTATCACCCAGAACCTGTGGAAAGACCTCGGACTTCTCCCAACGTATATTCCTCCACGCCTAGCCGAAACACGCCCGCGAACCGACAAGCGCGGGTTTCATCTGGTGCTGTAAATAGTGCACCCGTGCGTACTACTAAGGAACGTGTTGATGATCTCCAGGCGTCTTTTGACGTCATTGATGGATTGGTGTCGTCGTTAAGCGACCTGGCCATGCGTCGTGAGGTTGGTTTTTAAAGTTTTGATTACGATATTAAGACTGCGTTCACACTAGTCCGGTATAGAAGATAAACGGTAAAATGTGGTTACGTTCACACGAATCCGTCATAATTCAACGACGCTTTGAAGGCGTTCACACGACACCGGAACCTTCTGGTGTACATCCAGTATTTCAATGCTGTGCAATGTTTAAATAGCCATATCTCGTCAAAAGTAAATGGAAACAAGGAGCAATTCAAAGAATAATATCTCTAATAGTGTATAGTGCATTCTAGATTTACAATTTTAGTCTTTCTGTTAGGAACTCACCTTATTGACTTCATCTTCTCCTATTTACACTGCCTAGTCATTGTTGTAATAATGTTTTAATTGTTCAAACAGCAGCAGAAGTTCTTAGCAGATGCTTTCCGAAGTCGAGAAGACAAATAAAGTTTTCCATCATTGAAAAATACGCCAGCCGTTTGGTTAGGAGCCGAAAATTTAGGAACTGTGTACTAAAGCGGAGCGAAAAGTGCCGGATCTTGTGTTCACACGACACCGCCAAGGTTTCCGTTTTCATCTCGCTCCGTCTAGAAATCGTTTTCAAAACGCTCCGGTTAGAGCGCCGTTTTCACACAATTTCGATCCGGTGCCGTGTGAACGCAACGGCGTTTTGTGACTTTTTAGCGCCGTTTTCAACTCGCTCCGGACTCGTGTGAACGGAGTCTAAGTCTATTAGTACATGTTTGTGAAAGTTGCTCGTCTGGTTTAGTGTAGTCTTGAGAAAGACTATTAGTTTGTCAAGACTACACTAACCTAGACGAGCACCTTTCACAAACATGTACTAATAATACTCCAAGCTTCAAACCATTTACTTTACTTGAGAGTAGTGTAACCTTCTGTACACTTTGACGTGTCTATATAGCGAATAACGTGTTAGTGGTTTTGAACAGATCAACATGACAGGGGCATTTACTGCAAATTTCAAGTAAATCTGCTGCATAGTTTTTGAGCTATAAAACTTTTAAAATTTCCCCATGGCTTATTCATTTTTGAACATACTGACTGCGGCCAGCTAGCTTCCAGGCATCTTTATTTTCTTTAAAAGTAATATTGGGCATTTCACTCGATTACATAGCGTGTTCTGAGGATTTTGGGTGAAGGAAAATTCGAGTGTAGAATATATACATTTTAACACCAAACCGGGACCAGTTGCGAAAAATGCAACTACACAGGCCTTTGTTTGTTTGTTTGTTTGTTTGTTTGTTTGTTTGTTTGTTTGTTTGTTTGTTTGTTTGTTTGTTTGTTTGTTTGTTTGTTTGTTTGTTTGTTTGTTTGTTTGTTTGTTTGTTTGTTTGTTTGTTTGTTTGTTTGTTTGTTTGTTTGTTTGTTTGTTTGTTTGTTTGTTTGTTTGTTTGTTTGTTTGTTTGTTTGTTTGTTTATTCGTTAGTTAGTTAGTTAGTTAGTTAGTTAGTTAGTTAGTTAGTTAGTTAGTTAGTTAGTTAGTTAGTTAATTAGTTCGTTTGTTCGTTTTTTTTGGTTAGTTTTTTTTGTTCGTTCGTTCGTTCGTTCGTTCGTTCGTTCGTTCGTTCGTTCGTTCGTTCGTTCGTTCGTTCGTTCGTTCGTTCGTTCGTTCGTTCGTTCGTTCGTTCGTTCGTTCGTTCGTTCGTTCGTTCGTTCGTTCGTTCGTTCGTTCGTTCGTCCGTTCGTTCGTTCGTTCGTTCGTTCGTTCGTTCGTTCGTTCGTTCGTTCGTTCGTTCGTTCGTTCGTTCGTTCGTTCGTTCGTTCGTTCGTTCGTTCGTTCGTTCGTTCGTTCGTTCATTCGTGTGTTTGTTTGTTTGTTTGTTTGTTTGTTTGTTTGTTTGTTTGTTTGTTTGTTTGTTTGTTTGTTTGTTTGTTTGTTTGTTTGTTTGTTTGTTTGTTTGTTTGTTTGTTTGTTTGTTTGTTTGTTTGTTTGTTTGTTTGTTTGTTTGTTTGTTTGTTTGTTTGTTTGTTTGTTTGTTTGTTTGTTTGTTTGTTTGTTTGTTTGTTTGTTTGTTTGTTTGTTTGTTTGTTTGTTTGTTTGTTTGTTTGTTAGTTCGTTCGTTCGTTCATTCATTTAGAGCTTTTTTTTCTCGGAGTTTCTTTACTTCACAAACACTTTTAAACTTGTTAACAATGGCGCTGTGATTTTTGATGGAAAACCCCGACTGTGCACAAATATTGTTTTAAGATATTTAAAACAATAAGTTAATGATCAGCAGAATATCTGATTGGTAATCACAATTAGGTTAGTGGCAACTCCGAACAAGAACTAAGCTTTTCTGTTTTTTATATACCCGAACAGGAAGCCAATGGACCTAAGAACTATTCAAACCATGTCCCGGCATCACGCCGCCCAACCGGTTTGACCTCGAAGACTGGGAGCGATTACTACTCGAGTCCGCCAAAGATCCTGGGACTGAAGGGACCTAAGGGATCAAATAGTGACACTGATGTACTTCGTGAGTCGAGCAGTCGAGACTTACTCGATCGCATTGGGTCAACAGAGTCGCTCAATGACGATGACCTACGCCGACGAACTTGGAGTCCAGCGGTGCTCAGAAGGGCTGTGAGTGCTGAGGGTCTAAACAGACCTTGGCACAGTGAATCTGTAGAGGATTTACGAAGCAAGAAGTCTTCACAATCAATTGCTGTAAGTTGAGCTTTTTTCTGCGGTAACCACTGAGTTGGGGGGGGGGGGGGGGCCGGCAGGTTAGGAGCGGTAATCCTTCCCCCTCCCCCATACTCCTCCTATAAGCTACTATAGCCTTACTAATTCAAAGGTTAGAGCCTCTAACCACTCATTAGGTGGCAGGTTTGAGCCATAGAGATCATATAAATAAAGAGGGGCAACCAATTGAACGCCGCCATCTTGGATTTTTTTGGAGGCAAACATTAGGCGCGTTGGTTGGCAAAGGACTGGGTCTAGTACATTTTCCAACCAATTGACTGAAGTATCATAGGTAATGGCGGCTACCATGTGGGTAACCAAATTTTCCCGCCAATGCCCCCTCTAGTATTCATATGATCTCTATGGTTTGATCCCTATCTGGGGCTAAGAAACATTTTCTTCTGAGTATTTGAGGTTGACGAATGTCTGCTGTATAGATTACCATTTATCCTTTACTACCCTGCGAGTCACAGCTCCTTTCCGACCTACGCAAGCTTCGGGGGAAAGTGGGCTCTGCCAACAAACTCGATCTTCGTCACAAGTTTGGGGCGAGTCAGTCAGGTTTTAAACCGGGCAAACAAGTTCTAGTTTACGAACACGCGTAAGCAGAAAAATAGGAAGTGATGCGTTAGAGCCTAGGCCCAAACTGGTATCATGGCAACCGTTCACTCATGCTCAAAAAGAAATATCGAGTTTGTTGGCAGAGCCCACCCCCCCCCCCCCCCCCCCCCCCCCCCCCGAAGCCTGTGTTGGTCGGAAAGGGGCTCTGACTCGCAAGGTAATCCTTCACAAAAACGTCCTTTGATTATTTTTTTTCTAAACAATTTTATACATAAAGTTTTTTCGTTTGTTTCTGCTGTACAAGCTGTCGTAAGTTAAACTCAGAGAAAAACTCTGAGCTCCAGACGGGACTCGAACCCACAACCTTCCGAATGCCAGCCGGACGCTCCCACCATTGAGCCACTGGAACTCAGATGGTAGACTGAGATTGCTTTCGATATTTATACTATTATTATTATTATTATTATTATTATTATTATTATTATTATTAATATTATTATTATTATTATTATTATTATTATTATTATTATTATTATTATTATTATTATTATTATTATTATTATTATTATTATTATTCTTTATTTAAGGAGGATACGTTTTTCAGCAGAGCTGGTGGGATCCTCCATTTACAGCTAAGACCTATAGGTGTTGATTTTACGGAGGGAGGAAAACCGGAGAACCCGGCGAAAAACCCTCAAGCACAGGAGAGGCCAACTAAACTCTACTCACATGAGTCCCCACCCCGAGAACAGGACTATTCCCAGACGGTCACCCATCCAAGTACTAACCCCGTCTAGCCTGGCTTAACTATTGGTGAGAGGCAGCGCCCTAATAGACCACTTTCATTATAGCGACTAATTTGAATATTCTTTTATGTGAATCTTAATAAGCCTTTCTGACTTCGTTTGTGTGTCTGCAATACAAAAGAATCAGAAAGGCTCATTTAGATGCACATAAAAGAATGTTTAAAGTGTGACCCATTATGAAAGTGGTCTATAGCACACGCCACCCGTGCTTCCTGGCGGGAATTACTTTGAAAAGTGTGCGAAGTGAAGGTCGACGAGAGTCATCCTGGTTCTTTCTTTATGTTTCACAAATCTTTTTCGTTCCATTCCAGCGTGCTGCGGCTCAACTTCGTGACGAGGCGGATAAATGGGAAGACGAGAACAATGGTTTTGTACGAGTGGCAAAAGCAATGGCTCGACAGATGTTTGCCATGGCCCAAATGGCGAAGAAACGACGTCGTCTAAGGGTATCGATACGTGTTGAATGTCTTTGATTCCTTTATCATGATTGTCTAGTTTGACCTCTACATACATCGTATTCATAAACATGGCTGCCAATATATATATATATATATATATATATATATATATATATATATATATATATAAGCAGGCTGTTTCATCTAAAAAAGAATCTTCAGGCAGATCCTGAAGATTCTTTTTTAGATGAAACAGCCTGTTGCAGACTTTTGAGGTAAGCGAAAATATATATATATATATATATATATATATATATATATATATATATATATATTTGCTCTATATTTGCTCTAACTATATGTTATCGAGCACTCTTTGCGTTTCGTAGACCAAAAACCCACACACGTATATATATATATATATATATATATATATATATATATATATATATATATATATATAGTTCAATCTACAGACACGTGTTTCGCTGTTCTACAGCTCATCAGTGTAGCTTGAAACCCATCTAGATGTGAGAACGCCATTTTATTTATCCCCCAGCAACTGCCGATAACAGCCGCTTGTGGGGCAATACTGGACATGCGCACATCTAGGTAACGTGAACTGGTATTGGGCCAGAGTGCTCAAACTACCGCAAGGGTAGTGAGCGTTGCATTATCGCTAATGGACACCTACACCAACCTCACAGAGTGCTCAACAACACAGAAGTGAAGGAGCGTAGATAGTTCAATCTACAGACACGCGTAAAAGTTCTTTTCAATTATGAACACAAGAACGAGCTTCGAAAAGCTACTTTATTATAACTTTAACATAAAAGAATCTAAATTGGAGTCATCGTTATGAATACGGTGTACTCGGTTCCATTATATAGTCTGTTAATCCAATCTATTCCAATGCAACTCCATTCCAATCTAATCCACTTCCATCTAAACCAATTCATTTCAAGCCAATTCAATACAATCTAAATCAGTCCACTCTAATCAATTCTAGTGCAATTAAATTCAATCCATTGCAATTTAATAAGAATATTCTTTTTTATGCAGGACAACACGGCTATGATTGACATTGCCAAAACCGTGGCGAATGATTGCCAAGTAATCTGGAAATTTGCGAACATTATTGCTCGACACTGTGTCGATAAAAAGTACGTTTTGAAAATGTTATTTAAAGGGTATGGGCAACAAAAAGCAAACCAATGACATGAAGATACAATCTAGTGTGTTATTTAGACCCAAAGTATTCCAGTAAAACAACTTAATTGCAATTTTAAAGCTGCTAATCTGAATCAATATCTGTCATCTTGGATACAATTCTGATATGCATGTGACGTCACAAGCTGGATAAAGCGAAAACTTTTGTTAGCCATACTTTCATATATATAAGTCTGAAACTAATTTTTTGTAGATGATTTTCATTCTTGATTAAACCCCAACACTTTAACAACATACCCCAGAAATTCAGCTGCCAGAAGAATAAGTTTCATCATGTTTACCCAGATTGTGTCATCAGTTAATTAGGCAAGGTCTTACAACAAGTGGCGAACGGCAAGATTGTCTTTTGTCGAAATTAGTGATATTGTTTGGCACAAGAGTAGTTTTGTTTACTAGGATTACCATCGCAAGACAGTTTGTTAATCAGAAATTTAAAAATGTGTACTTGTAATTTTTGTTGCTCTTACCTTTAATAGAACATAACTTAATTAAATTTTATTTTATTTTATCTTTAAAGACGTTGCTACCAATCTCTTAAGGTTTTTTTGTCGTTTTTTTATTATTCCGTTACGTGTGATGTAAAATAAGGCTCGTGTCAAACATCGTATACTTCTGCCGTGTCGATCTCAATTCAGCGATTAAAGTGTCTATGAAGTGAAAAATACGTTGGCATTTTTGTTTGTTTTATTTTTACAGAGGAGCATGACAGGAGCACTCACTGAAAATTTCAAGAGAATCTGATGCGTAGTTTTTGCACTATCAACTCTCAAAATTTGCCGTGGATAGTTTGTTTTGGGGAAATTTGGGCTTCTTGGTAACAATGCCTTATGACGTACGCAGATGGATCATTAATAGCGAAATCTATTGTTCTTATGCATAGTTGTCCATCTGCGTACGTCATAAGCATTGTTACCGAAAGCCTAATTTTTCTGCAAAAATGAACTAGCCATGGCAAACTTTGAGAGTTAATAGTGCGAAAACTACGCATCTGATTCTCTTGAAATTTTCAGTGAGTGCTCCTGCCAAGCTCCTCTGTACAATAAGACAACAAAAATGCTAACGAATTTTTCATTTCATGGACACTTTAAATGCGGTAGGAATGCGACGTTTGAAAAAAATCATTAAATTTGGAACGTTGGTTGAATTTTGGCAGGCGAATTAGAAGTACAAACGTCGATTTCAATTCACAAATTGTGACAACTTTACAAAAATAGGTAGATAATTTTGTAGCCGCGAACTTCGTGCTCTCACGGCTAGCTTTCTCGTTATATTAAAATTTGTTTCTTCCTTTGTTTAGAAGTGCTGAAGATATTCTTCGTTCTGCTGAATCTATTCCGACTTTGGGGACACAACTAAGTATCTTAGCGTCTGTGAAATCGGCCACACCCGAAGATCGATCGGTAAGTAAGTAATCAACAAGTCGTAAACTAACACACATAAGGTCTTATGTGGAGGACAAACTTTCCAGACCGTTCGCTAAAGTGTGCGGAAATGTTTTTTGTGTATTGAGAAGTTAAGCAGTGTTTGTGTTTTTGTTCTTGTCTGTTCCTGTTTCAACTGTTTTCTACCAAAGTTCGAATTTCATTTCAAAGTTCGAATTTTATTTCTAGGCGGAAAACATTCTTGTCCGAAATGCTCAAAATCTGATGGGAGCTGTAGTGCAAACTTTGCGTGTAACTGAAGGAGCTTGTATAAAGGTAGCTACTGTTTTACTCTATAATAGAATACAATTCTTGGTTTTCATCTGACGTCACGGCAGCCATATTGGTGCACATGCAGAGACAATGAAATGGCGGCCATATTGGTGCACAATCCTTATCCTATGGGAATTTAACTCTATTCTTATTCAAACACTTCGTACTGTTTCACCACCCATATAACAGAATAGTATACAATAGAACACAATAGAGTACAATAGAGTATAATTTTCCGTGTTTTAGTAATTTGTTTGAACGTTCTGAAATTTATTATTTTTACGAGATAACAGTAGGAACTGCGTGTTAAAGGGATACTCCAGGCCCAAAACAAGTCTTGTTCAAATAAAAGACCTATGTGACCTTACCTCCGAATGGCTATTAGTTCGTTCAAATATTTTTATTTTGGGAGAAATTTGATTTTGTTTGCCGTATTTTCCATATACTGTGAGCCGCCATTGTTGCTTGATTGCGGGCGAAAGCGGTCACTCCCAATAGTATTTCGACGTCATTGAGTGATAGAAACAGTTTCCTCTTTTGTTATGATTTGTTTCTATCACTCAATGACGTCAAAATACTACTGGGAGCGACCGCTTTCGCCCGCAATCAAGCAACAATGGCGGCTCATAGTATATGGAAAATACGGCAAACAAAGTCAAATTTCTCCCAAACTAAAAATATTTGAAGGAAACTAATAGCCATTCGGAGGTAAGGTCAACATAGGTCTTTCATTTGAACAAGACTTGTTTTGAGCATGGAGTATCCCTTTAAGAAGAAATTATGTATTGTGTAGTATCTGAGCAATCATAATTCTTTATATCATTCAGGGTTTAAATCCAGCCTCTTCTGAAGATCCAGGCCAAACGGAAGCGACGGACATAGTTTTCGAATGGAAACTAAAGCTTCGGCGACAACGAAGTCTCGAAGCCCTCGCCGCGGAGCGCGGGAGTCTGGGACTACGCGTGCGTGATAAAAGCATCTCTGATCCTTCATTAGTTGATATCGTACACGTCTGAAGAACCTGAAAGGACAAGATGTTTGCTATTCGTTACATAACATCCTCTGCTGCCGAACTAGAGTGTACTCACAAGAGAAAACAGAGTTGTTCTTTTCTACCTTCCAGCGTGGTTATGTAAACACGTAATAAATAGAATCTTTATAATCAAGAAACGTCGGTGTACATTCAAGATACTACAATATGGATTGCGTAGTTTGGTTAAGTGCATAATGTATTAGATTAATATAAGGAGTCTTCCACAATGTGTCTGGTGGGCATGTTCTACGTTGTAGTAGGCTTGCATTGCGTAGTTTAACTATTTGAAATAAATTTCTCAAACTCAATAATTCATAAGATGAAAACAAAGGAAATCAGTACCGAGACGGTGAACTGGAAACCCGATCTTAGGAAGGAAGGAAGGAAGGAAGGAAGGAAGGAAGGAAGGAAGGAAGGAAGGAAGGAAGGAAGGAAGGAAGGAAGGAAGGAAGGAAGGAAGGAAGGAAGGAAGGAAGGACGGACGGACGGACGGACGGACGGAAGGACGGACGGATGGGCGGACGGACGGACAGACAGACGGACAGATTGATTGATTGATTGATTGATTCACTTTTATTTAGATACGGTGGTTTCATAAGTTAAAAACTTCTTTACATGAAAGCCGTACATGAAGTAATTGAATAACTAACTAATTACATAAAAATTTAAAATACAATGATGCAACTATATACAATAATACAAGAATGATAAAACATTTTGACCTTATGAGGTTGAAACGGAAGCTTTATATCCCACTGACAACTTGTTTTTAAATATTGTTCTAGATTTTGCGGTTTTTATATCCAGCGGGAGAGAATTCCAATTTTTTCCTCCCCTGTATGAAAACGACGCTTTGTAATATTCCGTTTTTGGAATGTAACTCAACACATTAACGGCATTCTCTCTAAGACGAGATTTGTATGGGTTATTTTCAGAATTCAATGAGAAAAGATCACTGAGATATTTTGGAACATTGCAATTAATTACATCGTACATTAAAATGCTGAGCCGCTTATCTCTTCTCAAAGCTAAATTATTCCAATTTAGGTGTTCTAGGAGATCTGCTGATCTCACGTCATAGCCTTGAAAAGTAATTATTTGGGCAGCACGGCTTTGTAATTTCTGGATTTTGCTGGCAAGCCCTTTGTTTAAATTGCCCCACACAGCATCGCAGTAGTCGAACACAGGCTGTATTAAAGCATTATACATCATTTTTGATATATCTAATGACACATAATCACGAGCCTGTCTTAGACCACTTATGGAACGACTAACTTTGGAGCAGAGTTTATCAATGTGCTCATTCCATGAAAGATTTTCATCTAAATATACCCCTAGGTATTTTGTGTTTTCAACTCTCTTAATTTCTTTTTCACCAATGGTAATTGGAAAAGTTCTACCTAAATTAGACAATCTGGAAAGAGTTCCGAAAAACATGAATTCAGTTTTCGCAACATTTAAGCTTAGTTTATTTGCCATCAACCAGTTTCGGATATTTTCTAAATCTTCGTTTATTTTAAATTGTAACTCGGACGTTAATACTGCAGCAGCACTCAGCATGGTGTCGTCAGCATACATATATGGTTTGGTATGCAGTAAACAAGAAGGGAGGTCGTTAATATATATAAGAAACAATAACGGACCTAAAATGGACCCCTGCGGCACACCACAGCTAACTGTTTGTGGCTTTGAAATGCTACCTTCGACAATGCATTGCTGCTGCCTATTTAATAAATAAGATTGAAACCAACCAAGATCTGTTCCCCGAATACCGAAAAGCTCTAACTTTCTCAATAAAATTGTATGAGATACGGTATCAAATGCTTTAGCGAGATCCAAAAAAGCCACCATATTGGTCATTCCTTTGTCAATGTTTAGATACCATTCATTTGTGGCATCTAATAGAGCAGTGACGGTATAGAGTGAACGGAACGAAACCCTGACTGGTATTTAGTTAATAGATTATGTTTCATTAAATAGGCATACAGCTCATCGTACACAACCCTTTCACATATTTTTGATACTGCTGATAATACAGATATTGGTCTATAATTCTGTTGGTCGGTACGATCATTTGCTTTAAATAGAGGAAATATTTTTGCTATTTTCCATTTTGTTGGGAAAATACCAGTATCAATACTTTTATTAATTATTGTAGCAAGCGAAGCGGAAATAATTGGAGCAGCTTCTTTCAAAAGTCTGCAGGAAATATTATCAAGACCGGTAGCTTTGTACGGACACAATTTTTTTAAAAGTTCAAAAACTATATCCGCTGTAGTATGCTGCAGGCTAAAAGCTGTTTTAGCTGGGGTTACATACGATTCAAAGTTAGTATTTCCGTCTGATAGGCCTGACGCAAGTTTAGTACCTATTGAAATAAAATAGTTATTTAGGATCTCACAGAGATCAGAAGGCTCGGAAACTGATAAATCACCTACTTTTAGTTCATTTATAGAGCTGTTATTGGTGGATTTACATTTAGTTAATTGATTAATAGTTTTCAGATGGCCTTTGAGTTGCCAATATTATTCTCTATTTGTGATTGGCAGTAATCAGCTTTAGCCTTCTTGATCTCACTGTTGATCCTATTTCTTTCTTTTTTAAATTTTTCCCATAAAACTGGGTCTTTCGTCATCACCGCCTGCTTTTTAAGTTTATCTCGATTATTATAAAACTTCTTAGTTCAGCTGTAAGCCACGGTGATTTTTTACTTCTGACTCTTCTAGTCCTAATGGGTGCATGTTTATTAGCCACAGATATGAACATATTATACCAATTTTCGATCATATCTGGTGTATCGCAGTTTTCAATAGAATTCCAATCCATTAATTTTATGTCATCCCTGAATGCATCCGCCTTAAAATTTTTAAAAGAGCGGGTAGTTACATATTTATGTGTATTCTTAGATGGGATGGCAAATTTCCGAACAGCGTACACCAGACTGTGGTCACTAATTCCGATATGCATGACACCCGAGGATATAATTCTAGAAGGCTCATTAGTTAAAATCACATCAATAAGTGTGCTAGAAGTTGAAGTTACTCGTGTCGGGTCACTTATCAGTTGTGTTAGCTGATAAATAATACTCAACTGTTTTAATTGTGTTAATTGAGCATCGGTAGTACTGGCCAAATAATTGCAGTTAATGTCACCAAGGAGTAAGTACTCCATTGACTCCAAGGACAGACAGACAGACAGACAGACAGACAGACAGACAGACAGACAGACAGACAGACAGACAGACAGACAGACAGACAGACAGACAGACAGACAGACAGGCAGGCAGGCAGGCAGGCAGGCAGGCAGGCAGGCAGGCAGGCAGGCAGGCAGGCAGGCAGGCAGGCAGGCAGGCAGGCAGGCAGGCAGGCAGGCAGGCAGGCAGGCAGGCAGGCAGGCAGGCAGGCAGGCAGGCAGGCAGGCAGGCAGGCAGACAGGCAGACAGGCAGACAGGCAGACAGGCAGACAGGCAGACAGACAGACAGACAGACAGACAGACAGACAGACAGACAGACAGACAGACAGACAGACAGACAGACAGACAGATAGACAGATAGACAGATACATAGATACATAGATACATAGATACATAGATACATAGATACATAGATACATAGATAGTTGAATGAAAAAATGAATGAATAAAAGAAAAAAAGAATCCATAACAAAGAAAGAACAAAAAAGAGAACGAACATATGTAAATCTCACGCGTGATGCGTGGCAAACACGAATTCTTAACTGTGAGCATGCAGTTGTCATGGTGCGCGGTATATAATTAAAATCCTAAAAAATAATAATATATTCGAGTGTCGGCCGTGTCCTCACAATCTTCACTTCATTTCCTAATTCTGTATGTATTTCGCCGTTATAGAAATGGACTTTTAACCTTTCCTCGCACCAAGGATGGAACACACGAATGTCGTCCGTATTTCGTATGGTTCTATCGCTTTATTTTGGTCAATTCTTCATAATGTATTTTTACTTTATCACGTTGAAATGTTCGTATCGGTCTACAAGATCGACAAGACATCTTTCTGGGTTGGCGAGGTGAGTTTAAACCTTTTATCATATTCTGGTAGGAAATATCAGTTTGACGTTAAAGTATTACCCGGTATCGCATCATTTGTATAAGAGTTTTGTGTTGGACTTTATTTTAAAATTAAAAACAAAACCGTTTGTTTCAAAACGAAACGGTTTCTGGATGTTGTTGATATGAAATTTCGATCACCGTGACCTGTGCGACCGCCTCAAGAGATTACCTGCTGAAGGCTTCAATGAACACAGTCAAAACTTGACAAGAAATGCTTCGGGAAGGGCTTAGATTAGAGATATGGTGGATTGATTTCATCAGTTGGGTTTCTACGTGGCTATTTAAATAAAGAGGTTAAATCTTGGGCGACTGAAGTAGTTTTAAAACACTCGACGTCATCGATGTTTAATACGATGTACGAGAAATATGCCTTCTTATTTGGCTCTTGTTGTAAACATGATTTTGGGGACGGGATTTTTATTGTAACTGATAGGATTAGAAAAAGGGATATTAGGGAATAAAAGTCAGTTGTATAACAGGGAACAAAAGTCAGTTGTATAACACAAAAAAATCTTTGTTTTTTTTCCTTTTTAAATATAAGACGTCTTTGTCAAATTGCTAATTGACAGGGATATGGTGCCAGGAGTTCTCAGATATTGGGGCCAAAGTTCCCAATGGTAGGGGTGAGGTCCCTGGGCTAAGGCAGGGGGCTAAGATCTCTTATACAGGGGCTATAATCCCAGACAGGGGGCTAAGGTCTCTGATACAGGGGCTAAGGTCCCAGACAGGGGGCTAAGGTCTCTGATATAGGGAGCTATGGTCTCTGATACAGGGGGCTAAGGTCTCTGATACAGGGGCTAAGGTCTCTGATACAGGCTAAGGTCTCTGATACAGAAGCTAAGGTCTCTGATACAGAGGCTAAGGTCTCTGATACAGAAGCTAAGGTCTCTGATACAGAGGCTAAGGTCTCTGATACAGAAGCTAAGGTCTCTGATACAGAAGCTAAGGTCTCTGATACAGGGGGCTAAGGTCTCTGATACAGAGGCTAAGGTCCCAGACGGGGGGCTAAGGTCTCTGATACAGGGGGCTAAGGTCCCAGATAGGGGGCTAAGGTCTCTGATACAGGGGGCTAAGGTCCCAGACAGGGGGCTAAGGTCTCTGATACAGGGGGCTAAGGTCTCTGATACAGGGGGCTAAGGTCCCAGACAGGGGGCTAAGGTCTCTGATACAGGGGGCTAAGGTCTCTGATACAGGGGGCTAAGGTCCCAGACAGGGGGCTAAGGTCTCTGATACAGGGGGCTAAGGTCTCTGATACAGGGGGCTAAGGTCCCAGACAGGGGGCTAAGGTCTCTGATACAGGGGCTAAGGTCCCAGACAGGGGGCTAAGGTCTCTGATACAGGGGGCTAAGGTCTCTGATACAGGGGGCTAAGGTCCCAGACAGGGGGCTAAGGTCTCTGATACAGGGGGCTAAGGTCCCAGACAGGGGGCTAAGGTCTCTGATACAGGGGGCTAAGGTCTCTGATACAGGGGGCTAAGGTCCCAGACAGGGGGTAAGGTCTCTGATACAGGGGGCTAAGGTCCCAGACAGGGGGCTAAGGTCTCTGATACAGGGGGCTAAGGTCTCTGATACAGGGGGCTAAGGTCTCTGATACAGGGGGCTAAGGTCTCTGATACAGGGGGCTAAGGTCTCTGATACAGGGGGCTAAGGTCTCTGATACAGGGGGCTAAGGTCTCTGATACAGGGGCTAAGGTCTCTGATACAGGGGGTTAAGGTCTCTGATACAGGGGGCTAAGGTCTCTGTCTGATACAGGGGGCTAAGGTCTCTGATACAGGGGGCTAAGGTCTCTGATACAGGGGGCTAAGGTCTCTGATACAGGGGGCTAAGGTCTCTGATACAGGGGGCTAAGGTCTCTGATACAGGGGCTAAGGTCACTGATACAGGGGCTAAGGTCTCTGGTACAGGGGCTAAGGTCTCTGATACAGGGGGCTAAGGTCTCTGATACAGGGGGCTAAGGTCTCTGATACAGGGGGCTAAGGTCTCTGATACAGGGGGCTAAGGTCCAGACAGGGGGCTAAGGTCTCTGATACAGGGGCTAAGGTCTCTGATACATGGGCTAAGGTCCTTGACATGGTCTCTGATACAGGGGCTAAGGTCCTTGACAAGGTCTCTGATACAGGGGCTAAGGTCCTTGACATGTGGTCTATACAGGGGCTAAAGCCCCTGACAAGCTACTGTAAGGGCACCCAACCTAATTTAAGACTAACAAACTAACTGGTGTTAAAAAACACGTTAATTATATTCCAAAAATTGTTAAAGTAGGGGACCAAGGGGCAAGGGACAACGTGCTATACAGTATTTAAACTTCCACAAAGAAATAGTGTTTTCAAAGCATGGGACATATCATTTTCAGACATTTAAATTTATAAAAAATTAAGGTGGGTATGCCCCTAGACTTGTTCAAGTTAGACTCCCCTTTGCGTTTTGTCTCCACCACAAAAATATTTTTTAATGCTGATAAAGTCAATTCACTGTAATGGTACACTACATGGTACTAAGTGTACCAAACTGATTTATTTTTAGTGAAATAAAAGTAGCCTGCTCCATAGGCAGCGTTGAAACAATTGAAATATAGTAGTTTCTCTCTGATGAAGGGCCTTCGCTTGAAATGTTAGACTCCTACATTCTCTGTTTCAGCAGTATTAAGGCCTGTTTAAACGGATCCAACATTGTCCAACATTGTTGGTCCAACAATGCTGGACCATTGTTGGCCAATGTTGGCCAACATGTTCAAACGGATGCAACAACATCCAACACAAGTGCTATTAATTAATAGCGAAACTGATAAGGGGATCGGAGTTTACCTATAATCCTTCGCTGATTGGTCAGTTTTTTGGTAATTATAATTAATTATAAAGTTACTATGGAGTTTTCAAGATAACCGACTTCAGTGAGAAGCTTGGCTGTCAAAGGTTAATTCCTATTTATGTTAAAAATATTGCAGTATTTTAACCTCTCATTGTCTAAATAAAGTTTAAATAAAATTCAAACTCTCGAACAAACTCTCGTCACTCCCGCATTCCGCCATCTTGAATGTTTTTACCTCGTCAAATGACTCAAATCTCCATGGAAACGATGTCGATGAACTCGTTTTCCGTCAAATGTTGGACGATGTTGGATGAAAAGTTTGAACGGAATCAAACTTGATCCAACAATGTCCAACATCATGCAACATTATCCAACATGGTGTTCAAACGAATCCAACATGTTGCATTCAACATTGTTGGATGATGTTGGACCAACATGTTGGATCCGTTTAAACAGGCCTTTAGTCCTTTAATACCATATTTTAGAGCTGATTAATTTTTAACTAGAAATACATGAATGCAACAACCCCTCACCCGCTTTTATGAAATGCTTTCTTGAAACACCCCCCACCCACCCACCCACCCACCCTGATTAAAATAAGCACACCTGATATACAGCCAATATAAAAACAAACAGATATAAAAACAAATGATAATCCTCAAGATCATTCAATCTATTTATGGATAAGATGCTAAACTGATTTAACATATCAAAGCAAAACTTAGATTTCATTATTAAATTCTGGTTG
The DNA here is from genome assembly GCA_964035015.1 of Corallium rubrum. NCBI lineage: Eukaryota > Metazoa > Cnidaria > Anthozoa > Scleralcyonacea > Coralliidae > Corallium > Corallium rubrum. Next base: position 11,607,504 of record OZ036007.1, read on the forward strand.
TACAAAATATGTTTTTAGGAGGTTTCAAAAGGGATTATTTTTAACAAGCTTTAAATGGCTTCCCTATGCATACATGTTTTGCAAAGGCAGAATTAAAAGTCAACAGCTCAAAAATTTCATTTATAATAGAGTCCGAGATAAACACAATTCGGTAGAATCGGATTCTTGAAAGCAGTATTAAACAGACAACGTTTCAGTCGAAAATTTGGAAATACAGCCAAAAAAATTGCCAAAGCCCCATGGCCATGAGTGATGAGTATTTAATAATAAAAGTAATGAAGTAATGCCAATGAAAAACATCACGTCTACATAAGCTTATAAAGGTAGTGTTTTAAGTTAGCTTTAGTTAAGCTGATTTATGGTTTGGACGAGCAAAGGGAAAGCACGAAAACGTGAAGCTGTATATTGTTTAGGTTAAGCGAAAACTTGAAAAATATTAACAAGAATCCTACCGTTATATTTGACCACGGAGTGAGTGACTGCAGATCGTGTTTTTGTTTACCATACGGCGTTTGGTTTCTTCAAGTTCTCTGCTTTCTCTTCAAGATATATTAAACGGGTTGTTTGTATCCTTCTTTTCTTCGTGCTCCATTTCGGTTCGTTTAAATAAACGAAAGCAAAATACTATTTGTTTGAGGAGTTCATAGTTTTTTTCGTCGCTAGTCACCAGTGTCCAACTATTCTTACCGCGTGACGTCGCACCAAACATATATATAAATATATATATATATAAACTATTTCCCAGCTTTCGTCTCCCTCGCTTTTTCTACACGCGTGTAAAGTGGACTCCACGCATGTCGAGATTAGCACCCTCACCGGGCTCCGGGCCTTCGGCCCTCCGCCCGGGCTCGGGGATTAATCATATTGATTAAATATGTCATGAATTTAATACGACATGTCCATGGTTTGTCCATTCAAAGGAAGGAGATGCTTTTATAAAGTTTTTACTAAATTTGTTGGGGATTGCCTCCCTTGTTGTCACCCAACAATTCAGTCACTATTCACGTTTTAAATCACTGTTTAATCACGGTTATAGATTACGCACTTTCTCGCACTCTCACAGTTCACACAAGAGACATGACAAGACAGAGACGACGTTTAGTTTACACTCAACACTCCTAAATGATACTGCGATACGATTAATTGTCTAATCAGTTTATGAATAATTGGTTTAAGGCGTGTTCGTAATCAGTCATTACTTATCTGTTTAACAAAACAAGATTAAATCATTCCGGCATCATGCTGTGCAGGGTTGTTGTAGATGATCTGATTATTGTTAAGTATAATCGATTGTGGAGAAAAACGAAAAAATAATCAATTAATTGGGAGCAGCTCTACCATATTTCAATTGTTGACTTATTTTTAGGCTGTCTTTCTTGTTTGGAATTCTTTGAATGATCCATTATTTGGCTGGATAAGTGATCGTGGGTCATTACAAAGCAATGCGTAAGTACACAATTTACATTGTCTTTTGTACTGTTTTATAATTAGCAAAAGATAAAGTTCTTTGACATTTTGTGTGGTTTTTCCTTTCAGTCATGTTTGTTCAGTGGAGGTTGTAAGGAAGAGAATCAGGTATGATCTCACGTATAATTGTAATAAAATTAATATAAAGTAAGTTCCACACTAGCAACTTGATTTTTAAAATTCAGTTTTCTTCAATATTTACATAAACAGTCCTTACTTTGCACTTTGGCTACCTTGACTACCAAGGGTCTTCCCTAGCCTAGTTTCTAGGCCTTCCTCGGTTGACACGTTTTGGAAGTGATCCGAACGGGAAGGCCTGGGGAAGGCCTAGCAATACGATATTATCGGTATTAAAACTGATTATCACTGTTTCTGTCTACTAAACAATGCTGCTGAGAGAAAGAAAAGAATATCGTGGCGTACGGAAGACAAGTCGTCGCAGATATCATCGCCGTCACAGTCGCCGCGCCATCGATTGCAGAAGGAGAAACAATTGATGGCGATGGCGACCCTTTGGTGTGGTGGAAATGTCATGCTCGCGACAATCATTTGCTTAGTCAGCTAGCACGGAAATATCTGGCAATTCCTGCCAGCAGTTTGCCGTCTAAACGAGACTATTTAGTAAAGCCGGTCAGGTTATAACTTCACAGAGAGCCCAGTTAGAGCCAGACCAAGCAAACATGCTCGTGTTTCTGGCAGAAAACTTGTAAATAACGAACTATATATTCCTAATATTGCATTTGTTAAAGTTTTAAAAGATTGTATACAGACTTTTTTTATAAATTAGAAAGTTTCTCACCTTGCCGTCTTTTGTGGCAAAGCCCCACTTTTTCCCATTGCTGCTGCATGTGTTAAATTAAAGCTCAATTCACACTTCGAAAAAGGTGCTTTTTCTTTTGTAAAACGTTTTTCTTATATCCTGGCGTCTGGTAAAAGTTTGGCTTAAAATTTAGTTAATTTCCATCGCAGGGAAATATCGATATATCGATATTATCGGTATTTAGTTTTCAATATCGGTAATCGGTATTTTTTCAATACCGCAACAGCCTACTTTCAAATAAGACAGATTTCATTTTCGTTTCATAGACACTTTAACCCATTGCTGCCTGAGCCAGCTAAAAACGGCCTACATATACAGCTAACACCAGACGATTATATTCGTCCAAGGGCGAACCCTCAGACAGCCTAGGCTGGCTAGGCAGCAATGGGTTAACAAGTTTTTGACTAACACTTGATTTGTTTCTCTTTAGGTCCCTCATGACATTCTGTCCAGTGTTTGTCTTGGCATTTCTCTCTTTCTGGTTCAGCTGGCTTCAGCCTTCAGTCCAGTTTGTAATCTGCCTTTGCATCTACGATGCATTTCTTACAATGATCGATCTTAACCATTCCGCTCTTCTTGCTGATCTTGCTCTTTCCGAGAAGGAACGAACGCGTCTTAATGCATACTCGTCATTGTTTTCCGCCATTGGATCAATCTCTGTATTCGTGTCGTATTACTTCTGGGACAAAGAAAACACTGTTACGTTTCAAACGTTTTGTATTTGTTTAGCGATATTTTCACTGTTTGGTTTCGTGGTGAGCACTTTCGCATTACGACGTTACTTTGAAAATACAAGTCGTTCTTCTCTGTTGGCACATGGCGTCGAAAAGTAAATAGTTCGAGTTTTCCTTCTTTCTTTTCCTTTTTCCCTTCCTTCCTTTCTTCCTTCTTTCTTTCCTTCCTTCTTTCTTTCTTTCCTTGGTTGATTCCTTCTTTTCTTTCTTGCTGCTTTCGTCTCTCCCGTCCTTCTTTCCTTTCTTTCTTCCTTCCCCCTTTCCTCCTTTCCTTTCTTCTTCCTCTCTTTCTTCCTCTCTTCCTTCCTTTCTTTTTTCCTTCTTTCCTTCTATCCATCTTTTCCTTTGTCCTTCCTTCATTCCTTTCTTCTTCCCCTCTTCCTTCCTTCTTTTCTTCTTCATCTTTTCCTTCCTTCCTTCCTTCCTTCCTTCCTTCCTTCCTTCCTTCCTTCCTTCCTTCCTTCCTTCCTTCCTTCCTTCCTTCCTTCCTTCCTTCCTTCCTTCCTTCCTTCCTTCCTTCCTTCCTTCCTTCCTTCCTTCCTTCCTTCCTTCCTTCCTTCCTTCCTTCCTTCCTTCCTTCCTTCCTTCCTTCCTTCCTTCCTTCCTTCCTTCCTTCCTTCCTTCCTTCCTTCCTTCCTTCCTCCCTCCCTCCCTCCCTCCCTCCCTCCCTCCCTCCCTCCCTCCCTGCCTCCCTCCCTCCCTCCCTCCCTCCCTCCCTCCCTCCCTCCCTCCCTCCCTCCCTCCCTCCCTCCCTTCCTTCCTTCCTTCCTTCCTTCCTTCCTTCCTTCCTTCCTTCCTTCCTTCCTTCCTTCCTTCCTTCCTCCCTCCCTCCCTCCCTCCCTCGCTACCTCCCTCCCTCCCTTCCTCCCTCCGTTACTTACTTACTTACTTACTTACTTACTTACTTTTTTTTTAAATTCTTTCCTTTCCTTAATTCTTATTTTCCTTTTTTCCTGTTTTCCTTTCTCCCTTCCCACCCTTCTTGCCTTCTTTACTTCAACATCTTACCACTCGTGCAGCTCTCCTAATCTACATGCACTTACTCCATTATTTGAACTCTTTTTCTCAGCAGACGCGAGGTCGTACGTGTAGAGCGCAGTTCATCCTCCTTGCTCCTTAAAAACTACGTGAAACAACTCTTAAGACACAAAAACTTCTGGTGGTTTACTGCAATGAATTTAATTCAGGTAATTCCTCAACATCTCATTGATTACATACAAAAACACACAAAAAATGTCGTTTTAATGATTTTTCATCTGGTTGTATTTTCTGTAGGTTTTTCACTGTCATTTTAACAGCAATTTTTTCCCGCTTTTTTTGGATAAGCTGCTTGGTCATACGTTGTCACCGAAGTCAGCGGCATTTTTACTGGGTTTATCTTTCGTTGTTCCTCACGTCAATAACTTGTACTTTTTAACCCTTTGTCGACGTTACGGGGTGTATTTGGTCATTAAATGGCTGTTCTATATAAAACTGATATTGAGCTCGATTATGTTGCTCTTGGGCCCGGATTGGTCGACTTTATTGTGTATTTTTATAGCCAGGTAAGTCTGTTCGTAGTTTGTTTTTCACTAGATACCGGGGGGGGGGGGGGGGGGGGCAGCAGGGGCAACTGCCCCTCCCTCCCCCCTCCCCCCCCCCCCCCGAGAAAAGCCAAAATATGATTTTTATAAAGACACACATCACACTTGTTCCCAGTCTCGTTCCCAGAGCCCACGTTCCCCACCCGGGAAACGAGAGACTCCGGGATAATCCGTTTCACATCGATATTTCATTGGCTGATGAATACAGTGAACTCTATGTAACTCTTCCGGATAACAAGAATCCTGTGATGGCGTGAACGGATTATCCCGGAGCCTCTCGTTTCCCGCCCGCTGGGTAAGGGGAACGTGGGCTCTGGGAACGAGATTGATTTGTTCCCAGAGTCACAGAATAAAGAACTAACTCGTCGTTTAATATCATAACTCTGACAATGAGTTTTCGCGGTACGTTCGCGCTTTATCCCGTTGGAGTAACTATTATTTTACAGTCATCTGCTACTCACCTTTCACCAAAATGTTCCGAAGTTCGTTGGGAAGTTCAAAGCTCGTTTTAAACTACGCATTTAATTGACTTCTTCTTGGTTCCTAGTAGCGGCAATCAATTGCGTAGTTAAAAACGAACTTTGAACTTCCCAACAAACTTCGTAACGAACTTCTGCACATTTTGGTAAAAAGTGACAAGTGAGTTGCAAATTCAATGACTGTATAAATATGTAATACTGTAGGTTTAGACAAAATCTTTTGTAAAAATGAGAGAATGTCTCTTAAAAAATATGTTTTAAAATTTAATTAATTTTTGTGGAAACGCCACGTAAAATATTTCTTTGATAAGCTTTCGGCCTGTTGACTCAGGCCTTCATCAGAGCAATGACAACAAGTTGTTGGCTTACGTCATGTATAAACTAAGTCAACAGGCCGAAAGCTTAGCAAATTAATATTTTACGTGGTGTTTCCACAAAACTTATTTATATTAATACATTATCGCCATGAAAACTTTCAAAGCATGTTTTAAAATGTTCAAAATTTTGCTCACATATGATGTCAGATCACCGGGAAATGCCATTTCAGAGACTCGAATTTCAAAAATTTTCCAGGGGGAGCATACCCCCGTTTTCCCCTAGAAATTGCTCAGTTTTATTGCCCCCCTGACTAAAAAATCCTGCCTACGGCCCTGATAGTAGTCTATTACAACTTCGGCATTCAGATTGGCCTAGTGGTCTATTGGTGTATGATAGACCACTAGTAGCGTTATCCAATGACAAACTCTCTTATAACTGGAATATTCCTATCCTGACCAATCAGAAGCCACCACATGAAAACCACGCCGCAAGCAAAACCTGGAAACTAGGCCAAACATGGCGTCCGCTAAAATTTATATACGAGTGATGAAATCATGAAAACATTGGCTCAAAAGTAATGGGAAATTGTTCAGTTTGACATTTTCGAATAAGAAAATGAATGCACTTACGCCTATGGAGTATATCTACACCTACCCTGCGAGTCAGAGCCCCTTTCCAACCTACACGAGCTTCGGGGGAAAGTGGGCTCTGCCAACAAACTCGATATTTCTTTTTGAGCATGCGTGAACGGTTGTCAAGATACTATTTTGGGCCCAGGCTCTAACGCGTCACTTCCTATTTTCCTGCTTACGTGCGTTCGTAAACTAGAACTTGTTTGACCAGTTTAGAACCTGACTGACTCGCCCCAAACTTGGGGTGAAGATCGAGTTTGTTGGCAGAGCCCACTTTCCCCCGAAGCCTGCGTAGGTCGGAAAGGGGCTCTGACTCGCAGGGTAGTCTACACCAAATTTGAAGCAAAGTAATTACACAGTCTCCGTTTTTGTGAGCGATTGTTTATCATGTGCCACCGAACTACTCTACATTTTGAATGGGGAGACTTCTGCAAACAAAAAGGTAAAACTATCTGAAAATTTGGAACAATGTCTGATATCGGATTCTATACCTTGGATTCTATTCCCAACTGTATTGTGAATTTATTTGTCATCAGGACTTTAGGAAATTTACAAGTCACACTTTTCCCAGTAATTTGGTTTGATTTCAGTGCTTAATTAGTATCGAATGACTTAAGTCTTAAAATACTCATAAATTTTTTCCGACTTCTCTTCAGCAATCGTGTTTTTACCGAAGGTACTTGTAAACTCCTCAACTTGGTCGTCAGTGATCTAGTCGACGAAGATTACGTCATTCACCACCGGAAGCAGAGCATCTCTGCGCTTGTCTTTGGCACTTCCGCTTTGCTTTCGAAACCAGGCCAAACACTAGCTCCACTCCTCGGAACGTGGCTGCTGGCCAAACAGACTGGATACTCAATCTTCTACTCCGATCAAGTATCCGAGGCGGACAATTCGGATTTTCTTCTTAACGACAAAAATTTTCGCGAGAGCAGCGAAAGTAACGTGCGATTGGGGTGTTTTTACGTGTTGGTTTATGTGCCAATTGCGTGCGCGATTTTACAACTTTTACTATGGAGTCGATTTAAGCTTCACGGGCGCCGCTTAAAGCTTGTGGCGTCACAGAGGATTGGAGCCGAGGTCGGCGGCAATGTTTAAGATATATTTACGGAACACCGCTGCCAAACGTTTGCGCATGCGCGAGTTTGCAAGAACTGTGGGAGATAGCCGTGACGACGTCTTTAAACCAAAATAATTCTAGTTGAAAAAAGAATGAAAGATTAATTGAATTAATGAATAATTTTTCGTCCCTAGAGTAATCTCAGCGACGTCCTTGTTCTTTACACAACGCCACTTAGAGCATTTTCACGTCTTCAAGACGACATCAACTCACCAAGAGATGATAACTTACTGTCGTTTAAGATTTACTTCAATACAGTTAAGGTAGCTTCTAATATCAAATATAATAGTCAGCCGTGACTTCATTTAATTATAAATTTGTTCTTGTTTTTTAACCACCGTCGTCGTCCTAGCATCGTAAGGTCCTTAATTCTAACACATGGCCACAGCGTATCCAGTCGCGCAGCTGGGAAGCCACAGAGTTGCCTGTGGAAGAGACAAGAATAGAGACCTTAAGATAACCCGGGTTCGGTTTACGGGTAGGGGTACCGCTATTTTTGTTTACTCGTAATAGAGACCTTAAGATACCCCGGGTTCGGTTTACGGGTACGGGTAATCCACCCGTACCCGTAGTCGTATGTACGGGTAGACCATGATCTACCATGGGAAAACGGGTAGATATTATGAGTAAACAAAAATGGCGGCACCCGTAAAGGCCTATCTACACGATACGTGTGTGATACGATTGTGTGCGTACACAAAATTGCATACGCCAGAATGGCAATCGTATACGACCATCGTATCGTGTAGGTTGGCCTTAAACCGAAACCCGGGTATCTTAAGGTCTCTATTAATAGTTTCCCGCTCTTTTTTTGGTCTGAAGCTCGCGCAGACGCAGAACACGTTTGGCAGCAGTGTTCATTTACGGTGCTATAGACCTTTTTCCAAAATTCGAATTTTTTTATGTACTGTAAATAAACGAGCAGGAGTGTTTTATCAGATATATAAAGACACGAGGCGAAGCCGAGTGTTTTTATATCTGATAAAACACGAACTGCGAGTTTATTATACGGCTTCAAAAACGAACCACTTGGTAAGTTGATTGACGGAGTTAGTTTGAAAAATAACCTTGTCTAAGCCGAGAAAATCAAAGCTAAAGTTTATGTAAATCAGGAGAAATCTTTATCACATATAAAGATACGATACGGTCATGATTTTCTTTTGTGTTTTCCTCATGAATTATTAATGATTTTTGAAGTGCATATAAATTAGGTAGCCTTCTAACCTCGTTATAAAGTAAAAATTATTTTGAATTTCCCACATGAAAACGAGTTCATAAGGGCTAATTTATATGTATATATTAAAAAGAATTCTAAATCGACGGTCATTTTTGAATAAGGTCTTTACCGAAAACAATTTTAGAAATATTTGACAAATATATATATATATATATATATTCGTCAAACAAAATGAGTATAAAAAGGTTAAATATTTTTATGTAAAAGTTCAAGAAGATAAACGTTTTTGACTAAAATGACATTTCAGAAATATGTAGAAATATATTAATTGTTTTCAACTTTTGTATAGAATTCTTTAACCTTTTTATACCCATTTTTAGAAATGATAGATAGGTGAAATGTATTTATTTTTAGCGCTAAAGTTGAGTGCAGGCAGGGACAACAAATTATCTTTAACCTTTTTATTGCAGAAGAATAACATTTTAAATTTAAAAAGGTAAATTTGAATCAGCGAAAAAGTATATTTTAAAAATTAAATTAGATGTAATAAAAATGCAATGGCTGGTGAATTGTTGCTATACGCCTCATGAGTTATGTGCATGTAGCGTCTTTGTTTAGACTTTCTCAAAGTACTTTTCAAACATTTTTGACCTTTCGACATTTCTGACCTTCCGGTTCCTCGTTCAAAAGGACTTTTCCCACCTGCAGCACGCCAAAATTCACCGGTAAATTTTTCGACCGGTGTCGTAATTCGGGAAGTAATTATATTCAGGCTAAATTGCTATGCAAGTGCTATCTTTGGAAGTTGGAGTTAAACAGACTCTTGAAAACGTTTTAGTAGAGCAGAACCACTTTCCATTGCATGTACGACAACCCGAAACACGTCAAAACAGGGCGATGTACATTTCAGCGATTTCCCGCCAGAATATTTAATTAGATTCAAAAACCTGCAAGTGAAACAAGTCCGCCTCTTTCCTCCCGCCTTTCCGCTCGCCCGCAAAAACTAGCGCTAAGTGGCGGACTTGGAGCAAGTCTACGTCTTTGTTACGAAACAGATATTGTGCTGTGATGTGGCATCACATCTGCTTGTTTGGTACAGCATGTGCTATGAATTCGCACTGCGATCTGAAGGGTCATTTGCTGCAGTTTGCTGTGACGTAGCGTCATATTCTCTCATTGGTGGGTGTCTAAATTTTGCTTGTAGATTGTACCGCAGCCAGTATGGCAAACGTTGCGTCTCTTGCGAGACAAGTAGCTTGCTGTGACGTAGCGTCACATTCTCTTTATGGTGGAGGTCCGGAGGTCGAATTGCGAATCAGATGACGGACTAGCCTTCTTCGCGGACGTTCTTATGGCTCGCTCACACTCCCCAAAGTGTGAGCGAGCCATAAGAACGTCTGCGAAGGAGGCCTAATGACGGACAGAATTAAGAACCAAGTTATAGGACGTTGCGTCCCAAATGAGACTGGTAACTATAGCTGTGACGTACGAGACCAGTAACTGGCCGTAACGTTTGTCACGTGCGCTATGAATTTGCGTTGCATTGTGGGACGCTTCTGTCGCACTTCTGCTGAAGCTGTTCGATTGCACTCCGTTTCTGTTTGGCTTGTCGTCCCACCCAACCACTCCCCTTAAAAAAAAAGATCTACGATTGAGTGTAGGTGGTGAGTATTAGTCAATTCCACTGATATGATCAGTGTGACAGCCTGACAGCGCGGGAGGTTGACCCGTGGTAGAGTTGCCATGGTTACCTCTTGTTTCGCGAAGCAAGATGTTGCCTCGTGTGTTCGCGCATTTTTGGAACTTACCCTCCAACTATTGGCCTGAAGTTAACGTGCTTTAATGAAATTAAGGCACGGCTATTAAAGCACAACCGAGTGTTGCCACGACATAACAGGATGTCACGTGGTGCAAATTACCCAATCAGAACTCGCAAAATACGAAGTCAGCAATATTTGGACATTGATTTCTAAAAAATATGGTTCTTTCTTTAGTTTATTTGAGAAAATAAATTTTAAAATGTACCTAAAATTTTTAATAAATATAAATAAATTAATATCCTTTCAGATAACTCTATTCGACGTCTTTCAAAGTATTTCTAGAATTCTTTCGTCTGTCGAGCGCTCGACTGAGTATGGTATTTCTTCTAAATGTCTTCGCTGCTTTGGTTTTTGTTGTTTCGACTCGAACGTTGTTTTCTGCGATCAACTTTGTTTTGGTCAATGTACTGTGAAGATAAAGTAAACAAACGTTAGAATAGAAATGGGAGGAGACGAAAACTTTCTTTAAAGTGTCTATGAAATGAAAAATTCGTTGGTATTTTTGTTGTTTTAATGTACAGAGGAGCATGACAGGAGCACTCACTGAAAATGTCAAGAGAATCTGATGCGTAGTTTTCGCGCTATCAACTCTTAAAATTTGCTGTGGATAGTTTGTTTTGGGGAAATTTGGGCTTCTTGGTAACAATGCCTTATGACGTACGCAGATGGATCATTAATAGTGAAATCTATTGTTCTTATGCATAGTTGTCCACCTGCGTACGTCATAAGCATTCTTACCGAAAGCCCAATTTTTCTCCAAGAACGAACTAGCCATGGCAAAATTTGAGAGTTAATAGCGCGAAAACTACGCATCAGATTCTCTTGAAATTTTCAGTGAGTGCTCCTGCCATATGCTCCTCTGTACAATAAAACAACAAAAATGCCACCGAATTGTTCATTTCATAGACACTTTAAATTCACAATATATTTTAATAAATTTGAAGTAATATTTAAAAAGACCGGCAAAGGGGCAACGCGTTCGTGTTTTCAAGTACCAGAAATTCCGTCAAGTTCGAATAAATGAATGACGTCACAAAATCCAATTGACTTTTTCCTTTTCACCAATAGTAGCACCATCTTGAATTCGCAATGCATTGTGGTCTATCCAGGGTAACAAGCTTAATTAAAAAGGTGATTGCTTAGTGTTGACACCCAATGCGGTATTTTTTTTTCTATAAACACTTTCGTGGCAACATTGTCTAAATATAATCGTTGTAGTATTGGTAAAAGCAACAATTGTTGGACGTATAAAGATAGATTCGTGACAAATGTGTCCTTATACGTCCAAGGATTATTACTTTTACTGATATACTGGAAAGACCACAATGCATTGCGAATTCAAGATGGCGCCGCTATTGGTGAAAAGCCCATTGCTATTCATAATTCAAGTCCTAGAAATAAAAACGAGACAAAGCGGGCAAGATAGACTGATTTTTTTAGTGAGTTTTTAAATTTTTTTGTGATTTTTTATCTTTTCTGATCATTTCCATGTTTCCAAGAATTTTTTTATATATTTTATTCATTGATTTTTTATTTTTTCCTGTTTTTGTTTTTTTTTGCTTTCCCGATTTTAAGTGTGATTTTTTCGTGATTCTACTCAATTGTACGCGATTCAATGCTTTGCTTAGGAAAAAACATTCAGCCAGGCGTTCTGTATGTGAACAGAAAGCTTTATATCCAGTATAGTTTAAATTATACTGGCAAAAAAGCTATATCCGGTATACAGTGATGATGAACGAATTCTGTTGAACCATACCTCCATCGTGTCTTCCAGTGTTGTGTATTTGTAAGAAGTATTGAGATTGTGCGTGTATGATTCGTACATTCGTCTACTGTTGTCAACATATTGTTCCACCAATCTGATTTGTTGTTTCAACATGTCTGTGAGAGCGACAATCGCTGGATTACACAGGAAAAAACGGGAGAAAAACATTAATGATTTTGCATGGGTTTCGATGAATTCCCATTCTTAAAAAAACACATTAATGGTAATTGGTAGCTCACAGAGTTACCATTCATGTGTTTTTAACTTCCATTAATGGTATTTCTTCAAAAAACATTCATGATAATGTAAAATCATTAATGTAAAATGTCAAGCAATTGCTCACAGAGTTACCATTCATGTGTTTTTAACTTCCATTAATGGTATTTTTAAAAAAAACATTCATGATAATGTAAAATCATTAATGTAAAATGTCAAGCAATTGATCACAGAGTTACCATTCATGTGTTTTTAACTTCCATTAATGGTATTTCTTCAAAAAACATTCATGATAATGTAAAATCATTAATGTAAAATCTCAAGCAATTGCTCACAGAGTTACCATTCATGTGTTTTTAACTTCCATTAATGGTATTTCTTCAAAAAACATTCATGATAATGTAAAATCATTAATGTAAAATGTCAAGCAATTGCTCACAGAGTTACCATTCATGTGTTTTTAACTTCCATTAATGGTATTTTTAAAAAAAACATTCATGATAATGTAAAATCATTAATGTAAAATGTCAAGCAATTGATCACAGAGTTACCATTCATGTGTTTTTAACTTCCATTAATGGTATTTCTTCAAAAAACATTCATGATAATGTAAAATCATTAATGTAAAATGTCAAGCAATTGCTCACAGAGTTACCATTCATGTGTTTTTAACTTCCATTAATGGTATTTTTAAAAAAAACATTCATGATAATGTAAAATCATTAATGTAAAATGTCAAGCAATTGATCACAGAGTTACCATTCATGTGTTTTTAACTTCCATTAATGGTATTTCTTCAAAAAACATTCATGATAATGTAAAATCATTAATGTAAAATCTCAAGCAATTGCTCACAGAGTTACCATTCATGTGTTTTTAACTTCCATTAATGGTATTTCTTCAAAAAACATTCATGATAATGTAAAATCATTAATGTAAAATGTCAAGCAATTGCTCATGGAGTTACCATTCATGTGTTTTTAACCTCCATTAATGGTATTTCTTCAAAAAACATTCATGATAATGTAAAATCATTAATGTAAAATGTCAAGCAATTGTTCATGGAGTTACCATTCATGTGTTTTTAACTTCCATTAATGGTATTTCTTCAAAAAACATCCATGATAATGTAAAATCATTAATGTAAAATGTCAAGCAATTGATCACAGAGTTACCATTCATGTGTTTTTAACTTCCATTAATGGTATTTCTTCAAAAAACATTCATGATAATGTAAAATCATTAATGTAAAATCTCAAGCAATTGCTCACAGAGTTACCATTCATGTGTTTTTAACTTCCATTAATGGTATTTCTTCAAAAAACATTCATGATAATGTAAAATCATTAATGTAAAATGTCAAGCAATTGTTCATGGAGTTACCATTCATGTGTTTTTAACTTCCATTAATGGTATTTCTTCAAAAAACATTCATGATAATGTAAAATCATTAATGTAAAATGTCAAGCAATTGCTCACAGAGTTACCATTCATGTGTTTTTAACTTCCATTAATGGTATTTCTTCAAAAAACATTCATGATAATGTAAAATCATTAATGTAAAATGTCAAGCAATTGCTCATGGAGTTTACCATTCATGTGTTTTTAACTTCCATTAATGGTATTTCTTCAAAAAACATTCATGATAATGTAAAATCATTAATGTAAAATGTCAAGCAATTGCTCATGGAGTTTACCATTCATGTGTTTTTAACTTCCATTAATGGTATTTCTTCAAAAAACATTCATGGAAATGTAAAATCATTAATGTAAAATGTCAAGCAATTGCTCATGAAGTTACCATTCATGTGTTTTTAACTTCCATTAATGGTATTTCTTCAAAAAACATTCATGATAATGTAAAATCATTAATGTAAAATGTCAAGCAATTGTTCATGGAGTTACCATTCATATGTTTTTAACTTCCATTAAATGGTATTTCTTCAAAAAACATTCATGATAATGTAAAATCATTAATGTAAAATGTCAAGCAATTGCTGACGGAGTTACCATTCATGTGTTTTTAACTTCCATTAATGGTATTTCTTCAAAAAACATTCATGATAATGTAAAATCATTAATGTAAAATGTCAAGCAATTGCTCGGCATGGAGTTACCATTCATGTGTTTTTAACTTCCATTAAATGGTATTTCTTCAAAAACCATTCAATCATGATAACGTAAAATCATATATGAAGCAATTGCTCTTGAAGTTAACATTCATGTAATATAGACTCTGAACAGCGGACATTTCCATATAACAGACACTTATATAGTCAGTGAGAATGTTTTACTATAATTACGCTTTTAATGGAAATCGATCCATCCTCAACAGATTCGCTGTAATGAATGTAAGATATACATTATCAAGTAACTAGTACTGTCTTAATGCAAAATAGCTGTATATGAGAAAGGATCAAATGATGCAATAATATGTACAGTATATACAGTATAGTATAAATATCGAAATTGCAATTCAGTAACAATTACAGAATTACTTACATTTTTATGAATGAGTGCTATCGAAACTATTTATAGTCCTAGATTATTATTTATAGTTACAGTAAATATGCCATTACTGAGAGGAACACTGAGTTTACTAATGGCACAAATAGCTAGTCAGACCTGAGACGCTCTAATGTACGAGTTTGCATTTGTGCGCAGAGCGCCAAAACAAAATTAACACTATAGTATCATCAGTATGTTTACAGCTAGTTTTGTGTGCCAACAAACACGTGTGTGCCAAACATGTGTAGATCAGAGCCTGTTTATTTTATGCTTCATGCAGCAAATAAAAATGTCAGTTGTGGAACTGAACAATTAAAGATGGGTATAAATAACTTCAGAACTATACTTATTGAACTCATTTGTTTGGTCTGTAATAGTAAAATATCGGACTTCTGTACTAAAAGAGTGGTCCGATGTTTTACTAGTAAAATTTTTGCAGATACAACCATGTAAAATACATTTATTCTGCTGAGCTTTCGTCCTACAGTATGTTGCTCATGCAGAACACCATCAGAGCAATCTAATTAGAATAAATATATTTTACATGGTTGTATCCACAAAAATCTTATAACATTCTGCACCACTTCATGAAACGTCAATCGGGCATTTGCCACGCTTCTTCACTCCATTCCCCATATGCTAAATATAAGATTGAGTCCCATGAAACATAATCACGATGAAGTCGAAGGTTTTGAATGGGAAGGTAATAGCTGTCATTTGGTCGTGTCAAATCCTTTGCAAAATATTGGACTTTGACTGTTTTGTGTCTTTCTTGTATTGACAGCACCTATAAATAATTGATAAGTTACTGTTAATCTGTCTGTCTGTCTGTCTGTCTGTCTGTCTGTCTGTCTGTCTGTCTGTCTGTCTGTCTGTCTGTCTGTCTGTCTGTCTGTCTGTCTGTCTGTCTGTCTGTCTGTCTGTCTGTCTGTCTGTCTGTCTGTCTGTCTGTCTGTCTGTCTGTCTGTCTGTCTGTCTGTCTGTCTGTCTGTCTGTCTGTCTGTCTCAGTTTGCTTGTCCTTCAAATTCACATGGTTATTAAGCATATTTGCATATACTTCCCAGACAACTCATATTTCTATATCTTACATTTTCATTACTACTCACACATACCTTTCCCAACCACGGATCTGGGTCTTCTCCCTGAATCATGACCATATCTTCAACACAAGGGAAAAATGGAACAACTATGTCGACATATGTTATGGGCATGGTTTTACGTTGAAAGTCTATAACTGCTCTTGTTCCGGGATTAGGGAAAACATCGCCAAAGTCATAAATCATGACCTTTCGAGAAATGGACAACACTGGTACAATGACTATTTCGGTTGCCAGCAAGTCGATCAGTAGTCCTCCACTGTGGTTGTCTGTCATAGTATTGCCTTCATTGTCTAGCAATTTTTGGTAAAGTGCTGCCTTTACAAATTTCTTGTAATCATTGTCAACTTTGACGCAGAAGAAGTCCGTAATTTGGCAACATTGATCCACTCCATCCATTGTAAACATGGCTTGCTCTCCTACTCGGTAGAGCATGCCTTGTGGCGTTTGGCGTGGCTTCCATAAGCTTCGGAAAGACCAAGCAATCTCAGCAATGACAGATGGGGCCAGTGAATTTGTAGTGACTTGAATCAGTTGTATGTCTTGTTGTGAAAGGTGCACTTGGTTGCGCGCCATTCCACCGACAAGAACACCTTCAATATAGCTATTTGCTTGTTCACCAGATACCATATTGGAGATTTTCTTGGCTACTTCAAGAGATTTGGTGCACATCTACAAAATATATTAAAATTGTTCTTATTTAGCTATTTTTGTTGAATCAGTGAAGAATCAAAGTCACCTTAACGTTCACTTGATAACGTAACGGTACCGCTACCTTAAAAGGCCACCTGTGTTTAAAATATCAAAACGATAAAGGCCCATACGACCATAAGGTGAACAAAGGCTTTTCCTCACCTCATTCATACAGAATTTATTTATTGTTATTTTCTTCAAAAATAATGTGAAGATTATTGCCACTTGGTTTGTTGTGGTTCGAAATTGTGGCTGTCTGGAAAGTTCGCGGACGTTACTACACCTGACGATGGTCATATTACCTTTGCAGCCATATACTGCACTTTTGTTAACTTTTCATTATGTAGCAGAAATAGATCGTATATAGAGACAGTTGAATTTAGAACAAAAAGAACTTGCCTTTTTAAGGTCAATTGTATAATTTGTTACATCATATACTCCAAGTTTGCTGCTCAGGAGTTTCAGCAACTCTCGGTACGACTCTCGTTGTGCAAACGAACACTCTTTATTCTTGAAGTTGCTTGTGTGCCCAATATAGCGTTTAACCGCTCTCTCGAATGGGAAACACCAGTAGTTATCCGGGTGAGAGAATCGTAATGCGTCACCTGGAATGTGTAGCAGATTGTGGACTGTAACACGGCATGCTGTCACTCCTCTTTGCTCTTCTAGGAGGATGATGTACCTTTTCGCAAGTTTCTCGAAAAGGACAACGTCGTCATGAGACCAACCGTTTCTTTTGTTGAACGTCATCTCCGTCATTCTGGTTACAAGCTGCCAGATATGGTACTCCTGTGGTTCCAACAGGCCAGCTAAGATCACCTCAGATGCAGGAAAGCAGAATTTCTGGAATTCTTCGGTTTTCCAGAAGCCCAAACGGGAGGATGTACCATGAGGAACACGCCCGTCTTTAAGTTCTAAAGCAATAAATAATTCCATGATTTATATTCAGTTTAACTACTCTCTCTTCCTTAATGATATAGATGAAACCCATATATAACATGATAATAATAACAATTGCATCTAGCTTTGGCGTTTTGCAGGCTGAAGAGGGATGGGATCGGGTTAGTTGATCCAAGACCGTAAAGGTTGCCCAGCTGATGCTTGAGCCTGGCCGAATGTTTACCACAGGCGTATCCTTGAGCCTGACCAACAACCTTACGGTAACCCTTCTGCCATCCCTATTTTAACACTGCATGTCACCTGTACAACGTGCAGGGAGAGTTACCTCAAATTCTGATATTTACTCTGCATAATCATGATGAATACTACCTCCGGTGCGTATGAACTCCAGTGGTGACTGGTCCAATACCTCTGAGATGAATGCAGCTTGGTTACCTTTTAGGCCTCTCCTCGTGAATCTGGAGAGGGTGGGTGGGCGTTGAACGGCTAGTCCAAGTCAACCTTGGCATTTGTTTGGCGTTGACACAACCAAGAACAGTGCTGAGCCTCCTTTTGACGTGGCTTATATAGGCCTTAACCATGTGACCAGTTAGCGTGGGGAAAGGGGGAAAAGGGGGCCCAGACCTTCACACTACCCTACCACGCCCACATACTACACGAAAAGTTCGTTGTTAACTGTATTTATTCCATAAATATATTTAAACATATATTGATTTCCTGCTAACATTATAATTACGTAATTTAACTATAGTTTAAATACATGGAGCACGATAATCCGTTTATAATGCTTTATGCTACACACCATCAATCGAGACCAACTACACAAAATGCAACTCTAAGGTCTTTCGATGTGAATATATTCATTATGTTTAGGATCTAGTCCTAAATGCACTGTACCAATTATGTTAAAGAGATGTTCAAAGGCCGAAACAAACTGTAGGCGAACTGCAAACTGAAGCATGCAGGCGGAGTTAAAAGTTTACTTTATAAACATTAAATATTCTCATAAACAAGAAATTCTGTATTGTTCAAGAATTATTAAAACGTTTTAACCATTCGGTCTTCATCAATTAAATTGAAATGTATTTGACTGATGAAGACGCTTTAATAATTTTGGGACAGTATACGAAGTTTCCTGTATCTTTTTTGCTTATATTCGCCTATATCGATAAGGTTTTTTTATACATGTTGTTTTTCATGTAGTGTCTTTCGATGATTAAGTCAGACAGGCCCTGGGTTTGATTCCAGGCTGGACAATGATATATATTCTCAAACATATTGAGAATTTGTATTTTGTAAATCCTTTCCATGCACATTATAACTTTCTATAATTTATCTTTACCTGCAGTCCATGGAAATGTCATTAATCTTTCATCAACCACGCGCGCATCAACTTTGCCACTAGCAACTAGGTCTTTCAACTGCGTTCCAATAATATTCAAGGGAAGGTTATGCATGACATCAAACACTGTGTCTTCAAGGACATTAAAACCATACAACTTGTTGAGCCGATGTAGGATGCTCAAGCCAGTATATCCGGAGTCTCTACTCATTCTCGCACGTACGGTTGGACGATCTTCTTCGTCAATCTCTTTCATAGTTTCCAATTCTTCTTCGAGAGTCCTCTTCTCCCAAGGAAATCTGGCACGATATCTATTATTTCCATAGTAGTAGGTGGATCCACCACCTGGGTCAATAGTTCCTAATTTAAAGAAACAAGATAGAAGGTGAAAACGTAAAAAGGATATTGTAGTAATAATTTGAGTATCGGGCCACTGTATATATTATCACGTATAAGTAAACTGTTTTATCCAAATTCATTGTAGCAAAGAGCGTTTTAAACTAAGCGCTTGGATCGCACTGTCATTATCAGTAGTATATATATATATATATATATATATATATATATATATATATATATATATATATATGTATGTATGTATGTATGTATGTATGTATGTATGTATGTATGTATGTATGTATGTATGTATGTATGTATGTATGTATGTATGTGTGTGTGTGTGTGTGTGTGTGTGTGTGTGTGTGTGTGTGTGTGTGTGTGTGTGTGTGTGTGTGTGTGTGTGTGTGTGTGTGTATGTATTGTTTTCAGCGTCAAATGCATGGAAAACTATGGTCGGTCACTGAAAGGATCTGCTGCACTAATTCTTGAAGACTAGAAGACGGGGTAATAGACTGCATGGATTTATAGAAATGTTTAATTTATACGAATTGTCTGTACCTCTAAGTTTATCTCGTCTACAAGGCAATACACCCGCATTTATGGTTTTTGCAATTTCACATTGTGCGGGATAGTCTCCTGTCCAGAGAAGCATTAGAACTCTCACATCTATTTCTCCTGCTGGTAAGCCTGGAAAATCCGGCACGCCATCATAACCAACTTCATAACCTGAAATAAATAAAATACAAACAGCAGCTTATTTATATGCAGGTATTTTCTACAACGTATAGACCTTATTAAAAAATGGCCGCAAAAATTATTTTATGTGCAAATAAATTAACCCTCATGCATAACCATATCTAGTTATCTTAGTTTCTATATCAATTTTATAACTGCGAAGATTGGTGATCAGGCACTATTTCAAACAAACTATAAATTATACGATATTTTCTATAAATGATACTAACTATATAGTCTATATTATAAGTAATATTGGGCATTTCACTCGATTACATGCTATGTAATCGAGTGAAATGCCCAATATTACTTATAATATACCCAATTCTCTCCTGGCATTACCACCTTATTATATATACAGAACTCACGATCAAGCTCTCGGCAACGGCCTCCGTGGCTCAGTGGTCAGAGCATTGCACTAGAATCGCAAGGTCGTGGGTTCAATTCCTGCCGGAAGGCCCGTGTAGTTACATTTTTCGCAACTGGTCCCGGTTTGGTCTCAAAATGTATATATTCTACACTCGAATTTTCCTTCACCCAAAATCCTTAGAACATGCTATATAGTCTATATGCGTGTTTGATTTCACTGGTGTTTGCTTTCACAGAAAGTGTTTTTATATATTTTGATAATATACATGCGTTTGTCAATGTGCATGGTCATATATACCATTGATAAAAATATCTTCAATTTCTGTAACAAGAGGATGGAGAAATGGATCAATTGAGCATGGTCGTTTTTTGGGAAGGGTATGACTCGGCACAAAACCAACCACGTACACCTCTTCCGTTTTGCTTCTCTGTTCTTTCTCCATATTGGCTATCATGACTTCTAGAGCACCTATGTCAGTTAACAAAAACGATAGCATTCAGTAAGAAACGAAACTAAATCAGTAAATGATTATTTGCACTGTTAACTTAAAGTTAATGTTGCATGTCGAAAAGGTGTTATGGCAAATAGCGCGGACTGGACGTGTCGGTACATCTGTCGCGAGGTGTTGTTTTATATATGTTTTCATTTGGACTTTTGCAATTTATAAGATTGATGATAAGCCGAAAATGTGCCAAAACTAACTGGCGAAAACACTGTCAAATGCTTTTCCGTGTTTTTATTTGATCGCACTGAGGTAACCAGGGCTAGCCTGTGTGAACGTTTTGAGATTAAAAGTAACTTCCGTACATTAACAGTATTTCCTTGAACAAATTGTTGTATCTGTTACTCATAAACGGTATCGCGAAGTAAATTATTTATGAAAATTATGCCTACCACAGCTATGCGATCCTGGTGAGCCAAATGGCTGCCAACCATCCCAATGACCAATCAGCGCAATGTTCCGAGGATCCCCGTAAGTAAACTTGGGCTTGTGCTCCTGTTTTTCTCCACACTCCTCACACTGAAGATTGTACAAACCACCGCCAACTGGAATTCCTGCTTTGATGTTTTCAGCACTAAAAATACTTCCACAGCACGTACACCTGAAAGGCAGCATCCATTCCGATTCCGGATCCCAAAACCATGACAGTTCATTGAAACGAGACCCATCCCATATTTCTTTCAATGTGAAATTTGGCCCGACGCCACCAAGCCAGCTTTCCTTGTGCACCCAGTGCCTCAACATTTTCCTGCACATGCCAGTGTCAGAATACCAAGTACGGATCTTTTCTTGCAGGCCAAGATAGTAATATTTTATTGAACCTTTTTTACTGCAGTGGCGACATGCAGCATCAGGATCGTCCATAACATCCCATAACGTCGGGTGGCTATCATCCAAGCAAATAAACAGTTCTTGTGGTTCTTTGTAACCGTACTCTTTGAAGAGTTTTTTAGCTGCATACCAATTTTTAGGCCACATTTCTCTAGGGCGATCGTCGTTTTTGTAGAAGAGTTCTCTAGCAAAGATTAATACATCGTCTACGTCATTAATTGATCCTTGCATTTGACTGACAAGCATAAGTGCTCGGCAAATGGTGGCTATAATTTCAGATTTCAGATGATTCTCATCTAGATTCTGCTCCATTTGCTCCTCCTCGGGTTGCTCCTCAGATTTCTTTTCAGGTTGTTCTGTTCCGATTGAAGATAGATCATCTGCTGAAATGCTATTATCTGAATCATTATCTGGCATGTCACGTAAACTAGAGATAGATTAATAAATTTTTAAAATCATTGCCAAAGGTATCTAATCGTATTTGTTTCAAATATTAATTGTTTGCAAGATAATTACCTCCTCTACTATCCCTAGTTAAAAAAGTAAGCAGGCGTCTTGTTTAACAGATAAAACATAAAGCTCCGTGCATATGTACTCTTATAAAGGCATGTTTGACGTCATTTGAACACGAAAGAAGTTGAGTGGAAGCACGAGGCGATTGTGACGTATTTTATAAGAGTACATATCGACATGAGCGGTATGTTTTATTTGTTTTATAAAATAATAATGCATGAATCAATTCTTGTTGTAACCACCCCCCACCCCCTGGACAATGCAGAAAATCAAGTCCCGCGGGTGGGGATTGATGTTAAAACTCATGTGTTTTAGTTTTTCAACCTTGCCCCGGGGGTGGGAAATTTGCAGTGAGCTTCATAAAAAACTACAAATCCCCGGGGTATTGCCTGGGGGGATGGTACAGGAAGAATTGATCCATGCTAAAGCCTGGTTCTCATATGTCGTCGATCGTCGCCGACGCATGATTTAGATGCATGTTAAGTAAAAGAATAAAAGCACTGCTTTTCTGCATTGTTCTTTATTACTTAACATGCTGCTGCACTTCCCGTTTTAACGTGCATCTAAATCACAAATCGGCGACGATCGTCGACATATGAAAACCAGGCTTTAAGAAGAAAAATCAAGCTAGCAGCACAGAATAAAGAACAACCAGAAGTCCGACTCCGTGTCGGCACTAGTGAGCTCTATATACAACTGTATTGATATCTCTTGTTCATTGACCGAGCAAAGATTGAAGTCAAACATGGCGGTCTCCTACGCAGTCTTTTTACTGGATTAGACTTGAGCAGACCGCGTAGAAGACTGGAACTATACGTACTTTAGGACCAAAAGGACCGCAGGTTCTGTGAACAAGATTTCCACGAAGATATCACTCCAGTTATATATAGAGCTCACTGATCGGCACCTTTGATGAAGTGTCTTCGCTTATGTTGCCTCGCGCACGTCAAACGTCGCCATTCCACGCCATCCTGGTAAGTTCCACCAGCACTTTTTACCCTAGCCAGCTGGTAGCGGTACCCTGGCCCAATTTCAAAAGAAACATGGGCCAGGTAACCACTAGTCTGACTAGTCTCATTCTCGCGTTATCAGGGCTAAATCCACTTATGACGATTGCAGTTTTACTCATGGCCAATAAAAACGCGCGAAAGTTTCAACCAATATGAAAGCAGAAGCTTTTAGTGATCACCTGACCCATACTCTTTGATTGGGTCAGGGTGTGGATTGTGTTGGCAACAATGCTATTCATACCAGGCTAAATGCCATCGTACTCCAAGTGATGGATAGCCTGAAATACCAGGTGTGGGAAGGACGCTTGGCATTTCAGGCTACGAGCTGAAAAACATTACATATTTTGCATAATTATTAAATCTTTGCATGCATGATATTATACCTAGAGTTGTAATTTACAATATGAATAATTTGATATCGTTATTTTTCATTCTCTTCTTGATCAGTGCAACAAAATCTGACGTATTTATGACGTCATGGAAATAATGACGTCATTTAGCTAAACTATATTTTTATTGTTTTGCATAAAAAATGTTTCATTTTTAAAGTAGGGTTTTTTGTTATTGGTTCCAGGGACTACAAAACAAAAAAATGGTATATAGACTATTTCCCCCCTCCCTAATCGTCGCCATTCGCGTCAGCATCACTCCTCATTCTTCGCCATCCTGGTAAGTTCTACCCAAGGTTCGATACCGGATAATTTGACCGACAAAAGTGCCGGTGGAACTTACCAGGATATTGTAGGATGGCGTGATGTCAATGACGGAAAAAGGCAGCTTTTCACACGAGTCGGAATTCTGGTTCTTTATTCTGTGCCCTGGATACGCTCGGTTAGTTTCTTTCTTGCGTTAGTGTTGATCACGCGTTTGTTCACGTGAACACATGATGGTAACGTGGTATCATAAAAAAAATAATTCCTTCATTATTTGCTTAAAAGAATTAGCATCACAAAAACTTACGGTTCTGAACTTTCACTGAACAAAGTTCCATAATCATCCATGTTTGTTTCCAGTACATTACGTACTTTCCAATGTCTGTTTTCAGTGGATGACGAAACTGCTTCACCTCGGCATCCACTGCATGGGCAATGAACGTGGAGATATGACAGTTCTTTGCAATTGCAACGAACAATTTTTGTTCGGTCCCAACTTCTTTTTCTTCCTTCCATGCCAGCAAGCCCTTTCCGAATTTTGTTTCGTTTTGGCAAGTGACAACTCGATATTTTCAGCAAACGAAGGAATTTTAATACGAGTTTGAATCCAAAGTCCAATGGTCATCCACCACCATATCCCATAATACCCCTGTTCCCCAGGCACTCGCTCTCATTTCTTCGAAGACGATTATCGGGTAATAAGTTGTTTGTTAAAGTTTTGGGTTTTTAATTTTTAAAACGATTTTTTTTGGAAAATGAGTTCGGGTAGCGACGATTCCGTAGTGGTTGAGCATAAGCAGTTGAGAGAAATGTCTGTCGAAGAAGTCTCCTCCTGGATAAACGAACATTTTGGGAGAGAAACGGCATTAAATATATCAGGTGAGTTTTTTTAAAAACGGCGCGAAAATATCACAACGATTTTCATCGTATCTAGTAGTGCAATTGCAGCGTTTTGAGTTACTGACTTTTTAGAATATTTGTTTTATATGATTTACTCTTTCTGTTTGTTTTATTTTTCTTTGAAATTTAAGCGTATATAATGGCCATTTATTTTCAAATTCAGTTGTCTTTCTTGACGTTCTTTTCGCTTGGCCGCTTCGATCGCCTTGGGCCGCTTGGCTACTGATGAACTTGTTTTGCTTCGTAATACATGTGTGTCTAAATGTTTTTGTGCCTATTATGTGTTTGTATTTACAAATTTCTCAATCGTCATTTCAAACTTCATCCGGTCGATGTACACACATATATATATATATATATATATATATATATTTCAGAGCAAAAGATTGATGGTGTAGCTGTTGTGGATCTGGTAAAAGGAACGCAGGAGCAATTGAAAGCCTGTGGATTTCATCTCGTTGGAGAGCAAATGAAACTAAAGAGGCTTGTGGAGGAGGAGATGTGTGAAGATGTTGCCGTTGAGAAGAAACTGTTAATACCGTTCCGAAAACCATCAGGGAAGTCAATCTCCAACGACCTCCATAAAAGAATCTACAATGCAAAGTAAGGCTTTATCTTCTATGCATGCAGTTAAGTTAATATATAAACTGAGCGTCGAAGGAGCAAGGTTTGTGCGAGAAAAACCCAAGGCAGATACTTTCCAGTACATACAGAAAATAAATATAGGTTATAAATATATATAAATACGTAAATATATGTTATTTACCGGCTGGGAGGTCCGTCTAGAAAAATATTTGCCCGAGGTCTTAAAAAAGGTCCGAGGGCAAATATTTTTCTAGACGGACCGACCAAAATGGTAAATAACGTACTTCTTTTTTTGTTACATAATTGGTAAACATGATTGAATTAAGTTGCGTAATCGAGATGACGTTCACGTGATATTCAAAAGTCCAAAGTTTATCGTTCGACCGTAAACAACCGCCGACGTACATACAGTCTGACAGGGAAGCTTGGAACCTTTTCTTGTGATAAAAAAAAAACATTCAAAACTTGAAGATCTAGTTACGAAGGGAAGTCAAAATGCAGTCCAAGTGTTTTTAAAGTTTAGTTGATAAAGATTCTTCGTCGTTCTTTTTCGTCGCTTCCTCGTTTTTGGCTGTTCGCTTGGAAAGTCGCCGTCATTGAATATTTGGCTGACTGCATGAAAATTGAAAGTGTGTTCTTCGAGTTTGAAGACGAAAATGTTTGTAGTATGCCATTTGTAATTCAAGTTTCATGACGTGACACGATGAGGTTGGCATGTGGAAAATATTTGACTAAAAGGTAAAGACTTGTAGCGGTTTTGTTGAGTATAGCGGTTGGATAACAGAAGACAGTTTAGTGTCAAAAGGTTTCAGCTTTTCTATCTTCTCGTGGTATGATTTTTTATATATATAGTTCTATATAGTCAGTTCATTTAGTGATTTAAAATACTGTGTTCTCATACAAGTTGATGTATGTTTTTCCTACCGTTTTAAACTGTTTTGTTTATAAATATCGCTCGTAAATTTTGCTTTGTCACAGTTTTCCGCAAGCGTTTCTTTTAAAATTCGCTGTTTACACATGAAGTTGTCAAAACCATTTGGATAATAAAACTCATTTGCATCCCCGTAGCTCTCTGCTGAATATATTTTTTTCTGTGGCAAGCGAAATAGTTTTGAAAATCGATCAATTTTAAATGACAGAATGTAAAAAAATAACTTTTTGGACCGTGGTCCAAGATATCGTGAAATACCGCCAGCTCACGTAGCCAATCAAATTGCAGGAAAGCCTAGGATTCCGCCCGCTCACGACTAATAAAAAAATAACTACTTTTATCTCATTTTTTTTTCATTCAAATGATCAACTTATAAATATCCCGCCAAAACTTACAGGTCATAGGCGTAACGCCCTAATCAAACGAGAACGCAAGTCATCGCAAGTTGGCAGTCAGAATTTCTGTGGCGGTCGTTTGAACACGCAAATTAAAAAAATAAAGGTTTCATGAGTGTTTTAAACAAGTTTTAACTTTGGCACGGTACATAATTGGTCGGCCAGGGGGGGGGGCGTGGTATACTAAATACCTCATAAAAATCGACCAAAATACCCATAAATACGCTCAAAATTTTACATAATACTCCAAATTTCTGGAACATTGTATACTGAATACCCAAAATTAGTAATTCAAGCAATATGCCTTAATTTAAGGATTTATTAATGTATTTCACAATTTATTTATTAACAAGCTTTTGGTCTTCCTGTAACCCTAGGTTGGAGGGCTTGAGGGTACTATCACTTGCCCATGGTGAATCCTCAGACTAGTAGAGGGAGGGAGTTATCGTTACTTCTCCATTCTAGACCAACTGCCCCTGCTAACTTAAATATTTCAAATGTTTATATTAGTACATGTACAGTAATAAACTAATAACGACAATAATTATGATAATTAATAAAAGATGAAACCATATTTGAGGGGGCCGCTGTGACTGCACTGACTGGGGGTGCGGGGGGGGGGGGGGGGGGGGGAGTCATGCCCTGAGACATTTTTTAAATATAGTGTCTCTGAAATAGGATTTCCTGGCTTTGGAGAGTAAGCTTGTTTCTTGGCTCGGACAGTGAAAACGAACACCGGAACCCAGCATTAACATGAACGATTGCTGATCAGTTGAGCCAGAGCAAATTATTGGGGGCCCCACCCCCTGTTACGGCCCTGTTAATAACATACATGAATGCTCAGCGGTAGCGTCTTTAGTACTTGGTTTACGCAATGCATACGCCATATCAGCGATGTTGAACGATGAAACAGACTTAATCTAATATGAGTGCACTCCTGTTTATACATTTCTCAACAATTTTCCAGACTTTACGCAACATTTATTGAAATTTGTATACTGTATACCAGAAATTCACAAAATTTAAATATACCAAATACTTCAATTTCAAAGTAAACATACTGTATACCCGATTTAAAAACCTCTTAGATACCATATACCCAAAACCCCCTGGCCGACCCCACATAATATTTTCGAAAAATCATTCAGAAGGGCTGGCTGAGATAGCGTGACTGCCAACTTGTGATGACTTGTTACCGCTTTTTCCGAGCTGTATGAGCAGGTAATGACATAAAAACAAGCCGAGCCATATAATAGTGAGGGTTTATATGCATATGATTGCATGGGAAGCTCTTTTTTGGAGGGGGGGGGGGTAGTTTAGGTTAGTAATACCTGGGGGGCTTATAAGGGGTGGTCCATTAGACTATTGATGGGAGGGGGTGCAAATGCCTCAGATCTCAAATCCAAAATATCTTATTTATTATATTTTTCTGACAATTCAGAAAAAAGGCAGTGAGAGCAGCAGCAATAAAAAAATGGAATGGCAATGAAATTCCAAATTTCAAAAAATCAGCAGCAAAGTTGACTGAATTGGAAGCGTTGGTGGATGAGTTGGCAGCCGATTGTTCATACGCTCCCGTGGGCTTTAACAAAGCTGGGATCAAACAACACATCCTTGATGTGATGAATGAGCGTCGACGCCAAGTCAGAAAGGGGTATGATTACTCAAAGGTACAGTATACAGATTAAAACTATTACACCAGTTTTCTAAATCACGTGACCATAGAAATAACTTACTTCTTGTATTAATGCAGTCACAATCAAAGTATAAACCCTTAGTACACCAACCCAGATTTTTGTACCTTTTATTTTGTTCTATAGAATATATTGGTCTTACAATGAATATTAGAGCCCAGCTCAAAATTCACACTCTTTTGTCACTTGCAGGCGCGTAACCTCGAATCTAAGGAAATAGCAGAGCCAGAGGCTGGCGGAAGTAATTCGGCTTCTTCATCAACAGTTACCTCATCACCTGTTGACGAGTTTCCAACTGAAGGTATCTATACCATATAAATAGGCAACTATTTGTTATTATACAATACGCTGATTGCTATGCGTGTTTTCATTGGTTGTTGCCCATGATCTATTAGAGGACAGACACATGGATCACGTCAGATACGTCAGCTGATTTACTTTTTTCTTTCTTCATGCCCCAAAATCCGACAAGAGTTTTGATGAAAACAAATAGATTCCATTTTTTTGTTGTCTGTTCAGTTATAGATGCACAGAAGACGTCACAACGTGGTAAGAACATCAGTGACTCGACTGCGTCTCGTGGGCCACTTTTTCGTTCTTACCACGTTGTGACGTCATCTGTGCATCAAAAACTGAACAGACAATGGCAAAATGGAATCTATTTGTTAAATACTATATGCTAATTTTATTTATGCTGCAACTTCTATATACTGCAGGCATGCATGCACATGTTTGATCTCATGTTGTTTTAAAAACTTATTTTCAGAATTACCTATGGAAGCTGCCCAAATAGTTGTGGCCCGAGCTTTCAATCAAATAAAGATTTCACAAGTGTCAAGATCCCAACTGCAGTCTGCAGCGAAGACACTGCATATCCCAGGATCTAACACTTCAGAATCGAAGAGCAAAGAAGTCTTGATTCCAAAGGTAGCGCGAGCATTAATTGAACAGAAATTTATCGCCATATCTGCGGAGAAATATTCCGCAATTTCCCGTAACAATGTTCATGTAGTGAAGCCATTTTAATTGTAGTTTAATTAATCAACGCGCACTTTATTTGAGAAATTTGAGGTAGCTCCACAGTTTCTGGAAAGTACGCGTTTCAAACCCAACATCTTGTATACATTGATATTTTGCTAGAAGAATGAAACTAAAACCCCGTATACAGTCGTCCGGTACTGTGTAAACGTAGCCTAAATGTCTTGTATAGAACAGTATTTTGAGAAGCAGAAACTGAAACGAAAAAGTGCGTAGCGCAGTTTCTTTTAGTATGAGTAGTCAATATGCCAAATTTAACAAAATTCTGTAGATCCGAAATTTTTCAAAAAAAAAGTGATCATTCTTAATAAAAAAATTACGGATATTTACAGAATTTTTTTTAAATTGGCTTAACGATTATTCATAGTAGACGAAAACTTTCAATAAAATAAAAATTTAGGGTAAGCGACGTTGTTTCCAAATTAAACAAGTTTAAACGCAAATTATAGAAGCCATTTTTTAAAACGTCATTGTTGCCATAGGATAGCAACACAGTTGCGCAACTTTTTCGTTTCAATTTCTGATTCTCAAAATGCTGTTCTAGACAAGTCAGTTAGTTCCACTTATTAACAAATAATCAATGTACAAGGTTTTGGATCTAGAACGTGTGCTTTCCACAAGAAAATATTTTGGTGGAAAGTATGTAGCAATAATGACTGTAAATATATCCGTATAATATTTCATGCAACAACAACTGTAATAAGTTAACCGGAGTTTATGCAGCAAAATTGAATAGGCGAAAACAAGTTCAAATCGTGCTCAATAACAATTAAAATTTAAGAATGAGTGACGTCATTGGTTATGCCGAATAAAATGTACATGTCTGGTTAATAGTAGCGCGATTTTTAAACGTAACACTGAGAAACATATTCCATTCAAGTTGGATAAAACAACACCAAATTAGTAGATTTCCAAACTAAGTATTTTCGCCAAATTAATTTATGGAAGTTCGTGCGTTCAATGGCGTTATGACGTTTATATATGCCGGACTGCAACAACCGAAATGCTTTGCCAGTACTGGTGCTAATAAATAGGGGCAACTAGTACTAACAAAGCACATTGGTAGTTGTGGTCACACATTGCAACGCCATCAAACCTCATCATGTTAATGGCCTGTTAATTATTTCTAATGAAAGGTTGCGCTATTAGTACTATTAGTTTTCCTTGTTTTATATATTAAAATAGGTTATATGGTTTATACACAATAGAAATGGAAAACATTTGCCGTGTTTTCCTGTTTTGGGATTCTTTCCATAATTACTCAATGTAAACCAGTTTCTAAAGTTTAAATAATAACCAAACATGTTATTAATTATTGGTTGAGTTTTGTTAAATTATGTCAAATACATTGCTGTTTATCCTTTATTTATTTCTTTCTTTATTTATTTATATGGCCGTTCAGCCTGTTCTGTATTGGGGTGTACAGACACGAAGCGAAATCCCGATATTTCTAAAACGATCTATTTGGTGAAATTCATTGGTTAGTCATTTTTCTAAAAAACCCCGTCTGATTAGTCTTGAAACTCAAAGCTAGGAAACTATGTCACATATATAAACCCTCATTAAACATGGATTTTCTTTGTGTTTTCCTCATGAATTATTAATGAGTTTTAGAAATAAATAATATAAGCCGAGTGGCTACATGTATCCCGATCAGAACAGACACGAATTCTGTATTTAACAAATACAGAATTTTAATAAACTACGTTTATTCAATTAATAGTTTCAAGATAAAATTAATTATTAAAAAAAATTGTTTAAAGGGTATTGGCAATAAAAATTAAGTTTATCTCACTTGAAAGAACTCGTCAAATGGTATAAGAAGACCTTTTACAATTTTTCCGTATCTGTTCTGGTTTTGGAAATATTTTGACTAAAGACAGCGTGCTGTCCGCCATCTTGGAATTATTTTCGATATGCAAAATTATGCATGTGACGACATAACTAGGGTAAAGTGAAATTTTTATCTTGCCAACCTTATGACATTATGAGCTAGAAACTCGATTTTTTGTTGCGTTATTTCCATTTTAAATTGACCCACAACATTTAAAAAGCCTTCCGTGGAAATTTGGTCACCCACGGAGTAGTTTCATCAGGTTTACCCTGCTTGTGACGTCACCAATTTCCTAGTTAATTAGACCCAATATTACAACAAGATGGCGGACAGCACGCTGCCTTTGGTCAAAATATTTCCAAAACCAAAACAAATACGGAAAAATTGTAAAAAGTCTTGTTATACCATTTGACGAGTTCTTTCAAATGAGACAAACTTATTTTTTATTGCCAATACCCTTTAATAAAACCAATAGTTGACTCGATCAATAGATCGAAACACATAATTCGTGTTTTTTTAACTGACTTAAATAGAAATGCCTTCATGTTTTTTGAATAAAAACCATGAATGGCAAACTAAACACAGTCATGTTTTTCCAAATTTATACCTGAATGTAAATAGAAACACATTCATGTTTCTTAACTAGAAACCATGAACGGAAACCTAGTAAACACATTCATGTTTTTCCAAATATATACATGAATGTAAACAGAAATACATTCATGTTTTTTAAATAGAAACCATGAACGGAAAACTAAACACATTCATGTTTTTCGGAATATATACATTAATGTAAATAGAAATACATTCATGTTTTTTAAATAGAAACCATGAACGGAAATCTAAACACATTCATGTTTTCCCAAATATATACATGAATGTCCATGAATGTAAATAGAAATACATTCATATGTTTCACAAAAACACATTATTTCTTGTATTAAATCATTAATGGTATTTATAAGAAAAACATCAATGGATTTTTCAAAATACCATTAATGGGAAAGTCGAACTGTTCCCATTAATGTATTTTTTGAAAAATACATTAATGTATTTTTTTACCATTAATGTTTTTTATAAAAAAAACATTAATGGGAAAGTCGAACTGTTCCCATTAATGTATTTTTTGAAAAATACATTAATGTATTTTTTTACCATTAATGTTTTTTATAAAAAAAACATTAATGGGAAAGTCGAACTGTTCCCATTAATGTATTTTTTGAAAAATACATTAATGTATTTTTTTACCATTAATGTTTTTTATACAAAAACCATTAATGGGAAAGTCGAACTGTTCCCATTAATGTATTTTTTGAAAAATACATTAATGTATTTTTTTACCATTAATGTTTTTTATACAAAAACCATTAATGGGAAAGTCGAACTATTCCCATTAATGTATTTTTTGAAAAATACATTAATGTATTTTTTTACCATTAATGTTTTTTATAAAAAAAACATTAATGGGAAAGTAGAACTGTTCCCATTAATGTATTTTTTATTACCATTAATGTTTTTTATAAAAAAAACATTAATGGGAACAGTTCTACTTTCCCATTAATGGTATTTTGAATGGGAATTAGCAATTTACCATTAAAATTCCCATTAATGTTTTTTGACCGTTTTTTCCTGTGTTATATACAGTTAACGCTGAAACAAAAAGAAAACACAATGTTTAAAGGCCAGTTTCCACTCAGGAAAATTTTCCGCAGGACCGCGGAACGGACAGGGAAGTTTTCTTTGTCTCGTGAGCTCTCGGTCGGAACTAATGACTTTAACACAAAGGAAACTTTCCTGTCCGTTCCAGTCCTGTGGAAGATTTTCCTGAGTGGAAACTAGCCTTAATTCTGTACTGCCACATGCCCTGGCTATTATTAATCCTTTCATTCCCATCGGTGCCATTTGGCACTTTTTATTCTGCCTAACGCCAGACAATTTTACTCGTCAAGAGAAGACCTGCCATGGTGGGAGTTCCTTTACCTTTAATATAGATCTTAAACTTATAAACTATGTAAGACTAGTAGAAATGAGGAATAATGTTTGATTGGAAAGAGGGAGAAAATTGTCATTACACTGTTTTGACAGGGAAAAAGAACATTTTTGTCAAAAGGAACAACCAAGGTTTCGATAAAAAATGAACACAATTTTTTTAAGAAAAGGGCACTGTGCCCTATGTCACAGAATAGGCAAGTATATAGACAACTCATTTTTGTGGTACCAAAATTTAGTGATTTTAGGAATTTTGTCAAGAAAGAATTTGGGTGCTCCAGCACCTCAGGTACAAAATACCCTTTTGGGGCAGTATTCATCAGGTACATGCCTGTATGGGAGTATGGGACCCTCTCTTCAGTCTCTTGAGTACAGGTTCCATTTAATCCCCCTGGGTTTACCACAACAACATAGTGAGGCTCCGCTGGCCAGTATGGGTTTTTCTTGAAATATTTTCAAACTAATGATAGGTCTTACTATTATTGCCAAATACGACAATAACTATACTTACCTTCCATGGTATTTGCACCAACAACATGGGGAGCAATAGGACTTGGGTCTACATATTGATTGCAAAATGACTGACTACCAGTTGTTGCCATGCCAACCCCTAACCTCTGCCCATGCAAGTCTTCAGTATTGACTTGTGTGGCAACATCATGATGTGATTGGTTGTTTCTGTGCTGATAGATGAAATGTCGTGGTTAGGTAATTGTATTTTGATATAATCAAGAAGTACTGTATGGTAGGTTGGTAGAGTGCTCTACTTACTTTACTTGATCTTTTACTCGATGACTTTACCCTAGCTGATGACAAAGTTGTTGAAGTTGAAGTTACATATGAACTTGATTCTTGCAAACTATTTAAAGTGTTTTCATTACTGGAATGAGACAAATCAGCAGTGTAAGAATTGTCAGATTTCTTTGAAGATCTTCCTTTGTGAGAGGACCTTTTGCTGCTGGAAGTTGAACGTTTTGAGTCATGAGTTGAACTTCTTTTACCTTTACGATGATGAGAGCTGTGCTGTGAACTATCATGTCTCTGTGAGCTATCTTGGGAACTGTGTCGAGAACTATGATGAGAGCTATGATGGGGTGATTTCTTATGTTTTTTATGAGAATCTTCATCTGACAAATCAAGCCCAACACTTTCTACAACCGATCCAGAATTTTTTGAATGCAATTCTTCCTCAATCTCCTCAGTGACCTCATCCAATGTTTGCAGCTCATCATCAACCTTACTCAAATCATTGGTTATGGATTTAACATCTTTTACCACAGGCAAATCTTGGCTTTCTGTGCCACTAATGTTTAATTTCACATTGTTTACTAATTCTAGAGGTCCCTCAGATAACTCGAGATCTGAAATCATATTGACTGCTTGCAAAGGTTTGATGGAGCTTGGTTCAGAGATTTCACTTTTGTCTTCTTCTGTTGCCTGTGATGAAGGCAGGGCCAAAAGTTTGGGGTGAAAATCATCATCACTGGCTGCACTCTTGTCTTGTCCACTAAATTGACCTGATGTAAATAGACAATACAGTAAATAAATAGTGACAAATGATGTAGTCACAATTATATATTTTTTACATATTTTTTTTTCATTTTTTATATCTTTAAATAATTTTTGTGTTTAATGTATTTTTCATGTTTATTTTTTTATGTTTATTTCTTATGTTAATAAAAATTGGTGATCAAAATATATGCATTTCAAAATGTTGGATGCACTTCAAGTGGGTGTTGTAAAGTAAGTAGCCAGCATGGCAGGCACTCTGCAGTTGGAGAGAAAACAGGAGATGCCTTGCAGGCACAGCTACCCCTTTTTTCACCTTTCATTCCCCCCCCCCCCCCCAATTTTCTTTAAAAATTGGCAAACTTTTACAAGAGCATTCCCCCTCCAGATGTTGGTTGCTATGGTTACTAAAAACACTGTCTGTCAATGCAATATAAAATTCAGAGAAGAAACTTGGAATGCAAAATCATGAATCTCAATTAATCCTCATATAGAGGGGTAACGGTTTGCTATATGGGGAGAATCAACAGTATCAACAATGCCTTGAATCAAATAATTTATATTTAAACCACAGATGCATGTAAATACGTTGTTGTCACATATTTAAGATGTCGAGAGTAGTATACCTTCTCCATCCGATACGGACGAAATAGAGACATCAGGCGTTCTGTCGACGACTTTTTCAAAAGTATGCCCTGTCCATAATCGGTTCAGACCAGACTTCTCTTTCAAAGTTCCGAGATACTGATCGAGTTCATCGTCTGACAAAGACAGACTGCCTTCTTCCAGTAGACTCGTTTTCTTCTCTAGACTTTTCGGTTCGAAAGAGGTTTGTGACAACGACCGTGCCTTCTGAAACGATTCTTTCCATTTCGCTTTCGACGCCATGTAAGGGCTCACAAATTATATTTAGTTTTCACATAAACGACCTATTCAACTGATATGATTCAAGGTGTCTTCATTGTCTTGGGAGTGGAGGGACTCGTAGGGACCACCAGGAACCAGACGCAACAAACAGGGATCGGTGTTGTTATTATAATTGGCTAGGATTGCTCCCGGTTTAATAAAACGTTATGACGTTACGTGCTGTTTTAAACGCAGGCAACGTGCTGTTTTATACAATAACGGTTGTTTATTTTTATAACTAGAACTGAAGTTACTATCGCAAGGAAGTGCTGCCTGGTTCGTAGTTAGTAGGTTGTTCAGCGACAACAATTCGTGGGATAAGACCATTGTGAAAAGCATTCAAATAATGAATTCCAATCGGCTTGAATAGTTTGTGCTGTTAACAGCGCTGAATCCGCTGATACTCACAAAAGAGCACTGTTTACTTTTCCTCGAGACTGACCATTAATTAAAACGTTCATACTTCCCGCACTTACACGGCCAGAAACGCACAAGTTGTAACAAGTCTGTTGCCGGCCTTGATGCGAACACAACTTGATATCGGCTTGTTGGAACAATCTTGTAACACGTCTGCTGCAGACTTGTTACAACTTGTGCGTTTTTACGCGTGTACGGATTGTTTGTAACACGTCTGTCGCAGGTTGTTATCAGCTTAGTGCAGACTTGCAATAACAACTGGCACCAAGTCTGTTGGGACAAGTTGTAACAGCATTGTTGATTGCATCAGACTTGCTGCAATTTGTTTTATCAGGCCTGTTATTCTTTGTCGTCAACGGGCTTGTTGCGGAGTGTTTTAACAAATTACTACGGCTCTGTGGGCGACAAGTTGCAACAGGTCTGTTGCCGCAGACCTGTTAAAGCCTGATCGAATCAACAGGCTTGCAGCAACTTGTTAACAACCTACAAGCCTGTGAGATTTCTGGCGTGTAGTTGCATGGTCAGGGGGGTTCAGAACCAACATCTCGAAATCCGAAAATTGATATACGCAAGCCATATAGCTCGGCAAAAAGACTGAGCACGAGTAACGCATAGTAACCCAAGAGAGATGTCAAGAAGAGTGCTTCAAAACAAAGGTGGCGGGTCATGCGCAGAACGAACTGGACAGCAATGCACGTGCTGTTTACAATAACGTTACAACGGTTGTTTATTTCTGTAAAAATGATGACTTTAGTTAGCTCTTTTTAAAATCTTGACGCACTGAGTCTTATTATTTATTAATGTAATGTATTATTCAAAGCAAATATATCTTCCAAAATCATATATTCGACGTGTTTGTCTTATAAAAAAACAAGCTATGTTGTTTCCAAAAGGACCGCATGGACACCCTAAAAAAATAGTGTTTTTCACAATGTTTTCTCAGCTGTTTACAATGACTCATTGCGATGACGCACCAAAACCAAAACCCGACTGGTGCAATATTGTTTGGCAATTTGTGACACCCTCCTGGCACGTGATTTTCGACCAATCACAATCAACATAGGATCACGTGAGGGCAAAGGAAAAACAACACTGAATAGGGAAAACGAAGCAGTATAAAACTCGTGTTGGTGATAGAATTTGTTCGGGTGCACGGAGAAAGGTTATTGTTGGCGAAGAAAGAGAAAAAAGGGGCTCTCTTTTGCTTTCAAAGCTGGGCTTGGCTGTGTACTCGGGGGTCGTCGTGTAGAAATAGTTCGGGGTCCTTTTTGCAAGACGAACAGAGAGTCTGAGAGAGAGATGGCCGACACTTTCCCGACAGCTACAACTTTGCAGCCCACGTCTCCGTCGAAGAACGGTCACCCCGAGAAAGGCTTGTTCCTCGACGGGCTCGTGGAGAACCACAAACAAAAGCAAAAGAAGGCAAAGACTTCCCATGACAACAGCAAGGAGATAAACGGCGTGAAGCCAGCCAGCGATGACCAGCTTTTTATCAAGTCTTCCAAAGACAAGCAACACGACCGTAAATCTCGGAGCGGACGCAAGGGCTCTCCAAAGAAAGGTATTTATAAACCCCGTGTCCAGGTGGAGCTATCGAGTAGCTTAGTTTAGTCGTTATCACTCCCTTAATAGTGTCTAAGAGGTTAGCTGTACACCGTCTCGTGCTTTCGTACGTGCAAGCAAAGTTGCTGCAAGTTTCCCGAGTCCCGACTTGCTCAATTTTGTGTAATTGTGTCTTGTTCCAAGAACGACGCTACTCGACTTTGCTTTCTTTCTTTCTTTCTTTCTTTCTTTCGGCTGTCCTGTTATTCGTTAAGAGCTAAGACAAAACTTACAGATATTAAAAATGTTATCATTACTAATACTGCTTATTCAAAACACAAAGAAAATCCTGGGGCGTGCTCCTGGACTCGCATCTTTCGTGTTTGGTTTCAAAATACCAAAATCATTTCGCTTCTATTTTTACAAATTATCTTGTACAACGATACAACGTGAATTGCTAAGGGCTGTGAATATATTAATTGCTGTAAGCAGGTCGCATTTTATTAAACCTGGTCAAAGACGTGCAGTTTTTCACGAACTCTTAGCACGTTTGAACCGTTTGAAATCCCCGTGTCATTAAAATAAAATATCGTTTTGGATGCTTAATAGTGTTTTATATCGCCGCAATATCATTTATACTTCCACTCCACAACGAGAAGCACAAAGGAATATATTGAAGATCAGCGGTTTTCTCTTGTTTTTGTAGGCAAGTAGGCAAGTGTTTATTTAGAAATTTTGTGTGTTTAGTATAGATTTGGTAGACATAAAAATAGAAAATGACCACCGATTAATTTGGTCTGCCATTTTAATTAAGATTAGCAGAAACAGATTAAGTGCAGTGCTGCAGTCTGATTGGTCCAATTTTAATTATAACTTGCAGAAAAAAATTTTCATATAATGTTCCATGGTTTTGAAATCCTGACAAATGATTCAGAAATGTGAAAAATTACGGTGACATTGGTTTGTTTACTATATTTTGCAGCTTATAAGTTGACAAGGTGTATAAGTTGACTCCCTATTTGGTATTTCTTGGACAAAAAAATTGTAATTTTTATTAAATTAAATTATTTTTTTGTTGAGTTTTATAACCCCTATCTTTTACGACCACCTGTCATTTACGAGCAGTTTTCCAACAATCTTATACAGTATTCTTAACTGCTCGTTTTAAGGGAAAGTGTCAACAAAAATGATCATCCAACTCAGCAAAATATTACTGAAAGTTTGCAAATGAGGTGAAAACCTTCAACAGTGACTCTAGAAAGAATACAGTGAGAAATGCAAATAAAATGGCACTGTTGTAATATAGAGTTCTGATCAAAATCATTGAGGCTATGCATTAAAATCAATATACATGTAGACACAAATGACAGATTTTATTTTTTTTAATACCCAAATAACATTGAAATTAAGACTGTACTTCTCTGTAATGTTTCTGATTTTTCTGTTTGCCTTTTAAATCTTTACAAACCAACATTTTCTTGAGTTTTAAACGACATTTATGCAAAAAGCCCAAGCCATGTAATATGGCTGCCATGACATCACATCCTGAATTGCCATCACGACCACCTGTCATTTACAATGACTTTTCCCTGGCAACAGCTTGAGGTGATCGTAAAACTCGGGTTCTGCTGTACTTGACAAGTCAAGCCCCTCAAATTTCATATTATGAGATTATTAAGCGAGAATCAGAGGTTTCTGCAGAAAAATTTTAGACCAAGGTCTTGACGTACAGTCAGAGCCTTAGCCAGGATTAGTATGTACCCATCCAAAGAATGGCTGTACTGCTAGGGGGGGGGGAGGAAATTTTGAAATCAGTTTTTCTGAAAACGTGATTCTTAGGGGTGCACCGGAACCAATATTTTAAGATCCGACCGGAACCGGATCTGACCGGAACTGAAAAAGAAATCCGGCCGGAACCGGGTTTGTTAAGCCATATATGGTTATATGCTATTTTATCAAGAGCCGGGGGGGCAAAAGTTGGAATAAAAATATTGAATAATGTTAACGTAATTGTGTAAAACGTCTTCATGAAATGCTCATGTATTGGTATTAATGATATAATGGTATACAAATATATCCTTGTATAGTGTATTATCTACACGGGAGCAAAGAGCCTGGGAACGAGGTTGTAACTAGAGTATATCAGCATATATAAAATCACTTGTTTTCATTTTATTTTGTATGTTTCACACCAATTTTCAACCTTTCATTTGCATGACTAGTATGAAATGATTAAATTATCAGTATGTGCTTGTTATATGAAGTACATACCCTAACCCACCATTCCGAACCGCTGACCGTCTTTTGATGTGTGATAAAATATATTATTGAATAAAATCTGTGAAAAAATAAACGCTGTGTTATAAAAAAGACAAGAGTATTATTTTTTTTTCAATGATTGCATGTTGTTTCTTGCTATTTATGTAAATTATACTTCACAGTTGTTGAAATGTGATCTGTTCAGTCTGTTTGATCGATGTTATTTAATAAATAAACTTGATATTCAATCTCTCTGAAAATGACAGAGTTCCGGTTCCGGCCATGCTTTTTTAATCAGTTCCGGCCGGAACCGGATCTCCGAAAAATCAGAGTTCCGGCCGGAACCGAGTTCCGGTGCACCCCTAGTGATTCTGAGCATTCTGGAAAACAAAAGTACTCAGTTTTTCTTTGTCTATATTTAACACCCACAACAATCTTGCACTGAAAACATGTGCATTTGTGTCAGTGGTTATAGAATGCAATTATACTAATACGTGATGTTGTCATGTTGATAGGGTTATGGTTGACATCTGCCTTCTGCAGATTAAAAAAATTGCCAAATTTAGTCCTAAAATACTAAATATTTTGCAAAAACATAGGAATGTGTATCTTGTGGTCAAGGTATGTGCAATGACTGTTGAATGTCATAGCAAAACTAAAGGTTGTATTAAAGCACTAAAGACAAAATACTGGAGTTTTGTTTTAATAAATTTTTGCCCATTCACTTTCAAAAATACCCATCCAAAAGATGGGTGGATGGGCCTCTGGGTAAGCCGGCCCATGTGTACAGTACGGACTGAGTCGCAGGTGAAGTTTGTATAAAAAGGTGAGGACTGAGGTCTGATTTTTTCCTGCACAGCTGAAGTAAACAAAGTTACTAAACCACATTTTTCAATAATTATTAAGACCTTAGAAATTTACACCAGCAAAATCAACATTTGGGAGCTTGAGATAGACATGTACACATTTTATGGACCATGCATTGACCAAACAGAACTCAAGATAGTTAGTTTCAGAAGTTGCAGCTTGATGTTAGTAATAATTGTCAGTTGTTTGCTGTACAAACTGTGTTAGAGCTGAAAAAAATTACTGAAAAAATAACTGAAAAAATTGGGACAGTATATAATGTACTTTACTCAAAACGTAATTTCATGTGTTTTAAGCTGAACATTGTGATAATACAAGTTAACAACTGCATCGCTTTGTGGGTAATGGGTGCCTGGGTCATCCAGGGGCTTCCACTTCCAAAGCCAGCCCCTAGATACAATACCGCTCT
This sequence comes from Corallium rubrum, assembly GCA_964035015.1. Lineage (NCBI taxonomy): Eukaryota > Metazoa > Cnidaria > Anthozoa > Scleralcyonacea > Coralliidae > Corallium > Corallium rubrum. The sequence goes on from OZ036007.1 coordinate 11,648,404, forward strand.
CATGGCTGGCCAATCCCCGCAACCCAGCCATGAGCCCCCACACCAGACCGAGGCACCCGTCACACTGACTAGGTCAGTGGGGAAAAAAAAAAAAAGAAGAAGAAAAATGATCCAGTTCAAACCCCAATTCAAACACGCCACGCTAGAGGTAATCCCACAACCTGAGAACACACGTTTGGGCATGCGCTAGAAACCACTGACCTTGCCAACCGCCATGCCTGTATGGGCATACCACGTATGCGCATGCTGATATGCTGGAACTCGCTGACCATACTACCACCATGCTAACCGCTCTTTGTTGTTAACTTACTTAAATTGCATTTAACTGCATTAAAAATGAAAAAATTATTATCTGAAAAAATTTACTCCAGCTGTTTCAATTTCTGAAACTAACTAACAGTGTTTAACTGGAAACTTACTGTTACAACGCGACTTGTAGACCAACAAGTACTTGTAATCGAGTGGTTAAGACTCAGTCCTGGAGGACTGGGCACAGTCTAAGGTATAAATACTTTAATTAACCTTGCTCCGCTATCTGAGTTCTTGTGGCTCAATGGTTATCTAGAGCATTCAGAAGGTTGTGGGTTCGAGTCCCACTTAGAGCTCAGAGTTTTTCTGAGTATTACTAACACAGCTTGTACAGCAAACAACTGACAATTATTAGAACTCAAGATATTACAAACTTAAGCTATATATAATAAAATCAGATACTAGCCACACTCACAGCAACTTTGATAATATCCAGGCACTTGAATGGGTTTGCCTGCAAATTCCAACTTTGACAACTTCTAACTCAAATCTGGTTTCATATTTATAATTCTTTTATTTTGGCAGCATGTTGATATTTTTACTTGTATTTTCACAATGTTCAGCTTAAAACACATGAAATTACGTTTTGAATAAAGTACATTACTGTCCCAATGCAGAACAGCACTGAGTGTTACTCTTTGCCGTCTTTCAGGTGGTGCTGGTGGCAAGGGAACATGGGGAAAGCCAGGGGAAGTGTATGATGATGCAGACATGGTGAATGATGAACAGGACCCAAACTATGACTCTGAAGAAGCTGAAGTTAGTCTAATAATTACTTAGTAATATTATGTGTGATAATGCCACACCCCTTTTTTTCAGGATAAATTTTCACCTATTCCTGCCTAAGCTGGTCAAAATTGCCCTTTCAGGTTTTTTTGCTCGTCTAATGCTAGACAGTTTTACTAGTCAATGTGATCAGAACTCTCAGACATCCTAGGTAGCAAATGGGTTAACAAGACACCTGTGTCAGGCAACAACTTCACTTGGGCTACTGGCATAGTGTGGAGGTGCTTAATCAAAGTCTGAATTGAGGGTCTCCCTCCTACGCAGAAGCTCTATACTGTGCAAGCAAATTAAGGTGGGAGTGGGCTGAGGAAGATCAGATCGAAGGCTCAGAATGTGGTGCATACTTCACACTGGTGAACAATATTTACAAGACAGTTGTCAGCCACATCTGATCACTGTTTAACTTGTACAAAGTCAGTCAGTCACTCTCAAAATCTACCAACAACATGCAAGAACACCTAGTTCATCAAAAGGCAAAGCTGTTCAACTTTTTGTCCAACTCCAAAAGCAAAAGGAGCAAAGAACTTACAACATGCCTCACTCAGTCACATGGCTAACAACTCACTGGAAGTATGAATAGTAGCGGATTAAAAAATGCAAAAATGCAAAATTGTGACAACCAAGAAAGGGAGAAAAGAACCCTGAGTTGAAACCTAGACTCAGCCCACCACAGTAGCCTGAGTAATACCGTAGTGCCGCGGGTAAGCGCCCACCCCCATGATGTATTACAATTTTGTTAAAAAGGGGGGTGGGCGCTTACTCGGAGCACGCAAAAAAAGAACGCAAATTTTATGCCTATAAAATGAAACAACATTGAAACTGAGTATCTTACTTTAATATAATAATGAAACAAACAAACTAAACTATAGATTACAAATCCTGTTCATCAAAGCCGTCAAACTCTAAGTCTGAATCGTCTGACTCAAATAATATGTCGCCAAGTTCTCCGCGTAAATTGTCTTCATCTAACGCAGGAAAGTTGTCGGAAACAAGATCGTCTTCAGTTCCGTCTAGTTTGTTGGAAATCCCGCACGTGAGAATAGAATTTGTAATTGATTCTTTGACATTTTCCCACGCTCGGCTTGAAGAGCCGACGTTGTTTAATAACAGATTATCGTAACAAAAATTCCACTCTCGTACCCTCTTACGATCGATACTAAACTCTCGCGTAGTTTGTGAAACATTGTGCCCATTTTGCCTATGCCACTCTACAACGCTTACTTTCCATTCGACACTGTATTGTTTCACATTTTCGCGGCATGGTTGCTGTTTACCGTATAAACATTTTCCCCAGAGTGACCGGATCAAAATGTGTTAATTCTCATTGGTTAATTTAGGCGGACCTCTGCGAACACATAGGGGTAATCAGTTGCAGTGAGAAAATGTCTAAAAATAGCGCATTTTGACAGCTCGGCCCTCGAATAGAATAAGCCCGAAAAATTACTTTTGTCGTAAATAGGGGGGTGGGCGCTTGCTCGGACGTGGGCGCTTACCCGCGGCACTACGGTAAGTGATTAACCCATTCTTGCATGGTCTGGCCAAAGACCAGGCAAGAATCATTGGGTTAATCACTTATTAGGGAGAACCTTCAGACATAGGCAGCAAATGGGCTAAGGAATAAAGTAGGTTTGTTAATTAGTACACTGATCATATGTACAATTATTTTTATTGTTGTTTAGTCAACTTTGTGTGTTATTTTTTTCAAGGAACCTTACTTGGAGGAATTAAAGCCAGAATTAACAGAAGAAGAATTCAACAAATTTGTTGAGCCAATTATCCAGGTAAGGGTTGAAATTTAGATTTTTATCTACTATGCAACAGGATTCAATAATTTAGTAAGAATTTGAAGACCGGACTATTTACAGGTCTATGTAATGAAAATTCTCCAGGTCTTTTTAATTGACTGTATGTAGGAGAATTTTAAGAAGTAAAACCATAAACAAGGGTTATAAATAACCACTGAAAAAAGTACTTGCTTGCTTTTGTTATTTAATTGATTCAAGATGTATTCAAGCTGTATGATCCAACCGATTTTTTTTTCTGTATCTTTTTAGGAATACTATGAACATGGTGATACTGAAGAAGTTGTTGTAAGTCTTTTGTAATCAAGTTATTATATTAAAAATACTTTTATTACACTAGATTTTTATTATTTTGGATTATGCATTTAATTTAACATTTTATTATTTTTCAGCTGTCTCTGAATGAGCTGAATATTTTTTCATCAATGAAACACAAGGTAATGGGAAAGACACTCTAATATTGTTCATTTGATGCTAATATTAAATTAAAACCTAGCCTAATACAGTACTGTATTTGTTAATTGTACAATTTTGTTTAGCTTCCTGCATTAGCAGTGACTCTTGCAATGGAGAAAAAGGTAGAGTGTAATCATTGTCTTATAAGATGAGTGAAATGTGATTTTTCTATAGTATAGCTACATAAATTAAGTCAATTGTACAATCTTGGTCATTTTTTAAAAGACTTGATGACCTTTTAGGATGCTCAGAGGGAAATGGCTTCTCTTCTTGTTTCTGATCTGTATGGCAAGGTTGTTACAGAAGATGAGATTTCCCAAGGTGAGATTAGACCATATAGTATACTTGCCAACATACAATCAAAACTAACCTCTCACCAGCATGCAATTACTGCCATCGAGTTTAACCTCTTGTCTACTAGAGGTTCTCATTTGACGAGTAAACTTGTCTGGTATTAGACAGTGTAAAATGACAAAAGGGTTAGTTTTGGCTGGTCTGGGAGGTTAATAATATTAAGGAAGAGAGATAATGTAGATCATAGTGCTGTGCGCCGGAGGCTGGAGCTCTGCCAGAGAACACTGACAGATGTTGTGAGTGAGCGCAAGTGGAGCTGTCACTGCCTACCTGTCTGAATCAGTGATACCAGTCAGATCCCAAGTTAATGCTCAGGATTTATTGGATTATTGGTATCGGCACAAAAACAAATGACCTGCTTTGACGCGTCTAGCTCTCTCATATCTTTCTTGTCCACCGTCCTCTGTTACTTCTGAACGAGTCTTTTCGTTGACGGGGAACATCATCTCAAAGAAGCGTTGCGCACTCCTTCCAGGCAACATTGGTCGCTTAGCGTTCATTAAAGTTAATTATACTTTTTTAAAAACCCTTGACAATTTATACTTTGTATTTTATTATTTGTATAGTAGTGTAACTTTATTTGGCTCTATAAAGTTTTCATCATTCTTGACATTGCTAGTTGTCGCATTGCGTTTGCTTGAGTCGCTTGACAGTTTCACAGCTTTCACTGGGAAAAGACCCTGGGGAGAAAGTTGAGCCGAATTATATCCGGTTGGACTTTATCCCCAGTTGTGAACCAACTTACCAAAGAAGCCAGAGCCGGATATTTGAGCTGTAAAGCAGCTGGAGCCGGAGCTGATAAACCGGAGTTTGCACAGCACTAATAGATCAGATAGAGGTTATCACTTGATGACTCATCACTCATGAGTAATTAAACCATCTTGTGTTAGACAAAGCAAAATGACAAAGAGGTTACTTAGGAGTCAAAGGGTAAACTAATATGTACTGTAATGTGTTGCATCTACTTTAATCATGTAAATAATTTGCTCACAGGATTCGTGGATGTACTAGATGATCTGGAAGATATTACATTGGATACTCCAGATGCACCAGATGTAAGTACAGTATAGTGAACTCTAAACTCATATAATGCTAGCAAAGACAGCTAAGGAGACTGAATTAATATTGCGCTGGCAATGGCTTTCTTGCATGTTTTGTCACCGCTATTGCAAAAATTTGGTAAAAACATAAAATTAATTGGGTACCTGTGGTCTAGTTATATTATATGTAATATATCAAGTTTGAGTGTTTCATCAAGGGATCCAAACAGGAAACAATGATGATGAAACACAAGCGAGTATGGCATTGCATTCCAGCGATTTCAATTGGATTTTATTCCCTAGGGTGACAGTGTAAATTTATTCATGCACTAAATAACTTGTTTAATATCTTGCATAGATAAAATTTAGATCTCATAGGAATTAGATGCCTAACCTAGATAGCCCTTTTGAAACTGTGCCCCTCCAAGATCAACTTGCTTCCTACATCACTGTTGATGAATTTGATATCATTAGGTCCATACTCTGTCCCAGTGTACAAGGATCATCCAAACAGATCCTAACATTAATCTTGCTACTGTAGGTCTTAGGGAAGTTCATTGCTCGTGCCGTGGCCGACGACTGTCTCCCCCCAGCATTTGTGAAGAACTACACGGAGGACACAACAGAAGATTCTCTTCAGAGAAAAGCTCTGAGCCGTGCAGAGGTGTTGCTGAAAATGAAACATGGTATGGTCAGACTGGACAATGTGTGGGGAGTTGGTGGTGGTCGTCGTCCCGTCAAGCAATTGATTAAGAAAATGGTGCTGCTTCTTAAAGAGTATATTTCATCCGAGGATATCGAAGAGGTAGGCGTTGAATGTGAAGACCTTGCTAAAAGTGTAACAGTTGTTTTTATAACATAGCTTTGATATAGCAACGTTTTTGTTTGGCTGTCGTGCGTGCTCCATAACTCGATGGAGCACGGCAAAAAGGCGTGGGGAAAAATTTCAAAACAAAACTGAGTTTTAAATTGATTTTAGTGAACAAAAAAGACTTGGCTACGAAAGTAGAAAAACAAGGATTTAATGCTATGTTATAAAAGAAATGGCTCATGGTTTAGCGTGCTCCATCCGTTATGGATGCACTTGGGAAATTTGGAGAGCACTCAAAAATCTACGCCTCGACCAACTCTTACGATTTTTTCGTGCTCTACAATTTCCCGCGTGCATCCATAACTCGATGGAGCACGCTAAACCATGAACCATTTCTTAATTGCAAACCGTTAAATCAATAGAGTTCCAAATAGAGTGGTATATGTATGTTTACATGTATGTTTACACATACATAATTTTGAGAACTTCTCGGTTGTGTAATGTAACAAACTTTTGGTAGATGTTCACCAAGCTTACCCTGCGAGTCAGAGCCCCTTTCCGACCTACGCAAGCTTCGGGGGAAAGTGGGCTCTGCCAACAAACTCGATCTTCGCCCCAAGTTTGGGGTGAGTCAGTCAGGTTTTAAACTGGTCAAACAAGTTCTAGTTTACGAACACGCGTCAGCAGGAAAATAGGAAGTGACGCGTTAGAGCCTGGACCCAAAATAGTATCTTGGCAACCGTTCACGCATGCTCAAAAATAAATATCGCAGGGTACACCAAGCATAGAGATCATATAAATACTAGAGGGGGCATCCTATCTTAATTTCAGCCAACCGCGGGTAACCAATTGAACGCCGCCATCTTGGATTTTTTTCAGGCAAACATTAGGCGCGTTGGTTGGCAAAGGACTGGGTCTAGCACATTTGCCAACCAACTGACTGAAATACCATAGGTAATGGCGGCCCCCATGTGGTTACCAAATTTTCCCGCCAATGCCCCCTCTAGTATTTATATGATCTCTATGACACCAAGCTCGAATACTGAGAAAATGTTTCTGAGCCTAATTCAGAGCGATGTGGAACTAGTGCTGTGTGCCGGATTGCCGGAGGTCGGAGATCTGTAGGAGCTCCGGCGTTTTTTGGTCAGCCGGAGCCGGAGTTGGGGTGTTTTTCTCCTGCTCCGGCTGGAAAGTCAGGATGACAAAAAATATGACAATTTTGTCCAAGTATTGACAAAACTTTGGCCACAAATAATGGCAACATTGAATAATTTGTTAAATGCGCATATAATGTGAAGTCTTATTTGTTGAGTCAAACCATTTCAGCTACCACAAACCCAGTTTATACTTTGTATTTTGTTTATTTGTTATTTGTAGTAGCCAAGTAGCACAACTTATTTTAATAAGTTAAAGTTAAAACAAATTAAAACTTGTTCGGTTCTATAACGTTTTCTTCGTTCCTGGCATTGCTAGTTGTCGCATTGCGTTTGCTTGAATCGCCGAATAAGTGGAATAACCAACGAGGCCGGAGCCGGATATCAGAGCTGTAAAACGGCGGATTGAAGGGCATAACATTCGCATGCGCTTACTAATAATAAATAATAATAATAATCATGCAGTCTTTATTATCAGAGGATAAAAATACATATCCTATGTTACAAAGTTATTTACAATATACATATAATAAATTATGTTAAAATATACAACTATAAAAAATTATATTTAAAAATTACTTACTCGTTTAATTATTCATGTCTTCATATTTTTTTCATTCATTCATTTACTCATTTATTTATTTGTTTATTTATCTATTTTATTCAGGCGAGTCGTTGCTTGGAAGAATTGGAAGTCCCACATTTTCATCATGAAATTATTTATGAGGTGTGTTTGAAGTGCTTATCTTTAAGAATCCCCTCTTTCCTTCCCTCATTTTAAGACTGTGAAATATTTTACAGGGCATTGTAATGGTACTTGACATGGAGGATAAGAGAGTCAGCAAGAAAATGGTGAAATTATTTAAAGCGTTTTCCGCATCCAATGTGGTCACTCCGGACCAGTTTACGTCGGTAAGGTCTTCGTGGGTTTTTCGTTGCTTTGTATAGTTAAGAAATGGCTCATGGTTTAGCGTGCTCCATCGAGTTATGGATGCACTTGGGAAATTTGGAGAGTAACTCGATGTAGCACACTAAACCATGAGCCATTTCTTTTATAACAAAGCATTAAATCCTTTCACAAGCCGGCGAATCGTTTTGGTTGTAGTGTTTTTCTACTTTCGTAGCCAAGTCTTTTGTTCAATAAAATCCAGCCAAAAGGACAGTTTAAACTCGGTTACCCGGACCCAGTTTATGTCTTCTGGGTCGTTGTTCTTTATTATTCAATAAAAGTATGACTTTGATAATATAAAAGGCCATAAAACAATTTTTCCCGCGCTTTGTTCCCGTGCTCCATCGAGTTATGGAGCACGCACGAGAGCCAATCAAAAACGTTGCTATATCAAAGCTATGTTATAAAAATTGATGTGAAGTTTGGGTTGTTCTCCATAGTTTCAAGAACCAAGTAAAATGGGTGATCACTCAGGCCATGCCCAGTTTGGACATTTTTCTTTTCTTATACGCAATAATTCTTGCATGTTTAGGGATTTGAGCGAGTGTTCCGGTCCATGGATGACCTGAGTCTGGATTCGCCCCATGCTTTTCAAATATTGGAAACGTTCTGTGATGAATGCCTGAAGGAAAATGTGATCAGTGTCGCTCTGAAGAGCAAAATGCCTGCAAGGTATAAGTTGTTGGGGGGAAAGTCAGCTGAAAATGTCTGTCTGTCTGTCTGTCTGTCTGTCTGTCTGTCTGTCTGTCTGTCCGTCCGTCCGTCCGTCCGTCCGTCCGTCCGTCCGTCCGTCCGTCCGTCCGTCCGTCCGTCCGTCCGTCCGTCCGTCCGTCTGTCTGTCTGTCCGTCTGTCTGTCTGTCTGTCTGTCTGTCTGTCCGTCCGTCCGTCCGTCCGTCCGTCTGTCTATCTGTCTGTCTGTGTCTGTCTGTCCGTCCGTCCGTCTATTCGTCTGTCTGTCTGTCCGTCCGTCCGTCTATTCGTCTGTCCGTTCGTCTGTCCGTCCGTCTATTCGTCTGTCCGTTCGTCTGTCTGTCTGTTTCTGTCCATCTGTCTGTTTGTCTGTTAGGTGGCTGTTTCTTCTTCAAAGAAAAGGCAAAGGGTATTATTTGTGCCCCACCATTAATATTCATATTTTTATCATTTCAGAGGAAGAAAACGCTTTGTCAGCGAAGGTGATGGAGGAGCCCTGAAGCAGTAACCACCCCCTACGAAGCTGGACCGCCCACCCACCTACTCCCCTTTTCCCCTTCTCCCAGAGATAATCCTCTTTTAATTCGGTGTGCGTTTAAATTTCAAAATGTAGTCGTGAATAGTATTGTCGTGGAGCGGTGATGTATATAGAAGTGAAAAAAAAAAAAATGCAAGATGACAGCTCTAAGCTGAATTGGCGGTTTAGAAATTTCAAAAGAATGCATTTTATTCAAATTGAGATTTTGTGTTCTTTCTTTTTTTAATCACGTGAATTGGTCACGTGTTCGTGCTTTTAGTTGTGTTTTAAGGTTTTAACTGATTAGCCGCTGATCACTTGTCTCATCTGCAGGGGACTGGGTACTAGTGTTTAAAAACTTACAAAATTCAGACCCGTCCACACGTATCTGGATTTTTTTGAAAACGCAACTGTTTTTGATACGGATTGACCTTCCGTCCACACTTAAACGATGAAGCGGTTATCAAAAACGGAACTTTTCGAAGACGTTCTCCAAAGTCTCGTGTGGACGCGGATTTTTTTTTTTAAAAACGGATAAAAAAATTTCCGTTTTCAAACGAAAACGGATACGTGTGGACAAGGCCTCAGAAATGCATTAATTGCATCTCACAATTAAGTATGCGAAGGGTAATATAGTGTGGTATAAAGCGTAATCCCGTAGGATTTGCGTGCTAAAGTTGATTTTTGTTTCTTTTTTGAGTTGACTACACACGTAAAAATCTCACAGCTTGTCAACAGTATGTGTTCGCAACAGGCTTGTAGCAAGGCTGTGAACAAGTTGTAACAATGCCGTTCATTCGAGAAGCTGCGACAACCTTGTTAGCATCAATCTGTTAACAACTTGTTGAGTGCAGAGCGGTAACAGGTTGTTGGAACAACTTGTCATCAGTCTGTTGAAGTCATCAGCCTTGTTACAAGTTGTCAACAACCTGTTACAGACATGTTAACAGACTGGGACAGCCAGTGCGAACACATAACGGTGACAGCCTGTTGAACGGCCTTGCAACAACATGCTTGCAGGTCTGTAACAGCTTGTGCGTTTTTACGTGTGTAGATGTCAAACTATTGGAAAATGATGGTGTTGAAATATTCTACCTTTCAAAATACAGGGGGGTCGAGGGGTCAAAGACATGGCTAATAGAAGTGACTGGAAGATCTTTCATGACCTTGATCCTAAGCGTAATAAAACAGCTTTGACATCTGGTCAACACAAAAAATAAAAATAAAAATCAACTTTAGCACGCAAATCCTACGGGAGCTGTTTTCATGACACTTCATAGCACACTATAAAGGACAATTTTTAATGATTGGTTCCAGTTTTTTCAAAAATTTCGAAATAGCCAGTACATGCACGGGTTGGGTTGTGGATGTTTTTGAAGGGTGCGCACTGAAATGGTACACACTACACAGTGAGTGATAAAGTATTTCTTTGGTGAAGTTCTTCAGGTTTTTCGATATGTATATTAATAACTACTTAATAACCGAGAGTGAGGTCTTTACGGTAAAATATTAAACCGAGCTCTTGCTGTATTGACCGAGCAATAGCGAGGTTAATACGCTCAAGACCGAGGTTTAATATTTTACCGTAAAGACCGAACGGTCGAGGTTATTAAGTAGTCTATTATATGGCACTTTTTATTACAAAATCAATCTTGTATTTCTTGGTCTTCGCTTCCTTTAACTTCGTCAAAACACCGAACTAGCGTTATTTTCTTCTGTTTTTTTCTCCCGAGGTTTAATATTTTACCATCTCAAACTCATTAATAATTCATGAGGAAAACACAATGGAAATCAGTTACCGAGACGTTGTTGTGAAATGTGGTAATAAACGCCCATAAATTAAGACAAGTTTAACCTCAAATTTCTCTTTAAATACTGATTTGTTTGAGATGCTATACCATACACTCGAAAGCCGTTTATTATCTGATTTAAAAACACCTCGAAGTGAGTTAAAAAACTCGGCTATCGCCTCGTTTTTCAACACACTTCTCGGTGTTTTCAAATCAGATAATAAACGGCTTCTCGTGTATGATATATTACGTAAAGATCGAACGGTCGAGGTTATTAAGTAGCCTATTATATGGCACTTTTTATTACAAAATCAATCTTGTATTTCTTGGTCTTCGCTTCCTTTAACTTCGTCAAAACACCGAACTAGCGTTATTTTCTTCTGTTTTTTTCTCCCGAGGTTTAATATTTTACCGTAAAGATCGAACGGTCGAGGTTATTAAGTAGCCTATTATATGGCACTTTTTATTACAAAATCAATCTTGTATTTCTTGGTCTTCGCTTCCTTTAACTTCGTCAAAACACCAAACTAGCGTTATTTTCTTCTGTTTCTTTCTCGTCTGGATACTAGAATTTATTTTCATAATGTTCATCGTCGTCTATTTCATCTATTTTTGCCGTTTTTCGGCAATAAAAGTTTCTTATTAGGATTTTTTGTTTGTTTCCAATCGTAGGGCATTAAGAATTTTCATAATGCCCGTGGGCATTACGGAGAAATCTCGCCTCATCAGCAACCAGTCACAGCGTGTGATTTTACCGGAAGTAATCCGTGCCATATATAATTAACTTTCAACGGCTTCAAATACAATTGCTCCACTCGCGATTCTTTCTCTACTATCAACGTCTTGTTTGTCTGAGTTGGAAAAGCGAAGTCGCTGGGTACAAGGTTGTTTGAAATGCATTTTTCCCTGACGTTTTTCTTCACTATTTTTGACGTTTTTTGCTCCAGAATTTTTATGGTTTTATACTAATTTTTCACGATTTTTGGAAATTCAAAAATTCTTGGATTTTCTCATTGGACTATTTTCTTGGATTTTTTTGTTAAAAGTATTCTAATTTTTCCGAGACATCTTGCGATTTATCGAAGATTTCTGCGTTTTGATTAGTCCACATTCTGAGCGCGGGAAAATATCACCAGAAAATAACATCACTAGAAATTGTTCTTCAAAATGTGGTTTTGAGAGAGACTTGAACCTATTGGGGACTACACGAGTTTACTCGTTTCGGTCTCACCTCGGGATTGTTATTTTGAAGTATGCGATTTCGGAACTTTGTTTTTCTCTTCCTTTTTTCCAAAATGGTGGCTGTAGTTTTTGCTGAAACAAACGGAGCAAAATACCGAACAAATTTCACACTGAGATGCTGTACACATCAAATATCATAAAAACAATACTTTAAAAAGGTGAGGAAGTATATATTTTATAATTTTTGAATTTTGTAGTACGTCTTGGTTAAGTTTTGGTCGTAGCAATTTCGTTTTCGAAAACTGTTCGTCGAGTTCACTTGAACATAATTATTAAACATTAAAATCTGTTACACGAGAGTTCAGTGCCTCTGAAAATAAGTTTTCAGCAGTCTGAACGTATAGAATTTATAGAATTAGGATATTGTTTGGACATTGACAGTAAAAATTAATTTTGTCTAATTTGAAAGAACTCGTAAAATTGTAATAGAAGATCTTTTACAATTTTTTTGTATCTTTCTTCGTTTTGAAGATATTCCAGTTTGTTTGATGTGTAAATTAGATGGTCTCTGACGGCAGGAGTAGCAAAATCAGTTATATCTCAAGTTTATTAAACTAACGAAATAACGTGAAACTGTGTAGATAAAAACGCCTTGTGACACCAAACAATTTGTGCTGAGCAATCACTGAAATATTTTAAAAACGAAGAAAAATACAAAATAGTTCTAAAAGATCTAGTATCAGCTAGTATCTGGAGCCGGGAGGCAAATGCCCCTTTGCCTCATAGGTAATCCGCCACTGCAAAGTACAAAAAAATATATTGAAATAAAACGCATGTATTAAATGTCATGGAACGAAATGCTGTCTGCCGAGGCGTGTATCTCCCAAAAAAGTATACGAGGCTGAGGATTTCAAAATACGATATGAGATTTTTGGAAATTTTTAAATTCACATTCGAAAATATTCAAGGATTTTCCATAGATTTCCAAACATTTCCAATGATTTCTAATTGGGTTTCTATAGATTTTTAAGAATTTTTAAAGTGTCCCTTATATTTTCAGAGATTTGGGGATTTTAGAAAAGAGTGATGGCCTGGGGCAAGGCACCTTTTGGGGGATAGGGGGGGGGGGGGGGGGGCAGGGAACTTTAATCAGTTTAATATCGAGGCAAAAATCTGATGAAACATGATTAAAACCATCAAGAGATTGTGAAGTATAAATAGAAAGACCACACTTTGGGAATGACTTTAATTAACATATGGAAGTTTCAATGTCCCCCCAAACTGGCTACTCTCGCACCAGTCGCTATGTAATATATCATACACGAGGAGGAGTGTTTCACCTTTTGAACAAACTTCGAAGTGTTTGGATATCCTGATGAAACACTCCTCCAAGTGTATGATATAGCATCTCAAACAAATCAGGATTTTAAGAGAAAATCTTAAATCGGGGTAAAAGTTTGCTTAACTGTAATTTCTTCCTCCGATATCCGAACTGATTTTCTTTGTGTTTTCCTCATGAATTATTAATGAGTTTGAGATATATAGAGATCACATCACTGGACATCCCTTAGCTTGCTGTTTGCCGTAAAAGACTTCGCGAAAAAAACGTCGCTTACTGATTGCGCATGAACTAAATAACCAATAACAGGCAGAATATAGAGCGCTGCTAACGGCACCGTAATATAAATATGCCAGAGACCCTGCTACGCTGCGGAGCTAACTCATCAGAGCATCGCAATTATTGGACGATTAGTTCTAATCGCTGTTATATATATGCAACGATTTGTGAAACCTGTGTCGCAACGCTATTGCTATAGACAGCGGTTCCAAGACAGATTGCAACGTGTAACCACTCAGTACACTTGATGATCAGTGACGTAAAATCTGATTCACACTTGTCTGAATAAGCACAATGTACGTAAGCGTAGTTGGCAACTTCATGGTAGCTTAACTCCCTTTCTATTTGGAAATTAGTGACTTGAGAGGTTACTCGCATGAAACACGCTAGTGGATCGCCGTTAGCGTATATAAGCTAGGTGATAAACCCACTTACTGATTAGTGTTTGGGGTGAAGGTGACCTACAAAATTTCGCTAGCTTTAGAAATTTTAGTCATCTCATCATGGTCCTGAATGGAAATCAGCCTAGATCTAGAAGGCACAGTGCATGACTGTGTCACCCGGACGCAATCTCGTGGTCAACTTTAAGTTGCGGTGAATTTCATACACTTTAAAACTTTGGAAAAAAAGTACAACGGACTTCTTTAATGTTTTAGAATTGCTGGGTTGCACGTGACGTCATGGCGGTCCTGTTGGTTGGTAAGTACAAAAGAATATTATATTAGATGTTATTCAATACCCTGGTTGCTATACGTGTTTTCATTGGTTGTTGGCCATGATCTATTGGACGATAGACACGTCAGATCACGTCAGCTGACTTGCTTTTTTCTTTCTTCATGCCCCAAAATCCGGCAAGAGTTTTGATTAAAACCTTTTTAAATTTTTGTATTGTATAAAACAAATAGATTCCATTTTTTGTTGTCTGTTCAGTTATACAGGGTGTATCAAAAAAAAGGCTACCCTTAGAAAATATAATTAACATTCTTTTCAAATAACCTATTGTATATTGACAGCCCTGGACACCTCTGAAGTCACGGATGCGTAAAAAACAAATGGTCGTATACACCTGGGAAATTACGATAACTTCTAAACGTATGAAGGAGCATAACTGAAATAAAAATGTTAATTATATTCATATCAGTTCGATTAAAAATGGTTCAACTGACCACAGAGCAACGCGTATGTGTCCAGGGCTGTCAATATACAATAGGTTATTTGAAAAGAATGTTAATTATATTTTCTAAGGGTAGCCTTTTTTTTGATACGCACTGTAGATGCACAGAAGACGTAACAACGTGGTAAGAACATCAGTGACTCACTCGACTGCGTCTCGTGGGCCACTTTTTTGTTCTTACCACGTGACGTCATCTGTGCATCTACAGTGTGTATCAAAAAAACCTGAACCTTTAGAAAACAACCTATTGTAGTAGTTTGAAAGCCCTAAGCACTTCGCTGAACCCACAGATGCGTAAAACATAAGTTCAGTTGTTTTTTTATACACACTGTACAACCGAACACTGTGGCCCCGTTTACACTAGAGCAAAAGTGTCCGGATTCACATTGTTTCTCATCCTCATGGGAATAAAAACTATGTGAATCCGGATACTTTTGCTCTAGTGTAAGCGGGGTTTGAGACAACGGAAAAATGTAATCTATTTGTTAACTTTCGTACCTACCAACCAACATGATCACTGTGTCCTTGTCACAATACCTTTCTTTTTTCCTGCACACAAATCATAGTCATCCTCTCCCCCCCCCCCCCCCCCCCCCCCCCCCCCCCCGCAAAACTCATTAAGCGGTAATTTTGTATCTGACGCTGTGCCTTTAAGCTTGCTCTTTGTTGTTCCACTTGCATGCATGCATGCATGCAGGGTAAACGCATGCATCACCAACCAAGCTTACAGTTTACACACAGCTGGTCTATTCACTAATTAATGCTATTCGTTACGCTCTCTTTCTTTCATGCACTCATATACAATTAATACAAAGACTCTATATGGCATAGAGATTACGGCCGATTGCATCTGAAGGTTCTCCCTTTGATGAGTAAAATCGTCCGGCGTTATCACAATATAGTGTTAGACTGACAGAGTAAAACAATGAAGCATTGAAGGGCCGTAGTTTGGCTGGCTCAGGTAGGGATGGTTAATCAGTTGTTAACCATTACTGCCTAGGATATGGGTTCTCCCTTTGACGAGTAAAATATTATCTGGCATTCAATTGAAGCCTAAAAATAAAGGTTAAGCATTTGTTAACCCGTTAGTGCTGCCAAGGATGTCTGAGAGTTCTCCCTTTGACGTCTGGCGTTAGACAGATTAGAAATGGGTTGAAAAAACAAAACATATTGCATGCATGTGTGTTTCGACTAAAACACTTCGTTCAATCCAAATAACGATCGTCAGGTTAAAGGATAAAGGGGACAAAGGAATGGGGGGCTAATCATCCTTACTTGCAGTCAGTGGCTGAATTGCGAAGGACGCAGATCAATGTGGCTGTGTCGAGGCATATCAAAGGCGATCCAGGCAGCCGCCATACGACACAGTTCAGACCACGGATCACAGCTAAGATGTTAGGTGCTGACTTTATGGAGGGAGGAAAACTGGAGAACCCAGTGAAAAACCCTCGAAGCACAGGAGAGATTGACTACAACTCTACTCACATGAGTTCCAAGCTCGACGGGGTCATTCCCAAGCGGTCACCCATCCAAGTACTAACCCCGTCTAACTGTCTAACAGGTTATTTGAATTTCGCCGGAATATCTGAATTTAAAACGATTTTTAACCTATGGGGCTTTAGATAGAGGTCTATTCGAAAACAAAGGTACAATTGGTACACAGACTCAATTGTCATAGCGCAGTTGGACTTTCATGGACCTTTCTTAGAAAATAGAGATTGACAAGAAAGCTTCTGTTCTGAAATGAACTGGTACGATATTATGAAATAAAAAAACTATAATTCATATAAATATTGTAATATATACTAAAGTAAATGTATATACTTTTTTTTTCTTTGAAAACCGCATTTTTTTATGGTGAATGGCACGCGATGTTGAGAAACTCTTTACTTCTAGAAGAACTGTTGCAAACGTTGCGGTTTATTCATAGTAGAAACAGGAGTGGAAAACAAAAAGCTGCAGAGCTCCTCAGAACAGTGGCGCCGCGTGGGAGCTGTTCAACAGGGGGGGGGGCGGCTCAAGTCCAAAATTTTCCGACAGGTGTATACCTATTTCACCGACAACAACAAAATTTGCGACAAATATCAAATTAATTGTAGGGGGAGACTGTAGCCACCGGTCACGACGTTACTGCTCCTTAACTCTTTCTTCTTATGAGCTTTTTCTGATTGCCATGCAGTAGAACTGATCGTCTAGCGTTAGCCAGAGACTAAAGACATGCATGTATGCACGTCATCGAGGTGAAAGGGCTAAAAAGCTGAACATAATATTGAATACTCAAATGTGAAGAACTTTACGCTCATTGACTAAATTCTGAACACCCAAGATATATATGTATATACATAGCTGTATTGTTTTTATATCAAAAAGTTATGGATAGGAGCGTTTTTCATCATACAACAGGTCTTCAGGACACTATTTTATCTGTATTGCATGTATAATACAAAAGTTTCTTTCAACAGCGGAGTTAAAGGGCTGTGCCAAACGTCGCACAATGGACGGAATTTAATTCAGACGAATTTAATTGTTTGAATTTTAGTCGACGAAACTGCGACGTATTAAGTTCAACTCGTCTCGGCAATTAAATGCGTCTGAGTAAGCTGACGGATAATTCGAATTAAATTCGTCTGAATTAAATTCGTCTATTGTGCGACGTTTAACGCAGGCCTAATATACACAGGGACGTAGCCAGGGGGGAGCCGTGGGAGCCGCGGATATGTAACTACAAAACAACCGACATGTAACTACAAAACTGATGCAATATGAATTGTGTCAGGAAATAAACTGTAAACAGTGTATTCAATCTACTGAGTGTATGCATTTTGAGTATCTATGTAACGTTTGCGTGTTTTGAGTATTTTATGACGTTTTTTAACCTTTAGAGTCCGTAAAATCTTCCTCCAAACGCCAGGAAATGGCATTTCAGCAACTCTCGATTTCAAAATTTCCCGGGGGAGCATGCCCCAGGACCCCCTAAAATTTTTTTTATTTCGGCTCCCCCCCTTTCAAAATCCTGGCTACGTGCCTGAATATACCGACATTGATATTGGTTTTGTTCAGAATTTTTGTCAACAAGTGTATATACATATACGAACTGCGAAGTTTTCAAAGAATCTGAATACGATATATTATATTAAAAGGCTTAAAAGAGGAGCTAAGAGGAATGAGGAACTTCACCATCTCCAATTTGAGAAAATGTACTTTAACTGATTTGTACTTCTGAAACAATTAAGCGCTAGCTAGTAGCTAAGTTCTCAACTAAAGAAATTGAAACAATTATTACAAAAAGGAATGAAGAACATGTCTTCACTATATGACCTATGTCCAAATTAAATAGATGTATACCTATACTATGCATATTTCTATTAGAGCCAATTAATTGGCAAGTGATGGCGTTGAACTTCCCCGCGGATTGCCTTGCCTATAGTGTGAGTTGGACGATCGGTAGGATTCTTTGTAGTTATAAGCCTCCCAGCAGCTGGTAGGCAAGCCTTTGTCAAACAATGTCAATGGAAAGGCGAATGTAATTAGTTGATAAACGCGTCACTGGTCAAACTCAAAAGCTTATAATACACGTAAATAGCGACTTCATTATAATCCTGATCCCAAACTGGCACCCATGATTACCGGCTCCATTCAAATGATAATTATTTTGGCATTCATAAATTAAAATTGTCGCCTCTTGTAGAGTTCATTAACCAATGCACGCCAAACGTTAGAACGTTCCAAGTGGCTGACGATGGCAGAGAAGCCAGAGGAACGAGCCTCTGCTCGTCTTGTTGCGCGAGCGATCTCGATTCGGGATTTACCAGCTTCGGGTGATAGCGAAGAGGGAAGTTGCGATCCTTGTACAAAACTGTCCTTTAAAGGTATGCAGATTTCTCTCGTGTACAACTTGTTTCATAATGTAAATATCGTTTCTGTATTCTAATCCCGACCTGAAAATTTTTGAGGTTTTTAAACTTCTTTTTGGTTTTCTTCAATTGGGACAAGGTGTAATTTCGCTTACGACTTGTCTCGCAATGGTATTAACGCATATCATTGCAAAACAACTTTCACGAACCATTGAAGCGGAACCTCGTTAATACGACCATCGTTGGGGAGTATTACACTGCTTGAGCCTGGTTTTCATTTGTCGCATTTCATCGCCGATCATCGCCGATGTTCACATTTGCGACGATCGGGGATTGTTTGGGATGATCGCCGATCATCCCAGACAGTCGCCGTCGATAACCGATCAATGCGGGAAAATAATATTTTTTTTGTCAAAGCCCCCCCCCCCCCCCCCCCCACCCCCCACCCACCCTAAACAACAGATTATTACTCTATACGAAGCTTTCACTCGTCATAGCGCTAGAACTGTGTAAGAAATATAGAAAGAAGAGTTTCTGGGTGCGAAAAATATTTGAGACAAGGGAAGAACCGAAGAATCATGGCAATTTCATGCATGTTTGAAGTGCTTGGTTTTCTTCCGGAGACTGGGTCCTAATTTGTCTTATTTCATCGGATTTCGGTTTTTATTTGTTTTGCTTGTCTTAACACTTTGAAGCCTGACGACGAGTCTTTAATGTTTCTTCTGGCTAACGCCAGGCGATTTTATTCAGCACGGGGAGAGGTCCAGGCCTCAAAGTGTTAAAACCTATCTCTTTATGACTTTGAAGCATGAAGACGAGTCTTTAAGGTTTATTCTGGCTAACGCCAGACAATTTTATTCAACGCAGGGAGAGGTTCAGGCCTCAAAGTGTTAATTCATCGGCGACAGTTGGCGATCATCGGGGGAAACAAATTTTTTTGGTTCTTGCTATGATCGCCGATGATCGCCGATAATCGGGGATTGTCCCCGATTGTCGGTTTTCATAATCCTATTTCATCGCAATTCATCGCAAAGCTGTATCGCCGATGATCGGCGATGAATTACGATATATGAAAACCAGACTTTATTAGAAGGTATTCATTCATTCAGGCCAGATAAAGTGGTCGTAATAACGAAGTGGGTTCCACTGTATGTAACATGCTGTGTAATGGTCAAAATCGTGCGAGACAAGTTGCGGCAATCGTTGCCCAGCAAAGCAGTGGCGTCGGAGCCACACTAAAAGGGGGGGAGGGGGCAAAATTTTTAGGGGGATCCGGGAGCATGTTCCCCCAGGAAATTTTGAAATCTAGAGTCTCTGAAATGCCATTTCCTGCATTTTAGGACAAGGATTTAGATAATTCTAAAGGTCCAAAAACGTCATGAAATACTCAAAAGACAACACTTTTCCGGACGTTGAATATCTGCATTCAAATTTATTTATTATATCTTTATTCAAAGTCGTGTGTTAGCTAGGGTTAGTGACTAGTTTTGTTAATCATAACTTTATTACTGGCCTTGTTTATTACTGACCTTGTTAAAAAGTGGGGGGGGGCAAACATATTCTGTCCCCCCTCACCAAAAAAGAGGACCCCCCCCCGCTTCCGACGCCCAAAGTATAGATTATAGAATAGCTAGATTGCAACTGACTCATGTTTCTCTTGGTCATTACACAGTCTGTTAGGGCCTGTTTATTGATCCCGGTGTACCGTGATGTCCCGGTAAAAAAGCGCGGGAATTTAAGGAAATGGACAAAAAAGCAAAAAAAACTCACCCTAATTCTACTATGTTAGAAGTTATTTCGCTTTTATTCAGTGTTTTGTCTTTAGACCTGACCGTTTGGACGAAATTCTGACCGTAATATTCAAAGTTACAAGCATTGTAGTTCGGTAAACTTCATCCTGGTGTACCGGGATGTCGCGTTTATATGGAAAAAAATCTGTCCCGGTCTCCATATAAACGCAACCGCGAAAATAACAGTAAATTATCTACAAGCCGAGATCCCGGTACACCGGGACGTCCCGGTACACCGGGATCATATAAACAGGCCCTTAGGCCCTGTTTACTCAGGCCCTTAGGCCCTGTTTACATGCAATTTCGTAGCGGAGATAAGACCCTGGGTACGAGGTTGGTTTACATGAAGTGGATTGACGGTCCAATCGGATCGAAAAACGCGAGTGAAGTCAATCGGGCCCATGTTTAAATGGAGAATCCGATCCGCCTGGAACCTTGTTTTTGGTTTTGGGACACTATTTTCTGTGGTTCCCTCAATTCCTACCATTATTTTAGCACGAGACGCACCAACTTTACTCATGCGTATATCAAGTCAGTTTAAGTCAAACCGTGTTTAGATGAATCAAGATTGGAGACATTCAAGTCGATTCTTGCTTGAATCTCAAGTCAATCCACTCTACTGCGTGGATTGAATTCAGCCATTCGTTTCGATCAGATCGAAAGCTTTCAATCTTCTTCATGTAAACACAAGGAGAAACAACATGCGAGAGTTGACTGGAACACTCAGACCCCGCTTACACTAGAGCAAAAGTATCCGGATTTGCATTGTTTTTCATCCTCATGGGAATAAAAAAGAATCACCCCCCAGAATGCAGGAAATGGCATTTCCAAGACTCTTAATTTCAAAAATTTCCGGGAGTCATGCCCCCCTAGAAGTTGGACCCCCTAGAAGAGTCCCTTTTTGTAAACGCCCCCCACGAAAAAATTCTTAGAAAGGCCCTGTTCAGCACTTCAGCCCCCCCTAGACGAAAACTAAACTCTACGCCTATGTATACTATAAAACCCAAATATCCTGAAATCGTGAAATATCGTGAAATATCCTGACTCCATAAATCTGTATATAAAAGTTTATTGACTTAAGGATTGTGCATGTAAATAATTAAAACACTAATACTGTATTCTTGAAGGTTTTCCTAAATTCCTAGTCGCGATAATCTCCAGTAGTCACAGTACAGAATAAGAGTACAAATGGCATGCACGTTGGTAAATGAACAGGGTAGCCAGTTTAGTTTAATATCGCTCAGGATCACCAGGTTACGACTAGCTTTCTCGTACTGAGGCTACGCCTGTCCAATGCTATAATATATCTATAAAATTGCTTCATTTGCTTGTTTACACATGCAATCATTGGAACATCCAATGCAAAGCCCACGCTACTGTAAATAAATTTAGATTTGGCATATGGCCCCTGAGAAAACGGACAGGAACAACCGAGATTATTTCGTAAACTCTTTTAAATACACTTAAGCCTGGTTTCCATATAATTGCTACGATCGCTCAAAAGCCTGGTTTCCATATTTATTAACTGCTACGATCACCACTTTCGCTCAAAAATGAACTTGGCGATCGACACAATCGTAGCTATCATATGGAAACCACTAGCGACTTTAAGAAAACACAACAACTACGACTACAGCAACGTGTTGAACAATAGAATTTTATGTCATGTACAAAGAGCTTTTGCAAATGACGGTCCCAAGAGTAATTTTTATGCCGTCATGACTCTGTTGACAACGTAGAAAAAGCATTTTTACGTTGTAAGGACAACGCGGAACCTAAATCACTACAGAAGCCTTTGGAAAGCTTAACCTTACTCCCGCGACTAACATAGATTGAACAAGTGTATCTCTTCAAGAATTTAAGAACAAGGCGAGTCCGTGCGATAATGTATCTTGAAATTTGAATGTATAAATACACCACTATTCAATATCACTGTTAAAATTTCTACCGTAGCTGTAGTCCGTTGTCTGAATCTTAAAGTCCCTGCGGTCAACCATGGCCGCCTTAGCGATCATATGGAACAGCGGCATGATTGTTGATCGTTGCGATCGCCGAGCTAATTTTTGAGCGATCGCGGCGATCGTAGCGATTACTGATATGGAAACCAGGCTTAAATAGTTTAATAGCCAGAGCGGCTATTAAGAGTCAAGAGTCAAGGGAAAATTTTGACAACACGAAAAAAACCTACAGACATTTATGATACGATCCAGAGCGGATCGTATCATAAATGTTTGTAGGTTTTTTTCGTGTTGTCAAAATTTTCCCTTGACTCTTGACTCTTGAGGTTGAAACGGGCCGCGCTGAATTATGTGTTAAAGTGTTTGTTTTTGCCCGATTAAAAGGTCACTCAATTCTTGGTTTTCATCTGACGTCACGGCCGCCATGTTGGTGCCCAATGTTTATCCTATGGGAATTTAACTCTATTCTTATTCAAATATTTTGTATTGTTTCACCATCCCACGGGGCCAGCGATCACGTGAGTGAAACCGAGAATAGAAGGTTTGTTAGTTTCAGAAATTGCAGCTTGATGTTAGTAATAATTGTCAGTTGTTTGCTGTACAAGCTGTGTTAGTTAGTAATACTCAGAAAAACTCTAAGCTCTAAGCGGGACTCGAACCCACAACCTTCTGAATGCTAGCCAGACGCTCTAACCATTGAGCCACTAGAACTCAGATAGCGGAGCAAGGTTAACTTTGACTGGAAACTTACTGTTACAACGCGACTTGTAGACCAACAAGTACTTGTAACCGAGCGGTTAAGACTCGTTCCTAGAGGACGACAGTCTAAGGTATAAGTACCTTAATCAGGCCCGGATTTACCAATTTTGGGCCTACAGGCTAAGTGTGACGACACATTTCTAGGGGGTCCGGGGACATGCTTCCCGGAATTTTTTTGAATTTTGGGTTTCTGAAACAGCATTTCCCGCATTTTGAGGACACTTTTGAGCAAAATATAAAGGTCTGAAATCCCAATTTTTTAACAGAGTTTCTCGCTTTTTTTTGAAATAGTGTCTAAATTTTTTTTTTCGTCCCAAAACGTGGGCCGTCCAAATTGTGGGCCTACAGGCTATAGCCTGGTAAGCCTATCGGTAAATCCGGGCCTGACCTTAATTAACCTTGCTCCGCTATCTGAGTTCTAGTGGCTCAATGGTTAGAGCGTCTGGCTAGCATTCAGAAGGTTGTGGGTTCGAGTCCCGCTAACTAACACAGCTTGTACAGCAAACAACTTTATTGGTTATGCTTTATGGGATGTACCATTTATAATTAAAATTCATTGTGTTTGCCCTACTTGTGGTGGCCGCTATATACAGGTTAGGTAAGCACAATGAAACTGTCCTTCCAAACGATCCCAAGACACCAGCGCTCAAAGGAACCGAATCAAATACTCCAAAGCAATCCCAAAAGAACACAATTACTCGTATCTCGAATCAAAACTGAGAATTATGAATAGACCAAAAAGAACGCACCCTAAACTAATCATGCATATACAACTATCTTTTCGGTCGTTAATTCTAATTAATAAAACACTTAAGGTTTCCCCAGAGGAGTAATGGTATTAATCATATTAAATTATGTGCATGTTATTAAGTCAGCTTCGTACACTCGTCAGGTCATATAGAAGATAGCTGCGAACTGTATACTTGATCTACTTGGAAATCAGTGGTAGACATGCCACAGCTCATAGTGACTAGGATTAGCGCACAAGCTTTGCCAATACTAGCATCGGGACTTCTTGGTAAAGAGAAAGAAAAGAATTCTGATCCCTTTGCTGAGTTCGAACTCATAGGTAAGCTTGCCTGGGCGTGTGTGTGTTTTAATTGAACCCTATGGTATATTGTACGCTAGATAATGTTCTTTACGCCGTTTATTTATATTTATATTTATATATATATACATATATATATATATATATATATATATATATATATATATATATATATATATATATATATATATATATAAAGTTGTCTCGGTTGTTAGTACCTTGAAAACGAAAAGAGGGAGTTAATAGTCCTTACTAACCTCCTCCGCAGGCAACTATGTGGCATCCCAAAAAGGTGATTATCTGACACGGGCGCCAGACATTGAAAAGCTGCCGTTTGGGAAGGTAAAGAGTTGCCTGCGGAAGTCCTTACTTGTGCCAGTGGCTGGATTGTGAAAAGCGCGGAGTCAAGCTTGAAAATTAGAACAGGATTATTCACTCAAGCTAATACTAATCTCGTTTGACAGGACTTATAACTTTGAACCGCAGCCATGCGAGGCAGCGTGCTTGCTAACATTAACAGAAACGGCATGACACTGAGAGAAGAGATTATAATTAGAGACACTGAGATATATATGCCAGAAGATATATGTACTGTACTGAG
Organism: Corallium rubrum; assembly: GCA_964035015.1. Classification (NCBI taxonomy): domain Eukaryota; kingdom Metazoa; phylum Cnidaria; class Anthozoa; order Scleralcyonacea; family Coralliidae; genus Corallium; species Corallium rubrum. The sequence continues at coordinate 11,673,047 of OZ036007.1, forward strand.
TACTGTATATGCCAGCTTGGCTAAGAGAATAGTGTGTCGGTCATATGTTCTTCGCCTTTGGGGTTTTTTACTTTTTTATACGTTCCCAAACGGGACACGAACCAAGAACCTTCTGTTGATCGGCGAGACGATCTGACTATGGGACTCAGATGATTTTAACGTATAGATTGAGCTTGATGTATGCCATTATGTACTGCTATGGGTTAATGTCATATTATACTTTTATAACATCATAATAGTGAAGATATAATGACAGACTATATTAATACGGCCGCTCAATCAAGCGAGACAGCATTAATTAAAACGAAGAATTTCGGGTGCAGATTCGCAGCGCTTTTTATAGAACTGAGGCAATTGTTCCTTTAACACCTGGAGACTTTAATGTGTAGTTTGTTTTACGTAAATACTGTCGTTTGCAGCTAATAAGTGAAACATCGCCCGTCAAAACATGTTCAAGGTAACCGTTTTGAAATTGACACCGTGGGATTGGTAAGACGTGATTGGCTATAGTACAAATATGTACGTATCGAAGGAAAACATGACATGTTTCCAAGGAAAACTTTTTATGTCTGACGTTGAAATAGAACATGTTTTTAGGTCAAGGTAAAACTTGTATTTAGTTAATAAGATAAGCCATATATGTATAAATATAGATTGGAAGAAAAGAAATGTAGAGGGGAAGAAATTCGATGTGTGAAGAATCTACATGGGGAAGAAATTTCATGATATATATTTTGAGTGACAACTGAATTAACCGAATAACCTCCCATTAGTTGGAGTATAAGAGTGCATGATAAGTGTTTAGACAGATTGGAATAGAGTGATTAGGACGACGTCAACGACAACGTCCTTTCAACAAAAGAATTATTTTTGGAAAACAAAGACACTGAATCATTTTTAGTCCCTAGAGTAGTCTCAATGCCGTCCTCGTTCTTTATGCAACGCCACTTGGAGCATTTTCACGTCTTCAGAACGACGTCAACTCACCAAAAGATGAGAACTATTGCTTAAGATTGACTTCAATACTGACACTACAATCATTTTAGCAATACTGGGGCGTTTTGGAATATAATAGTCAGTTAACCGTGACTTCTTTAAATTGTAAAACTCGTCTTGTTTTTTAACCGCCGTCGTCGTCCTAGCATCTAATAAAGCCTGGTTCTCATATGTCGCCGATCGTCGCCGACCCATGATTTAGATGCATGTTAAGTAAAAGAATAAAAGCACCGCTTTTCTGCATTGTTCTTTATTACTTAACATGCTGCTGCACTTCCCGTTTTAACATGCATCTAAATCACAAATCGCCAACGATCGGCGACATATGAAAACCAGGCTTTAAGTCCCTATTAGGGACCTTAAGATTTATGACAGCAACTTCGAGGACAACATTTGCAAAACAAAGATAATGAATAATTTCTAGTCCCAAGAGTAATCTGAATACCATCCTCGCTCTGTATACAACGCCACTCAGAGCATTTTCACGTCTTCGGGACGACGATGACTTGTGGGGTGATGAGAACTGTTGTCTGAGATTGCCTTAAGCTGGATTTCCATTCAGTGCATTTTGTCGCGCGATCGACTTTTCTCGATCGCTTTCTTTTGAAATGTGTGTATTCAACCAAAGCTAATGAAATGCGTTCCGCTTGACAACCCACAATTCAAAAGAAAGCGATCGCAAAAAGTCGATCGCGCGATAAAATGCACTGAATGGAAATCCACCTTTAAAGGCGGTTTTCCACTAGGCGACATTTGTCGACCGACTCGACATTTTTCTTTTGTCTTGGCTAATTGGTTCCACTCGAGAGCTTGCGAGACAAAAGAAAATGTCGCTTGGCGCGACATTTTTCGCCTAGTGGAAAACCGCCTTAAAGCCGGTTTTCCACTAGGCGACTTTTTTCGCACAAAGCGACTTTTTCTTTTGTCTCACGAGCTCTGAGTTGGAACAAATCAGAAATCTATTGAATTCGAACAAAAGAAAGTCGCTTCGCGCGAAAAAAATCGCCTAGTGGAAAACCGGCTTTACACAGACACTGCAACCGTTTTAACACTTTGAAAATTATAAAACAAGCTTCAAGTATTGAATACCGTAGTCAGTTAACTGTGACTTCTTTTTAATGCTAAAATTTGAATTGCTTTTTAACCGCCATCCTCGTCCTAGCATCTTAAGGTCCCTATTAATATAGAGTGAACATCCAGATTGAATATAGGTTGAAATATGTATGCACGCAAAGAGTGCACTGTAATTTTAATAGAGCCAATTTGGCCCTCAGGAGCCATTTTGGCCCCCAGGAGCCATTTTGTTAAAATAATGTTAGGATTAAGGATATGACGCCAACTTGAATTCAATTCATCATTCTCTATTGATTGTCGATCAGTTGCAAACAGTGTCAGACCATTTGCAGGCTTAAATCTAATCTCCCGAAATATATTCTTTTCACCTCGCCCTTTATTTGGCGAAAGCTGTTGCCCCCCCCCCCCCCCCCTCCCTCTCGCTCCCCCTCCCCAGTTTTGTCGTCTTTGCGTGGCCACGTGCAGACTGAGAACTATTGAATCAATACCTTAAAGGTGACGTACAGTCCGTTCTGCGCATGTACGAAACTAATGTTTGCATCATTATTTACAAAAAATATACTGATACCTTATTCAAGATTGTAAGGTTTTCTTACTTCCTCTTCATTACTTGTACCCAAAACAAAACATTTTCAGAAGAAATAGAAGAAATCCGAAGAGATATCCTCGCCGAACCGCTTGGTTTTCTGCCATGTTGTTCCTAACGGTTTACATTGAGCTGAGTACTTCATGTAATTATCTACGAATGTCATGTTTTGGGGACTCCATGGCGAACATGCGCAGAACGGACTGTACATCACCTTTAATAATAATCGGAATATAGTAAGGTTAGATATACTGCCGAAACAGAGAACGTAGGAGTCTAACGTTTCGAGCGAAGGCCCTTCCTCAGAAAAGTTTCTCTCTGACGAAGGGCCTTCACTCGAAACGTTAGACTCTTACGTTCTCTGTTTCGGCAGTGTATCCAACCTTACTATATTTCGATTGTTGTTTCTACACTGCCTACGCAGCACGCTACTTTTATCACCTTTAATAATAGCAGCATTTGATAGGAAGTGCTGGTGTAACAGCTCAAGTCAATGACTCGCAATCGAGCTGTCATACTCCACTTCGAGTCTTTTCCGAGAAATAACTTTTTGTGTCGTTGACTTCCTTGATTTAGCATTTGCGGTCAGTGATATGACAATGCTTGAAACTAGAGCTAATTTGATCGATTGCCTCGAGCTGCGCCATTGACTCAGTACGTCAACGACTCGCGGTGATTAGCTTTTGACTTCGCACTGAGCTATTGACTTGACTCGACTCGATGCGAGCTGAATCATTGACTAGACTTGTGCTAAGCTATCGATTCGATTCGAGCTGAGCCATTGATTGACTCAGTACTACTCGCGCTGATTAGTTATTGACTTCGTACTGAGCTATTGACTTGACTCGACTCGATGCGAGCTGAATCAATGACTAGACTCGTGCTAAGCTATCGATTCGACTCGAGCTGCGCCAGTGACTCAGTACGACTCGCGCTTATTAGCTATTGACTTCGCACTGAGCTATTGACTTGACTCGACTCGACTCGATGCGAGCTGAATCATTGACAAGACTCGTGCTAAGCTATCGATTCGACTCGAGCTGAGCCATTGATTGACTCAGTACGACTCGCGCTTATTAGCTATTGGCTTCGCACTGAGCCATTGACTTGACTCGACTCGATGCGACTCGACTCGATGCGAGCTGAATCATCAGTGACTAGACTCGTGCTAAGCTATCGATTCGACTCGAGCTGCGCCATTGACTCATTACGACCCGCGCTTATTAGCTATTGGCTTCGCACTGAGCCATTGACTTGACTCGACTCGACTCGATGCGAGCTGAATCATTGACAAGACTCGTGCTAAGCTATCGATTCGACTCGAGCTGAGCCATTGATTGACTCAGTACGACTCGCGCTTATTAGCTATTGGCTTCGCACTGAGCCATTGACTTGACTCGACTCGATGCGACTCGACTCGATGCGAGCTGAATCATCAGTGACTAGACTCGTGCTAAGCTATCGATTCGACTCGAGCTGCGCCATTGACTCATTACGACCCGCGCTTATTAGCTATTGGCTTCGCACTGAGCCATTGACTTGACTCGACTCGACTCGATGCGAGCTGAATCATTGACTAGACTCGTGCTAAGTTATCGATTCGACTCGAGCTGAGCCATTGACTCGTTTCACTTGAATTCAGTGAGCCATCGACTTGACTTGACTCAACCTCGGTTTAATTCGACCACACTTAATACACATGTACGTTTGACTCAACTTTTACTTCATCCGAAAATATTTCAACAAGTTCATTGTATACCGTGTTACAAAAAATCTTTACTCCGGTTTTGTCTACGACATGTAAAGCATTTAGCAGATGGACAAATACAGCACCCAGCTTTGAAAGAAATTGTTTTAGTAGTATATTAAACTTTTAATCATTTCACAAAAGCTTTCCTGACTCATGCCGTTAACGTTTAAATTTCGCGTTTCTAAGCAGTTAAGCAGCCGACTGCGTAAGTAGGGAGTCATGACAACCTCTTTGAAGTCGTTAAATTATAATTTTGACTCACCGCCTTTTATTTATTAGTCTAAAAAGAGTCATGCGCATAAATTAAAAAAGGGAACAATTTATCGACAATGTAATATGTTTAAAAGTCTATCAATATGGGCTAGGCGTAACGTATTAAATGATACGAATTATGATAACATATTGAAACGTATATATTTTTGACTAATCAAAAGACTGTAATTTAATTAAGCTTGTATTTAAAGTATTCTTTACATTGTTCGAACTGAGATTGACAAACTTCGTTGTTTCTCGGCCGTCTTGTTGCTATTCGTTACATCGATTACGGTGACCTTGAACCCCCCGGCTCCCACGTTGAGCAAATTAGAGTATTGTTGAACATACAACACCAGCTGGGTGTATGTGTAGGTCAAGGGAGAGATAAAAGTAATTAAACATGGCCCTTCGTGTCGTTGCGGCCAGCGCAAGCAATCTTCCGAATGTCGAAAAACTAGGCAAAAGTGATCCTTACTGTATCTTGTCGTTTCTCGGTAAGTCGTGTATCTTTCCAATCGACGTTTCTCCACCTTGTCCTTGATATTTTATTCAAATTTTCCCGAAATCTTCAGTTGACTTTTAGCGCGGTCTTCGCCGCCGAAATGACATACGGTTTAACAAGTAGTATAATCCTCTCTCCATAGGGATATCGAAGAAAACCGAAGTAATCCACGACGAACTTAATCCAGTATGGAACGAGGTGCGTGGTTTTTAAAAAACTTAAAAACATCAAGTATTTTATCAGTGTATTTTATCTGTCTGAATTAAAATTAATTCTGCTCCGTTTTCAAGATATTTGTCTATATGCACGATATATATTTGTTTGTGTTTTTGTCGTATTTATACATTGTCTCGATTTATTTTTTCTTAGGCGTTCGAATGGGATTTACAAGGGCGAGCGCTTGTTCCAGAGGACAACTTAATTGTCCAAGTAAAAGATTGGGAGAGACTTGGACGAAACAGGTTTGAGTTGTGCTTTTTCCTCGATCTATATCATATTTGCTTAGCTGTTCATATGCTCAGCTCCATGACTCCGATCTGTCTATTTTATTTTCCGTGCTGCTTTTCCATTTCGCAAATGTTGTTATTGAAAGAAAATGAATTACCTCACAGTGCGATGTCTTCAAGGCCTCAAATGAATTACTTATTTGCTTCTTACCGATGTTGGCGTGACTGTAATTGTTTATTCAATTTTAATCACGTGTTTATACTTAAGCCCGGTTCACACTTGGAAACAAACACATAACCATAAGGATAAGCACAAGAATATCAAGTGAGAACCGACGTCAAATATTAAAGCACAAGAGAAACAAAGATTTTCCTTCTCTTGTGCTCTTATTTCATAAGTGAGAACCGGTAATAAGATGAAGTACAAACATGGTTTTTGACCAATAGGAGAGAATATACAACACTGCTTGCGTATGCTGCTTTTGTGTTTGTTTCATATGTGTGAACGGGCTTGTGCTTATCCTTATGCTTATGTTTATATGCTTGTGTCCAAGTATGAACCATGCTTTACTTTCTTGCATGCGAGTCTTGAATGGACGCTTTTGATCACGTACATAAGACTGTATGGCTAGTCAAAACTATAAAATAAATATGTTTATAACGACACGAGATGAAATATGGGTAGAATTATACAGGAGAGAATAATTTTCTTACGATACGAGATGAACTAATATGAGTAGAGTTCTATAAAAAGACATTTTTTTTAAAAATGTCCTGTTTTGATCAGTGGAAGATCTTAAAGTGGAAATGAAACGAAAATTAAATTTCTTTCATCTTTTAAGATCTTCAAAAAATGATAAATAATGGCGTTAATACTTTTTGATGTCTTTATATAAATTTGTTTGATATGTAAATGAGATCAACTATGACGTATAGTTATGTACACATTATTAGAACATTTTGTATAGTCACTAGTGTCTGGCAATTATTGAACGAAATTTGATCTTATTCAACTTAACTTTAGTGTTTTGGGATGCATGTAGTTTCGAATTTTTAAGTGTTTTTGTTTAATATTAATCTCGAAGATATAGGCTACATGATTTTCTAAGAACTTATACAGTTTGAGTAAATAAGTATAGGGCTTTCAGTCTAGTGTTTGTTTCGGTAGTTCTTGCTGTGTTCAAGCTGCCATAGTTCTTCAGTAATCATGTCTCAGAAAAACTCTGAGCCGCCGGACGGGACTCGAACCTGCAACCTTCCGAATGTTCTAGGGATTTTAGGTGAAGGAAAATTCGAGTGTAGAACATATACATTTTAAGATCAAACCGGGACCAGTTGCGAAAAATGCAACAACACAGGCCTACCGGCAGGAATTGAACCCACGACCTTGCGATTCTAGTGCAATGCTCTGACCACTGAGCCACGGAGGCTGTTGCCGAGAGCTTGATTGCGAGTTCTGTATACATTAAGGCGGTAATGCCAGGAGAGAATTGGGTTTATTAGAAGTAATATTGGGCATTTCACTCGATTACATAGCATGCTCTAGGGATTTTAGGTGAAGGAAAATTCGAGTGTAGAATATATACATCGCGATCAAGCTCTCGGCATGCACTAGAATCGCAAGGTCGTGGGTTCAATTCCTGCCGGAAGGCCTGTGTAGTTGCATTTTTCGCAACTGGTCCCAGTTTGGTCTTAAAATGTATATATTCTACACTCGAATTTTCCTTCACCTAAAATCCATAGAACATGCTATGTAATCGAGTGAAATGCCCAATATTACTTCTAATAAACCTTCCGAATGGCCGGACGCTCTAACCATTTAGTAAGGTTGTAACTATAAAAAATATGTTTATAACGATACGAGATGAAATAATATGAGTAGAGTTATAAAAGAAAATAATTTTCTTAAAAAATATCCTGTTTTGATCAATAGACGATCTAAAGATCTTAAAGTGGAAATGAAACGAAAATTACATTTGTTTCATCTTTTAAGATCTTCAAAAAATGATAAATAATGGCGTTTATACTTTTTGAAGTCTCATGACGTATAGTTATGTACACATTATTGCTTTCAATTAGAAAATTTTGTATAGTCACTAGTGTCCAGCATTATTGAACGAAATTTGATCTTATTCAACTTTAGTGTATTGAGATGCATTTTGAGTAAATAAGTTTGGGCTTTATCAGGCTGGTGTTTGTTCTCGTATAGAGCGTTTTCACTCACGTGATCGGTGGCCCATTGGGGTGGTGAAACAATGCGAAATATTTGAATAAGAAAGAGCTAATTCCCATACCGTACACCAATATGGCTGCCATTTCAGAGTTTTGGTACACCAATATGGCCGCCGTGACGTAAGATGAAAACGCTCTATAGTTCTTGCCGTGCTCAAGCTGCCGACCTCTAGATGGGACTCGTACGCGCAACCTTCCGCATGGCCGGATGCTCTAACCATTTCGTAAGCTACAATCAGTGACAAAAGTGTTGGGACACTTCAACTTAAAAAGCAACATTTTCCGTTTTATGTCCCCCCCTGTTCAATGTTGGTGACTATTTAAGCGCTCGTTTTCACGTTCACAGTATCCCTTATTTCCAAGTCAACATCGTAAAGGGAGGGGGAGGGAGGGATAAACTCTATCACGAGAAAAAATGTAAAATGTATTAAGTTAACCTATAAACACGAAGTGTTCCAAGGTATTTTGGCACTGATTTTAGGTTGCATGTAACTATAAAAAAAATGTTTATAACGATACAAGATGAGATAATATGAGTAGAGTTATAAAAAAAATAAATTTCGCCCTGTTTTGATCATAGAAGATCTAAAGATCTTAAAGAGGAAATGAAACCGAAAAATTAAATTTGCTTCATCTCGAAGCTTTCAAAAAATTATAGATAATGGCGTTTATACATTTTCATGTCTCATTTTGTTTTCGACTGTTATTTAAACTTGTTTGATATGTAACAGGCTGGTGTTTGGAACAGTTATAACTAACTGTTCGACGACAAAATACTTCCCTAGCTCGTCTTATTTTTGCATTGAAAGTGCCACTATCCATAGTGTTAGCCATAGTAATCTTTGTAAACATGTGCTTGAAAGTGGCCAAATTGACCAACAACGTTACGGGCGATGCGAAGTGCCCGAGTCGCGGTGCATTCGGCACGAGTCAGTCTACTTCGAGAGCACATAAAGGTCCTCATTTGTCACTATAGTACTTCCAAAAGCGTTTGAATAGTCCTTGTTGTCGTTTACAGGTTGTTTATATATACATACATGCACGATTTAGGCAAATTCTAAAGAACTCGATGACCTGAATAATGAGAACACTTGAATACAATGAATACAATAGAAGCACACGTCTTAGAAGACGCTTAGATTAAGAATATCATAACTATATTATTAGGCGAATAGCCGCTTACCGAGGGCGGCGGCACAAACGACCCAAATTTCTGGTGTTGACAGGACTCGAACCCACAGCTGCCACAATTCCGAATGCTACAGCCGGCAGACGCTCTATTAAATGAGGTTGTGCAATAATCAAGGTTAACAGCAAAGGAACGGCGCGCGGAGAATGGTGAGAATCAGCGTGAGAGTGTTTGATAACTAGAGGTGCATTGGCCAGCAAGGAGTTATTACGCCTTTAGTCGGAATACTGGCTATTTGAGGAAAATATTAACAGCGAACATATTGCATCCCACCATCCACCCCTAATCAATCAAAGCAAATTGCAATTTCCACCGAAAGTATTTTCGGTGTGATAGGTGCAGACATGCAATGGTTTGTCAGGTCAAGGATGGAATTCGACACGTAGTGTGGGGACCTGAATCCAAGTAACAACAAATCGCAGCATATCCTTTAGTCATGTCTGCACCTAACCATCCACAAGGGTAAGTATAGTGACTGCAGATGTTAACCGTTTCGTAAGTTTGTAGATTTGAGTCCTGTCTGGAGTTCAGAGTTTTCTGAGCATTAATAGAGAGTTTTAGATCGACGTTCTTTTTTATAACCGCAAACTGCACATCGCGGTTATAGACGTTTGCGGTTAGAAGTTTGACGTTAACATGTCAAAGAGCATTTAGATTGGCGTTCGTATTTTCACTTGTTGCGAGCCGCCATGTTTGGTTTTCAATCGTTCAACGTATTCACCAAAAATTGACATGAGTTTCAGTGTTCAATTCAAAAACGTTGTGAATTGTGATTCAAGAACAACAGACATGTAAGAGCATAAATTTTCACCCCAAACGTGGGTTGGTTGAGTAAAAGTTACATAAAAACCTTGCGAACCACAGACGTGTAACCTGACCGCTGGACGTTGGTCACGTGGTTTCTAGCGGTTTGCGGTTATCAAGAAAAACATAACAGCTAGCAACAGCTTGTTCAATAAGAACTAACAAACATGCATTCGGTAGGGCCGTTTATACGAGAGGCGATAAGACGCGGCTTGTGGAAGACACAAAATCTTGTACTTTTTTGCATCTTATGTAAGGCGCGTCCTGTGTAAGCCGTGAAATATAAGATCTTTATGTCACGGTAGGGCCGTTAAAACGAGAGGCGATTAAGCCCCGACTTGTGAAGACGCGAACATAAGACCTTAGTACGGTGGCCCATATACGCAATGCACAACAATATTTCGTCACTGCACTTAAACATTTTGGAATGCACAACAATAATTTGTAAAGGCACTAAATAAGTTTCGCAGTGCACAAATCGATTGTGCAGTGCACAGCAATATTTTTTCAGTGCACGACAATATTTCGTCAATGCACGACAATATTTCGTTAAATGCACGACAATATTTCGATAATATGCACGACAATATTTCGTTAATGCACAACAATATTTTGTTTAATGCACAACAATATTTTCTCAATGCACGACAATATTTTCTCAATGCACGACAATATTTCGTTAATGCACAACAATATTTTCTCAATGCACGACAATATTTTCTCAGTGCACAACAATATTTTCTCAGTGCACGACAATATTTTCTCAGTGCACAACAATATTTTCTCAATGCACGACAATATTTTCTCCATGCACGACAATATTTCGTTAATGCACAACAATATTTTCTCAATGCACGACAATATTTTCTCAGTGCACAACAATATTTTCTCAGTGCACGACAATATTTTCTCAGTGCACTGATATTTTTTTCGATGCACCGATATTTTATTCGATGCACCGATATTTTCTTCGATGCACCGATATTTTTCTCAATTAATATTAATTATATTTATATATTTTTCATTACTCTTTGACGTTTTCATATTATTTCAATTATTTCAACTTGTTATTATTTTTTTCTAAATTTAAATTTGAACTATAACCGTTTTTATGTAATATAATACTTAATTAGGTCACACGAGTCTTATATATGTATTCACTTGTAATAACTTAATCACTCTGAAGATGTTGCTTGTTGCAACGAAGCGTCAGTAAAATATTCAAATTATTATTGTCATGGTTTGCATTTGAAGATTTTAAGCTGGGCTGTTAGGGACGAACCATTATTGTTCTGGAGGGGGGGGGGGGATGAAAAATATTGAAAAAAATTGTTTGCAGACGCTGATAAGATCAAATAAATTGTTTGCAAACATAATAAGTAAAAAATAAAAGGTTTGCAGAGCAATGATGAAAGCCCCATGATTTAATATTTGTTACCAACTTATCTCCGTTCTCAGTAGCTATGCAGTAGCGTAGCCAAGGGGGGTGCGAGGGGAGGCAGTCACCCCCCCCCCCAATGGTCTCCAAGACCGTTCTCGTGAAAAGTTTAAATCCGTTGAGAAACGTGTAGGGGGTGTGTGTGTTACATTGTTTTAAGGCCAAGTGGGTAGACTAGTAATGTGTTATACAGATTAGGCATGCACATGCTATAAATTACAGTACTAATTAGGTCTATACAAAATGCCTCCAACTTGTTTTTACATTTACGACTTGTTTATAAATAAATCTAAAGATATTTTTCTGGTTTGATTTCAACAAAATTATTTAATTTATGGCTTTTGGATTACTCTTAAATACTTGCCTAAAAATACAGGAAATAGCGTTTCAGAGACCCCAGAAATCCAAAATTTTCCGGGGGGATGCCCCCGGACCCCCCAAGGACATCGAGGTTCTTGTCCCCCCCCCCAACTCAACATAAGACCCTGTGGTAGCAAGCCACGTACTGTCTGTGTCTTCTATTTTACTGGTCAGGAAATTATACAGTCACTACATATATACCATCCACATATCTAAGACTGTAAGACACCTGATATATGCTCAAAAAATAGTGACACAATAATTTACATGTATCTCTTGTAGTTAAAAAAAATAGTTTGCAAATGAAGGCTGCTGAAAAAAACTAGTTTGCAGAGGTACAAGCACTGAAAAAAATTGTTTGTATTGAAAAATTTTTCATCCCCCCTCCAAAAAAATAATGGTTCGTCCCTTATCTTTATATATTCTGCGTTTTTTCTCGTTTCATTGTGCGCCCACAAACACACACGTCAGCGGCTCCTCGCACAAAAACAATGGAAACCTCTGGAGGAGAGAGGTATTGGACTATTGGACAGATTTTACGATATGAATATTGAAAAGATGTATTGCGTCTCTTGCGGTTCTCTTGTTCAAGAGACGTTTAACTTTTGTTCTGGTTGTGGTGAACGTGTTCAAAAGAAACGAGAAGACAGGGTGGAGACGAGTGCAAGTCGGTCAAGTGGTGAGAGGTCTAGATCTGAGAGTACCACATCATGTAAGCGACAAACGTTGTTGCCGACGTATGAACAATTTGCGAAACGAAAGTCCGAGGAAAGGCAGTCCAATTTTAAGCCAAAAAAACATTCAAAACCAAAAGTGTTTGAGGTAACTTTGAACATTGGTTTGATGGAGTATGTCCGCACTGAATTGAAGCCATGTAGAGGGGGATCTCTGCCTCTAAAAATATCGGACAGTGCAACTTATGATGATATTCTCAGTGCGGCAATCCAAAAACGTGAAGCGTTTGACCGGCGGTTTCGGGCAGGAAACTCAAAGGGTTATGTTCTTGCCTACCCTGATACAAGTATCGCCAAGAAGATTCCGGGTGCGGATGAACAATTTGTTCTAAGGAAGTATAAGGAATGGCTAGGAAAGCCCTATTCGAGAATTACTCTTTATCTAAGCCCTGTCCGTGATGACAAGGAAGAAGACAACAGTTTGGCAGACTCTGATGGTTGTGAGTTTTTGGGCACGGATGAAAACGACCTTTTGGACACTGAAATTAATGTGTCCCTAGATATTGACCAGCTTGGGGAAAACGAAACCAATTATGGAGATTCCTTCAACAGTATTAGTTTCAGCTCTTTTATGGCAACAGATTTTATGTAAGTGTAATGGCTTATTGCATTTTGGGCTGAAGTTTCATATAAGGGTTCCTAAAATTTTAATGTAAACAAACCCTAAACCTCAACCATGGATTTTTTTTTGATTTAGTACCAACCATCTCTATGATGACATTGCCATGGCCCATGTCATTTGGGGACTCTGATATGAAACTTCACCCAAAATACATGTATATCTGCATGTACCCTCATGTTGTGGGTGGAAAGGGAGCATTCATAATTTACCTAGTTGGGGGGCTATGGCAATTTTGAGGGGGATGATTTTTCAACCAAACGTTTTAGGGGGGGTTTCAGAAATCACCTCAACCTGTTCAATTGATAGCTTTCAGTTTTCTCCTAAATGCTACCCTGAAAATGAAATAGCCTTTCAGAAACTCAAAAAATCCAAAATTTCCTGGAGCTGTGGAGCATGCCACCAGACCCCCCTTTTCTGCGGTCCAGATCCATGTCCCAAAAATGTCAAGACCCTGGATACCCCATTGCTTCGCTCTAAACTGTTTTTACAATGAATGTTCCGTAGTATAAAAGAGCTGAACCATGTGCAACTTGCTCATCTAATTCAGATGCCTTTGCCAATGGACTGCTTCAATAATACATTGAAGTTAGATGTTTTTTTCTGAAGAAACTATTTATAAACACATTGAATCAGTTGTAAATTTTTGACCTTACTAAGCCATCTTCAGAGAATTACAAATTGTAATGATATTCATAATCGTTTGTCTAGTTTTTTTGTAATAACATTTACTTTATCACTCAGATGTTAAAGACAAAACTTGTCAAAGAAAGGTGGGGGTCACCAAAGGGGGGCCAGAAGAAATTCTTTTGGAATTTTTTCCAAAAATGTGGGGGAAAATCTTAAATCACCATAGCCCCCCCCCCCCCCCCCCCCACTAATTAAATTTTGAATGCCCCCTAAAGGGTATGAATGTGAGCATGAATTGCATTTTATTTTATGTGAAATAGCTTAATGTTTTCAATACTTGTGGTCTCTAATTTACAATTATAGAGAGTGTGAAGCAAGAATTGATTTCCCCACATGAAATGCCCTGTGAAGTACATGTATTTTATGTCCTGTGAATTATGATCCATAACACCACCACCCACCCCCCACCCCCCACCCCCACCCACCCCCACACACACGCACCTTTACTTCCCTCCAATATTGAAGACCTTTGAAATTCCAAGGGGTGCTTGGTTGAATACACACTTGGAAACTATTTCTGGGAACCCTGGAAATTACATGTACAAGTTTCTAAATACTGTATGTGAAATATTATATATTTATTCCTAACAGACCTGTTGGCATAACTGAAACAGAAGCATTGGATGAGGCTATTGCAGTTAGCTTGAGAGAATTCCAAGACCCCAGTGAAAATGAAGAGAATGATGTATCATCACAAGATACAACTGAATCTGCAATGCAAATTGTTGTCAAAGATCATGTTGAAAAAGTTTTGACTGGTGATCCAAGATTCATTGTTGTTAGTAGACTGCGAATGTGGGACACAGCCAAGGCCTTTTTTAAGAGAAGATCTTTTATGGCTAAGACTGGTATTGTAAAGGTTAAATTTGCCACTCTACTTGAAGAAGAAGATGCTATTGATCAAGGTGGTCCTAGACGAGAGTTTCTACATCTGCTGTTGGGGTCCATATGTCAGGATAGCAGTACACTAACAAGTATGTGCTGCATTTACACTATATATTGTTTTTGCCTTAAAATAAGAAATATATTCAGGGTGTTGATCAAAACAACTTCAATCAGGGGTCTAGTGTAGTGAGTCTGCACTTTCATGTGGTTTGTAGGCATTGTCCAGAAAATCTTTGAATTTTGTGTCTCCAAAAATATGGATGAAAAAAGGCATAGACATTTCTTTTTTTTAAGACTATAAATACTGATAGTTACAGTTTCTAACTGGCTGAAGTACATGTATGAAAGAAGAGAGAAACAAATTTCACATGCTGGGGGGCAAGGGCCTGTGCCTTTATAGGGTGTGCACCTCGGTATGTAGTATCTTTTGTCTTTTTGCTGCCAGTGTGGTAGTTTATCCCACCATTGAGGTTAAGACATTAGGGACCTTAAGATACTAGGACGACGACGGCGGTTAAAACGCAACATGAATTTTACAATTTAAAGAAGCCACGGTTAACTGACTAATATATTTGAGGCTAGTTTAGCAACTTCCAAAACGCCCCAGTATTGCTAAAATGATTGTAGAGTCTGTATTGAAAGCAACAATTCTCATCTTTTACCGTTGACATCGTCCTGAAGACTGAATGGCGTTGTATAAAGAACGAGGACGGTGTTGAGATTACTCTGGAGAGTAAAAATTATTCATTCTCTCTGTTTTTCAAAAATAATTCTTTTGTCTAAAGGACGTCGTTGTTCACGTGGTAGATCTTAAGGTCCCTATTAGTGTGAGGTGTACTGTAGTTGATATTGTGTATTAGATATTTTGTGTTATAACTGTCAATAAAGGCACCGCTACACTTGCACTGGCAAACTGCCAGGCAACCCAGCTTAAATATGCTCATTTCTGCATTTAGATGGAAAATATGCCTAAAAATATCAAAAAAGACAAAGAACATGACAACACAAAAAAAACAAAAAAAAACTTCATTACATTTTGAAAATAAAAAGTATAGAAAATTATGAAAATAAGAAATGCTCCACAATGTTTCTTTAAACATTTATCAGTGAGTGGAAGTGTTCACACTCAATACCAGAAAACCTGATGGGAATGTTCATATAACAAGTTATTTTAAATATTATGATAGTGCAGTGAATAAAAGGTTTGCTTGCAGCTAAGAATAATTCCTAAACAAATTCTATTGTATTCAACAAGAATCAAATACTGAAGTACTACGGTATGGTTAACTAATCAGCTATTCGTATCAACTGTACTTTTACAGGCACTTCACTTGGCTATGTTATAAGGTGCAATTTCCGTGCTTTGCAAAATGACGACTACCGAACCATTGGTCAAATGCTAGCGACCATCATTGTGCAAGGTGGTGAACACCCGAGAATTTTTAGTCCAGCCATATGTAGTTATATTGCCAAAGGATTTGATTCATGTAAACCTGGCATTGAAGAAGTTCCTGATCCAACAGTTAGGAATTCATTGAAGAAGGTAGTAAAAGATTTAGGATTTTGCTGTAAATTATGGTTGATTGGTTACATGTATGAGATCTTTCTATTCTCTTTAGTCGAACTGAGTGAAATGAAGTAAAATCAATGATTTTATGTACAAGTAGTTTAGCACTTTAGTTTAAGCCGTCCAAAAACAAATCAATATTATCAACAAATCATGATTGATACAAGTATTGCATGAAAGAATTACAGTAGAACTTCCAACCGCGTCTTGTAACTTTCGCGTAACACTTGAAACGCGATGTTGAAATTTTACGTTAAATGGGCATCAGCTTAAAAGTCACTCTTGATTTCAATTTGGTAAAGTGTTAGAATTTGCCTTTACAGACCTCTAATTATTCAATGCAAACATTGGAATAAACTACTTACAGTACATAATGGAAACTCACCTCAAGTAGTAAACCTGACCCTGTGATTAGGGAGCCCGCTTCTATGTCTAGGGTCAGGCAACTGTCATTATCAGGCTAAAATGTTTTGGGGTATTCCAGAAGATCCCCTGACCTAGCATACATTTATATATATGCTGGCAAAGATGATGATTTTTTCTTGTATATATACTTATGATTTTGTGGGAATCGGCTGACCTTACATTTTTAGTGATGCGTGATATTGTAAGTAAAACAGCATTATTTCAGTAAATTGGTCTGTTACTCTGGTAAACATTTTCAAATTTCAAGATACATTTTAATAGCTTCTTTTTGCTTGCAAAGGGCTGTTAATCAGTTTACATTCTTGATTATTGCAATTATGTATGTTAATGTCATATACTATCATGGTTTTCAGTTGGCCGATGCTGCGGATGAAAATTCGTTTAATGCAGCCCTTGCTCAATGTGAGTGGAGATACGATGTGGATGGATTGCCCTCTACTATTCCATTTCAGCAAAGGGCAGTATTTATTGATGAGGTTGCCAAATACTTCACAATTATAAAGTGCAAAAGCATGCTGGATGGCATTCTGGAAGGACTCAAATATTACGAGGTAATGTAAGGTTCTTTTCCACTATAGGAGAAATATTCAACCTTTGAAATTTTTTCACAAGGTTTCTTTTGAATTATGAGCATTGAAATCCATCCGTTCCACTTTAATAGCCTGCTCCACAGGCCTTACCTGGGTTATTTGTGCCAGGGAACGATAGGCTACGTTCCACTTGACCGCGAGCATCACAAAGGAGAGCTAAAAATCTTCATAGCAAAATATTTTTTGTAAGTTTTCTTTGGCAAATGTTGCATGATTTAAAGAAGGTGAATAAAAAAAAATTTAGAACAGCAGAAATGTAAATATTATACATGCATCAAACTACGTTAATTAGGGCATCTGGTCAGATGACGTCATTCTTAGAATGTGAATCATATCCAAAGACGTCCATGTTTTAAGATATTATTATTTATTCAAAGGTTTTAAACGTAATTCGAAGTTGTGATGGATTGGCGCAGTATCTCCTACAATACCAGATGAATTCTAAAATTAGTGCGCGGGAAGTGCTTGTACTTTTGAAGCCATGCTTGGCACCATTGGGACATCAGAGAAGAGCTAATGAAGAGGTTGTACTGTCCAAATTTGTTGAATTCATGCATTGTGTTGAAGGTAAGATCGTATCAAGTGATAAAAACAGCTCTTCACACTCGACCGTTTCTCTATTTCACCCGCTAAGTTGTTCAAACGAATGTTTATGAGAAAAAACACTTAAGAAACTTGCTAAAAACTGGTCTGGTCAGTCACGGACTTTGTCCGACCCATTTATGAAATTGCCGGATGCTGAGAGGAAACTGTCTGAAGTTTTTGTCTGACCCAAGTGAAATTCGCATCTAAGTATTAATCTGTATATAGCCAGGGGTGCCGGAGCCACAGGTACAGTTTCCCGCATTGCCCTTTGTTCACGGGGGTTGTCATACCCCGCACACATTTTGCATACATGCAGTGATACAATATTTTAAGGTTTGTTATACATAACGAATGAAGACTATCACTATTTTAAAAGTGCAGTTACAGTAGTATATAAACTGTACTGGCACACTTGGAAGTAATGTAGCTCTACATGTAGTTGCGCAAATACGTTTTGGTTCTACTGGTCGAAAGATTGTGATAAAATGACAAATTTCGAATAGGTGTATTTACTGCTTCCTTACTCCAGGTACGCTTGTGAACCAACTTTTTCCTGCAAACTGAACTGCGTGCGGTATGGAAAAATATTTTACTTACTTGGAATTACACAAATTTTGATTTCAGTCACAGTCAAGTAGTTTTCCGATCTGATCACTGATCTGACGCCATTTTGGTTGAATTCCAGAACAAACGTGGCAATCAAAAATTGTCTTCTTAGTTACCACTGATCGTATGGTGACTAGAGCTCTCAGTACAGTACATCGTATGGTTGGTTGTTTATAGCGAATTAAATAGTCAATTAGCTCAACTGCCTGGCTGTAACTGCTGACGTAAACAAAAAAATCAAAGAAGATGGTGCCCAGTGACACGTACTGACAAATCATGTACAAATGATCTATTTTACTCTTTTCTACTCTATTACATTTAGATGGGACCCTACTGGATCCTTTGGCTGAACAAACCGAACTAACCAAAGAAGAGAGAGATTGCATGGGAGCTTTAACACCTGGCCATATACTCATGTTTGCTACAGGAACACCATCTCCACCAGTTGTTGGTTTTGACCCAAAACCATCTATTAAGTTTGTACACGATGAGTCCAAGTTCTTTCCATCTGCACATACATGTGCAAATATGTTATATATTTACATTAACGAGAAGACAGTCACAGGACCTTTCCACCATTACTTGTTAACCGCATTGATGAATGGCGGTGTCTTCAGTAAATTATGACATTATGCGACGTTCTTATACATTTAAAGTTAACGGTCATGGTTTCAGTGGCTTATTTTATAAATTGTACTATTTACGGGTTGTGTTTTAGATACGGGAAGGTTAGTCGAGTCATCAAGGAAGTGGCGAGGGTGTGTTACTCCAAAAAGAGCGTATGGGAGTTGCAGTGGGGAGTTTGTGCCATTTTGTAGTCCTCCAGGTTTTTATTAGCCATTTCGGAATTGCACAAGAGAACTGGGGATAGCGAGGTTGACAAGGCATCATGGAGCTGTTTTGGGGGGACGTGGACAAACAACTCGGCCCCCAAAACAGTCCCAAGATGCAGTCTTAATATTCTAGTTTTTGCAAAGTTAACGTTTCGTTTAGTTCATTTATTTAGGAAACTTTGGAAATTGGAACATGTAGCTATAACTTCTAGAAGTTTGTAAAGCATATCTAACTTTGCAATGGGAACGTTATAAACTATTAAAAGTTATGAAAACTGCTGTGATGTTAAGCAGTAAACAATTTAATAAATACTATTGAAACTACGCGAGGTGGAATATTGTACAAGCACATGGTAAAAATACCTGAAAGAATACGCCAAAGGTTTCAACACTGATGGTACACCTAGTTGCATAATGCATTGTACCTTTTTGCAATAATTTTTTCCAAACTTTTCCCGAGTGGATGCCGAGATTGATCGCGAAGAGCTAAATTAGTCGGAGAACTTGCCACTTAGCTTGTGCAACAAACTTTGTCTTTAATTCCAGATGAACTTCCTAGTTCCCACGTTTGATGGTGAAAAGAGTGAATTTGTTGTGTGAGTGTTCCTTGTCTTTCACTTATTCAACTTAACAAATTTCTTGCTGGTAAAATGTTTTGAGGTCTTGCTCAATGTATTTCAGACTTCAAGCAAGACCTTGAAGAACCACCTCATCAACTAGTTCTCAAAAGACTAAAAACCAAACCATTTCATGAAACCACCTAAAAAATTTTAGTTGGCACGAAAGATGGACCTCACATTTTGCGAAGGAGAATTTCCCTTGCGGCAAAATTTTTATTGTTGTTTCAACTGTAACGGCTCAGGAGTGAGTCACCTATACTGTAAACATCCTTTTCAAGGCACTAGACATAATTTAATAATAATAATACAGTGATTTAAAATTTATATTGCGCATGTTCCATAGGAAGATGCTCACATGCACATTACAATTATATATAAATTATTTACAGCTAAGACCTAGGTGTTGATTTTATGGAGGGGGGAAAACTGGAGTACCCGGTGAAAACCCTCAGAGCACAGGAGAGACCAACTAAACTCTACTCACATGAGTCCAAGCCCGAAAGAAACAGGGTTATTTCCAGATGGTCACCCATCAAAGTACTAACCCTGTCTAACCAGGCTTAACTTTGAACAGGCTTTCTGATTGGTCGTTCATAAGATTGGCTATGAACCACGATTTTCTGGTTACAGTCAGAGTTTTGTTTGGGTTAACCAATCATAAGGCCTCTTAGTATAGGTACAGTAGGTGCCAACCCAACAATTTTGAAAATAGTGCCTAATGACATGTAACAATGTCATGTGCAAACAACCTATGCTTACTTATTAAATTATCCTGCTATGTCTAAAAGATCCCTGTATAAGGTTAATGCATCATTCCAGGTGTTTGGCTGCTGAAAACCACTAAGGGTAAATATACTAGTGAAGTAGTCCTGGTGAAGAGATTCCTCATGATAGTCACGACAGTAATTGAGCATATCCTGATACTTGTCTTCTTCTACAGTGTGCACATGGTTTTCAGCATTTACATTCTCTGGCAAGTAATAAAGTTCATCTGGTCTTCCCGGTAATGTATCATGCCTCGATCTCCGAATGTAATGTGTGTTCCAGTGATGCTGCACCTCATCCAGCTCTTTCTGCAGTAATTGTGAAAATGAAAACCACAGGCATTCTGTTTGAAGCATGCAGGAAGTACTTAGCTCTCCTTGATCTATAAGATCTTTAAAAAAGTTGATCCACCAATTTGACCATGCTTTTCTCAAATACGACCACCACCCTTCAATACGTTGGTTTGACGGCGAGGAACCATAGATGTGAGCTCTTGTACCTGCAATAAAACAGGGTGACAGGCATTGGGTTATCAACCTTCAAAATTATTAAAGTAGAATGGAACTCACTGATGTTAGTAGAAATTTTTACACATGTCACACAAATTTATTAAACTGGCATATACAGAATAACAAGAAGTGCCACAATTGTTGGTTTCACTTTCAGTGTGTAAAATTCTCTTCCTGAAACCCACACTTCAAAAAGTAAATAAATACAGTATTTCTCGTTTACTGATTGTTGCTGTAGTTTGCTATTTGCAACTACTGTAGGGTAAGAAAACTGGTGATGAGTCTATAGACAAGCACTTAATGTGCAGAAAAATCTACAGGGTCAGGGATATTACATTGAACTCAGCATTTTTAATCAGTATTCACAATTTTTATGGCAGTTTATGTTGTGCCATAATTCATTAGTGGAAGGAAAATAGTTTCTCATAAGCATAAGAGTATTTTTAAGAGAGTAAAGCTGCACTTGGATAGTGCCATGTTGAATGAATCAACCCTATGGTGGATGCGCATTGTGGCATACCTGGGTTATGACTACCTGCTGCTGTGTTTAGGGTCAGGATCATATTTAAAAAAATCATCCATCAGAAGTCTACAAATTTCCAAATGATGTCACTACAGGAACTGCTATACAATTAATAATGTGACCCATTTTTACACTTACAGTAAAATTGAATAAAATGGTTTGTTTAAATAATTTAAAGATTTGGTCAAATGGGGTCACCTGAGGTTGACATGCCTAGTTCCCCAGGCCATCTTGTGGTCCATTGTGGCAATTTCAGTATGCTACTACTGTATACCGCTTCACTGTTTGTTTTCCATAGGGTATATATAAGGTTAAATAAATACCTGCATGTTCATCTTGTCCGTCTGACCGAAGATAACTTTGAACAGATGCCATAACAGTGTTTTCTGTACCATTATCTGTTCTCAAGATTACAGGACAGCCATCTTCATTTTGTACTGCTTCTAGGAAGAATCCTGCAACAACTGCAGGGTCGTTATTGGTTCTTGAAACCTTCAGCCAAATAAGTCTTCGACTAAAGCCGTCGATACATCCATGGATAGGGAAGCCGTAAGGCTTCAGCTTGTCGTATCCATCAGCATGCCATGCAAAATTTGGTCCAGGGTTAACATATCTCCGTCTTTGCAATCGCTTAGCCCTTCTTTCGACTGTACCATCAGGATCAACTTCCCTGTATATTTCTGCGACAACTCCTCTGGGAACGTGTAAACCTTTTAGGCTAAGGGCATGCCACACTGAGCGATATCCACCACTGCTTCCTGGCCCATTGCAATGATCTATTATAGCTTGCCGTACTTCCTCTCTATTATAGCTAATGTTTCTTCGTTTTAAGCCCAAATTGTACAGCCGTTGTTGCAAAGTTCTCATGGAAATATGTGTGTCGTGATATTTCGCTAACATTTGTAGTATTTTCTGATACGAGAAGCCCTTGGCAAAATAACTCTTTAGTATTTCGTCCATGACCACAGAGTCAGAGTGTCATGGCGGCGAGCTGGGACGAAAATATCGGTGCATCGAAGAAAATATCGGTGCATCGAATAAAATATCGGTGCATCGAAAAAAATATCAGTGCACTGAGAAAATATTGTCGTGCACTGAGAAAATATTGTTGTGCACTGAGAAAATATTGTCGTGCATTGAGAAAATATTGTTGTGCATTAACGAAATATTGTCGTGCATTGAGAAAATATTGTCATGCATTGAGAAAATATTGTTGTGCACTGAGAAAATATTGTCGTGCACTGAGAAAATATTGTTGTGCACTGAGAAAATATTGTCGTGCATTGAGAAAATATTGTTGTGCATTAACGAAATATTGTCGTGCATTGAGAAAATATTGTCGTGCATTGAGAAAATATTGTTGTGCATTAAACAAAATATTGTTGTGCATTAACGAAATATTGTCGTGCATATTATCGAAATATTGTCGTGCATTTAACGAAATATTGTCGTGCATTGACGAAATATTGTCGTGCACTGAAAAAATATTGCTGTGCACTGCACAATCGATTTGTGCACTGCGAAACTTATTTAGTGCCTTTACAAATTATTGTTGTGCATTCCAAAATGTTTAAGTGCAGTGACGAAATATTGTTGTGCATTGCGTATATGGGCCACCGTACCTTAGGGCCGTTTATACGAGATCCAATAAGACGCGACTTGCATGCAAGACGGGGCTTACATAAGACGTGACCTAAGCCCGTTCTCCACTAGGCGAATTTGTTCGCGCGAAGAAAATTCTCCGGCAATATGATTGGCAAGCAAAAAAATTGGCGCGAAAACTAGCATCACCAACCAATTACATTGCATGAACGCGTATTTCGATTCGATTCGCGCGAACAAATTCGCCTAGTGGAGAACGGGCTTTACAGCTTGCGTAAGACGCGAACGTAAACTTTTTGTAAGCCGGCGGCGTCTTATCAGCTCTCGTATAAATGGCCCTCAATATATCCCGAACAAATCTATAAATAACTCAAAAACAAAGCGAGTATAAAAGCTATTATTTTATTTATCTCATTCAGGAGATCTTGTAGATAAAGCAAGTGCTTACTTAGTCCATGAACATGAAGTTTTAGAGAAGGAAGATATATTTACAAATCTTTTCAGAAGGTTCCAAATAAATATGTAAAATCCCCAATCATGATATAGGCACTTCAAAATCCGATAAAGACTCACCGCATGACACACAAAAAATGTTTTCTAATTATTAGTGTAATTTAAAAACAATTCATTTTTTGTGTCATCAGTTCTCACGCTATCATCCCATCGTGCATACATTTTCACTTTACGAGCTTTGTTATGCAAGTGATTTTTATTATCACTCAAGCGTGTTATTTAAATATTAATAAGAGAAAAACAAAAGGCTTGTGCACGGTCAGGACGGTTTCAGTATAAAATCACAGCTCATTATGGACGCTTTGAAGTTCAGTACCGAGTTTCCAGACCATGTATACCTTGATTGACTATGGGAACAGTAAGTGCAAGTCATCGCACGTTGGCAGTCACGTTATCTCAGCCAGCCTTTCTGAATAATTTCCCGAAAATATTATGTGTCGTGACAAAGTTAAGACTTGTTTAAAACACTC
Organism: Corallium rubrum; assembly: GCA_964035015.1. Lineage (NCBI taxonomy): Eukaryota > Metazoa > Cnidaria > Anthozoa > Scleralcyonacea > Coralliidae > Corallium > Corallium rubrum. The sequence continues at coordinate 11,697,216 of OZ036007.1, forward strand.
ACGAAACCTTTATTTTGTTAATTTGGGTGTTCGAACGACCGCTACAGAAATTTGTGACTGCCAACTTGCGATGACTTGCGTTCTCGTTTGATTACGGCTTTAAACTATGTCTTATATAGTCATGTTTATACGAAACGAGATGTGTTTTTGGTGACAGGAAATTGTCAAAAGCCAGAATGAATTGCTGGCTGCTCCCAGTGAGAGCTTTAAAAAAATTCATTAACATTAGATAATCCAATCCACGCAACAAATCTATAATTACGTCACATAAATCATGCGTGTCAAGCAGCTGATAAAATTGAAAGCATATAATAATTTCTATATATTTGTATATCCGTAGAACTATAACAGACTATGTATAATGGCACGTACAATAGTCTATATGTATAGCCTAATGCACTTTTATTTTTCTTATAAATAAGAAATATATCGTGACGTCACAACCCTGTTTGCATGACCTAGTTTACCCACAAGCACGGTTGAGCCGATCACAGCTCGAGTGAGACGAACACGTTTCCAAATCGACACAAGGTTATTCTCAAAAGGTTACCAATCCAAGTACTAACCGCGCTTATAGCTTCTTTCCCCATCGCGTGAGAAGCAAAAAAAACACAAACAAATCGCTCATTCTTTATTAGAGGAACTAGGACTTGGAACTCTCTCCCCGAATACTTAAGGCTAGATCATGTATGTTTTACACAGTTCAAGAAATCACTATTAGACTATTACATTAACGCTTTACTATCATGTTACAATGTGGACAATCCTCGAACTTGGAAGACTGTTTGCCTAAAGTGCAATACATCACGAAGTCTCACTCACCGCTTAACTTGCTGTTATTAGTTATGAGTATTAATCTTTTTTTAATTTTAATTTTTCATTATATTATTCTTTTTTTCTTTTTAAGGGCCCACTGTAATTGGTGTTTAACTGTTGTGGTGTCCCAGCTTCTTTTCTCTTTTTTTTTCTTTCTTTTTTTTTCCCTAATTATTTTATTTCTCATGTAATTATGAGAAACGAAGCTCAATAAATAAATAAATAAATAAATAAGAAGCGGCGCGCCCTACCAAAACACGCTTTCTGAGAGAAAATTCATAATTATTCCCCTATTCTTTGCGAAAAGATTAGTAAAAGTATAAAATGATTAAAAAATTGCCCGAGTGTTTTGATTCTGTTCAAATATTTCAATTAGAGTCACTTCATCATTTTGTTTCCTTTCTTAGACTTCTAGGTACAGCGACCATTTCGTTGAAGGATCTGGTTCGTAGTGACTGTAATAGCATGCAAGCAGATGTCAACTTACTGGACGGGAATCAAAGACCGACCCAGGTAAGCCAGATTATGCAAAATTACTTGAGCTCAGTTTTACATCTGATTTGGTATGCCGGAATAATTTTGTAAATTACATTTTATCGAAAAGGCACGTTTTGATCTACCCTGCGAGTCAGAGCCCCTTTCCGACCTACGCAGGCTTCGGGGGAAAGTGGGCTCTGCCAACGAACTCGATAGTTCTTTCCGAGCATGCGCGAACGGTTGCCAAGATACTATTTTGGGCCCAGGCTCTAACGCGTTACTTGCTATTTTGCTGTTCATAAACTAGAACTTGTTTGACCAGTTTAAAACCTGACTGACTCGCCCACTTTCTTTGGTCTCCAAGACCGTTATCGTGAAAAGTTTAAATCCCTTAAGAAACTTGTAGACTAGTAATGTGTTATATATTTAGCAGGCACGCATATGCTATAAGGTCTATACAAAATGCCTTCAACTTGTTTTTACATTTACGACTTGTTTATAAATAAATCTACATTTACGACTTGTTTATAAATAAATCTAAAGATATTCTGACGTGTATCATTCTATGTTCTGGTTTGATTTCAACAAAATTATGTGATCTATGGCTTTCGGGTTACTCTTAAATACTTGCCTCAAAATACAGGAAATAGTGTTCCAGAGACCCTAGAAATCCAAAATTTTCCGGGGGAGCATGCCCCCGGACCCCTCTGGGAGACCGAGGTTCTTTCCCCCTCAAACTCAAGCCCCTGGCTACACCACTGAGGAAGAGGTGCAATGTTGGTTAGATATTTTAATTAACAAAAATGACTAGCACTGAAAAAATTAAATCCCAATTTTTATTGAAGTTTTTAAGCGTTTACAAGTATTTACAAGTATTTCTATCCACATACCCAACCTGATTTCTAAAAAAATTTACTCACAGGTTTTGACAAAGTTAACCACATTTAGTTTTTAAGCTTGTATACCTAGTGAAAATATTTTCCGTTAGAGAGCTCCAATCCAAACCAAAAACTGAGTTTAGCCGTTCTTATGTGCATATGTGTTTTTTTAATATAAACATATTTTAATATCAAAAACAATATAACAATTGCCCAAGAGCATCAATCTGCTCATCGTCATTGTGTGCATATGTTTATTTAAGCCCAGTGTAAGCAATTACGTGAATAGACCAGTTAGATTTATTTTTAATACAGTACGATACT
>OZ036007.1:11702210-11797210 GCA_964035015.1 Corallium rubrum
GTCTGTTTGTCTGTCTGTCTGTATTGTTTGTCTGTCTGTATTGTTTGTCTGTCTGTCTTGTTTGTCTGTCTGTCTTGTTTGTCTGTCTGTCTTGTTTGTTTGTCTGTCTGTCTTGTTTGTTTGTCTGTCTGTCTGTCTGTCTGTCTGTCTGTATTGTTTGTCTGTCTGTCTGTCTGTATTGTTTGTCTGTCTGTATTGTTTGTCTGTCTGTATTGTTTGTCTGCATATGTACTGAACACATTTTAGTGCAAAGCAGTGAAACAATCCGTCAATAGCAGCGTTTGGGTTTAATCGCTTGAAACAAACGATTTGTGCACTTTCATGGGCACCATCAAAATAAAACGCAGGTCTTGTTTTTAACGTAAGGAACCTCCAAACCATGTTTGAGTTGTTGATGTTGGATTTGCTGAGCAGCGATGAGCAGAGTTTACGCAATGATAAAACCCAAAATTATCCTCAAATCTGGTGGTACTGCACATTTTGTTGTCGACTGGTTTAAAAGTACAAACTTCCTTGGGGAAAGACCTACCACCGTTATAAGAATACACACTGACATGCAATGCCATCGTAACGTCGTCGTCATACTTCTGAATGATACGAGTATTGCAATTTTGGCACGTGTGTCCCCGAACGTTAATGTATTCAACTGCTGTGCAACCCTTTTTGGAATTGTGAATCAAGATATTAATGTTGCCATTGGTACCTTGGACGTAGTCTGTATAAACCACACCATCGGTATTATACTGGCATGTTATGCGCCATTTAATGGAATCTTTTTGAATGGACTCCATTCTGGATTTCGAAAGGCGGTAGGAATCCCAACCAGGACTGTCTTGGTTTACGGGCTTATCCAGAAGAAAGGGATTTTTGAATTCATCTTTGTTTTGAAGTTGGTAGGATTGGATGAGCGTCCAAGCCATGTCTGAAGCGGAGTCGAAATCACAATAAACGTCAAAAGGTTTCTTGTTATTATCCATCACTTTGTACTTTCCAGCTAGGCGATTGCCTTTATTATAAGCACTGCATGATTTTGCCGATTGGATGTTGGCAAAGGTTTCCAGTGTAATCGGCAGGACATTGGCATTTGAAGCGTGTTGTCGTGTCGGTTGGAGAGGCGGGTTCACAAATGCCATTATTCATACAAGGATTGGATGTCATGCAGCAATTAATTTCTGTTGAACAAGTCTTTTTACAATTTTGATTTTCGACCTAAAAAAATTTTTTGATGATTTGATTTTGATAGCATCAGTCCATTCTTTACACCACCCCTTTCTTAATTCCTTTTTCCATTCCTTTTATGTATCTATTCTAATATATTTATGATTATGAATTTATCCTTCCTTCCAATTTTCTTCTTTTTTCCGTTCTTCTTTTTTCCCTTCTTTTCTTCTCTTATTCTTTTCTCCTTCCTTCCTTCCTTCCTTCCTTCCTTCCTTCCTTCCTTCCTTCCTTCCTTCCTTCCTTCCTTCCTTCCTTCCTTCCTTCCTTCCTTCCTTCCTTCCTTCCTTCCTTCCTTCCTTCCTTCCTTCCTTCCTTCCTTTCTTCCCAAAATATCTTATCTAATTAAGGTGACATGTAATTAGATCACTTCCTTACCCCCGAACGTCTTTGAAAAGCGTAATGAGTACATCCTTTTCTTTCACGGAATGCTGATGGACTTTTCTCTTTGTCAGATGAACACAACTGACATTCTTCTTCTTCACACATTTGAAATGACATACAAAGATAATTCTCCAGGCACTTTGCCAAACATCTTTCCATTCGTGTCTCTGTTATGTTCAAGAAACTGTAACCGTAAAGTGCCTTCTCTCTTTTACCCTTGACGTTGAACAGTCCTTCAGCCAAGACAGAAATTCGATTGATGTTGAATAATAGAACGAGAAGTAAAATTAATCTAGGAGAAAAATTACATAATTTGACAATTTTTATTCACGTTGGAGCTGTTTACATGAGCCGGGCTGACCCGGTTAACTGGGCTCACGCGATTGATTAGGCTCTCACTGTGGTTTTGAAACTCGCATAAACTAAATTTACAAAGACGAATTGGTTTAGTTTAGATGTAAACGAATCCGAAACGTTGATTAAAATCTCCTTTTACGGCCGAGGAAAGGCCTCTGACGTCAGCTTTAAACATGCGTTGTTCACGTGAATACACAATGATTATTGCTTCAGATCAAGAACTTTGGACTCTTCGTTCGGAGCATTTTGAAAACAAGAGCTTGTTTCGAGTTTGTTTCGTACGAAATAGCCCATTTTCCAAAAGAAATCATTTCTATACATAACTTCAAAGAAGGTCTGAATTTGTTTAGATGAAAAAAATTCGAATAATTCCTAAAATTACGAAGACAAAGTCAAAGTGTTTTGGTATGTCTTTTTGCCTTTTGCAAGTTTCGAGTCAGCTTGGTATTTTTGTATTTTAAAAGTCTTTGGTATATATAATTAACAAAACGCTTGTTGACTTTTACCTCGAGGTCCTCGAGAAACCTCGAATTTTAGGGTCCTTCAGGCTTCAATGTCACCCTCTGGCTAAAGCCCTCGGATGCGCAAAACTCGATGTTTCCCTCGGCGCCAGTCAACAAGTGTATCATTGATAATTCAATAACTTTAATAGTAAAACCTGGAGTTTGTGACATCCAATTAGTAAAATGCCCTTAGTGACTAGAACCTCTGATTAGATGCAAAGCATTATAACTGAGACCCCGTTTACACGATGCCGATACAATTTGAAAACGGAACAAAATCATGCCGGTGTGTAAATACAGGCCAAAAAGTCTCGCCTTTACACAGTGCCGGTATAATATAATGACGGATTAGCATGTGACTATTCTCTTCCGATGAGAATTGAGAAGGCTTTGAAATACTGCATGATTACCGTCATCAAAACTGTTACGGCACGGGTGTTTACACGATACCGCGGTTAGCGTTTTCATTTCATGCCATCAAGGAACCCGTCTTCATTTTGTGCCGTTTTCATGTCATTTTTGTGCCGGTATATTGTGTAAACGCAAGGCGTAAAACGGCATGATTTTGTTCCGTTTTCAAATTGTACCGGCATCGTGTAAATGGGGTCTGAGTCTTCTGCTCATTCCTCTTCTTTAACTTGACTACTAGCTTAGACTAGCCCAAACTTTTCTCCCAAACCTTTGAAACGTTGGGTGAGTTTATCTGCCCATCCCTTTTCCTTAATTTGACTCGCATCTTAGCCCAAACTGTTTCCTTGACCTCGTCTGTCTATAACACCAGAAGATTTCACTCGTCAATGGATAAACTTTAAGAGGCAAAGCATTAATTGAGCCATCTGCTCATATATTTCTTCCTTGACCTTTTAACACGCAGTTAGACATTTTTGTTCCTACTTAAATATTTTACTCTGGCTAACGCCAGACGATTTTACTCTGGTTAATGCCAGACGATTTTACTTGTCAACTGGGTACCTCTTGCAGAAACTTTCCTATTAAAGGGTTAATTTGACTCTCAGACCTGCAGCCGAAACTGACTCTTTATATAGTTACTTTACCCTAAGACCAGACGATGTCACTGGCCAGGTATAGACTGTGTATGAGGAAAAAAGTTAAGGCACCCTTACCTTATTACGTTTTTGTACATTGTCCAAACTGCAATTCAAAGTAAATATATATATATATATTGTTGTCGTTGAAACATTAAAGCCTCCTTCTGCAATGAACTAAACGGCAAAGAATACCGTAGCCTCAACAACTCAACTGTATCTCATACATATATAGTGGCGTACCTGCATACTGGTGTTAAGTGTGCCAACCAATCATATCACAAGATTTAAGATGTTCATTTTCTAGTTAATTACTTATCTATAATTGCTAATAGTTTTTTTACTTCAGCATATGATGTACTCCGCACTTTTAACGGGTATTTTGACTGGTGACCAGAATATGTGTGGATATAAAGTTCAATTGGTTGTTTGGTAGTCGTTTGTCAAGTTCAAACGCTCAGCAGATGTTTCTTTTAAGCTTCAGGCAAAATTGAACTGCAATTATTAATGACCCAAGTTTAAGATACTCTAATCATTGAGCTAGCGAGATATTGAGGGAAGGACTAACGAAGAGCTAAGGACTAAGGTTGTAAATTTAAATTCATATGTGTGCTCTGAAGCGCAAGCGTTTTCATATGAGATGTAGTTAGAGTGATATGATAAGTTGTACGTATACATGTGGTACGTTTACGAGCTTGGGGTAATGTAACAGATGTTTGTTGGACGTTCGTCAAGCTCAATTATTCAGAAAACATTTCTGAGTTCCAGACAGGGTTCGAACCTGCAACCTTCTAATGACCGGTTAGACGCTCTAACCATTGAGACACTGAGGCTCAGATGGAGAACTAAGGTTGTAAATTCATAGTCATCATTGAGTGCTCCTAAGCAGGGACGTAGCCAGGGGGGAGCCGGGGGAGCCGCGGCTATATGCTCCTGAGCGGTGCATGACACACGTGTGAGCTTGGTGTAATGTAACAGACGTTTGCTTGGTTTGATATGTTTATTGTTTATCAAGTTTAAATACTCAAAAGCCGGTCAGAAAATGACTTGCCAGTACATGCCTGCATGCATGTTTCAAAAACGTTAATGAGTTATGTAAACGAATGTATGTATAAGATCGTCCCAGCATGACATCCAATTATAAATGGAGCGTTAATGCACTAGTTGTTCGCATCAGAACGGTTTTGTTTGCTACGGTTGGGTAAAGAATACCCTTAAAGCAACTTTCCAGAGTTTCCATATTTATTATTTATCATGTAAAGTACGGTCTTTTTACCTGTAAAGTATTTGTTAGATTCATATTATGGATACCAAATTGTAGTAGAATGATTACACTAACAAAAAAACGTAGAATAGTGTGGTTATTTATTGTCACTATGTTGAATTTTTGCGGTTTAAAATAATTAAACGTAGATCTTTAAGGTAGATTATCTTCTTTGGTGAATACTTTTTGTTTCCTTCCTTCCTTAATTCCTTCCTTCCTTCCTTCCTTCCTTCCTTCCTTCCTTCCTTCCTTCCTTCCTTCCTTCCTTCCTTCCTTCCTTCCTTCCTTCCTTCCTTCCTTCCTTCCTTCCTTCCTTCCTTCCTTCCTTCCTTCCTTCCTTCCTTCCTTCCTTCCTTCCTTCATGTTTCCAGTTTTACATTGACAGGCATTTCCTGAACTGTTATTCTCTTTTATTTCATTATAAAGGCCAAGCTTTCTCTGCAATTGGAATACATTCCCCCAGAAGAGCCAAAAGACGGGAAAGACGAAAACAATGAAGAAGGAGAAGACGACGAGGCTGTGGAAGAAGGAGGAGAAGAAGGAGCAGATGGAAGAACGTCTTCGTTGGGGTGAGTAACTGCTGGTTAAGACAACACGTGTTCTATTTCATGAGGGATATGACTGTTTATAATTGTATGATATGGTGTAGTATGTCATGTTACTGGTTTCGGTGGTGGCAATAGTGGTGGTAATTGATGGTGGTGGTAGTGGTTTTGGTTGCGGTAGTGATAGTGGTGGTGGTGGCGGTAGTGATAGAGGTTGTGGCGATAGTGGTGGTGGTGGCGTAAGTGATAGTGATGGTGGTGGCAGTAGTGATAGAGGTGGTGGCAGTTATAGTGGTGATGATATAGTGGGCGATAGTCGTGGTGTTAGTAGTGGTGGTGGTAGTGATAGTGGTGGTGGTGGCGGTAGTGATGGTGGTGGTGGTGGTAGTGATGGTGGTAGTGATAGTGGTGGTGGTGGCGGTAGTGATGGTGGTGGTGGTAGTGATGGTGGTAGTGATAGTAGTGGTGGTGGCGGTAGTGATAGTGGTGGTGGTGGCGGTAGTGATAGTGGTGGTGGCGGCGGTAGTGATAGAGATTGTGGCGATAGTGGTGGTGGTGGCGGTAGTGATAGTGATGGTGGTGGCAGTAGTGATGGCGGTAGTGATAGTGGTGGTGGTGGCGGTAGTGATAGTGGTGGTGGTAGTGATAGTGGTGGTGGTGGTAGTGATGGTGGTAGTGATAGTGGTGGTGGTGGCGGTAGTGATAGTGGTGGTGGTAGTGATAGTGGTGGTGGCGGCGGTAGTGATAGAGGTTGTGGCGATAGTGGTGGTGGTGGCGGTAGTGATAGTGGTGGTGGCGGCGGTAGTGATAGAGGTTGTGGCGATAGTGGAGGTAGTGGTGGTGATAGTGGTGATGATAGTGGGCGATAGTCATGGTTTTAGTGGTGGTGGTAGTGATAGTAGTGGCGGTAGTTATGATGGTGGTGGCGGTAGTGATAGTAATGGCGGTAGTTATAATGGTGGTGGCGGTAGTGATGGTGGTGGTGGTAGTGATGGTGGTAGTGATAGTGGTGGTATAGGTGTTGGTGTTGGTGTTGGTGTTGGTATTGGTGTTGGTGTTGGTGTTGGTGTGGGTGATGGTGTTGATGGTGGTGGTAGTGGTATAGGCACTGCTCTATATATACAGAGATCAATGGGTATAGGGTGGTATAATTTAAAGACTTAATTGACGTGTTTTGAGATTTTACATCTGGTACAATAGGCGCTGTGATTATCAAACAAGAATATATAGAAGATTTAAGTATAAGGTTACATTTTTACTTTCAGCAATGACTAAATTCTTTGTATTTAGGAAAAGCAAGAGAAAACCTAGAAAGGCCAGATATCAGTTATCTGATAAACCTCAGGACTTTCAGGTAACTCAAATTATTCTCACTGTTTTAAAAAGACTGGGGTTGGTTTCCGTTCATATTTATACAAATTTCCTCTGTTTTCTAGATTCGGATCAAGGTAATCGAGGGTCGTCAGTTACATGGTCTTAATATCAGTCCAGTTGTTCGTGTGAATGTTGCGAACCAAGTCAGGCAGACCAGAGTGAAACACTCAACGAACAAACCTTATTACAATGAGGTAAGTGTTATAATAATTGACTTATTGTTTTAGTGTTAGCGTTGCGGTCTAGTGTCTTAGATCTACAATCCTGGACAAAATTGTTGGGACACTGTCAAACTAAATTAGCAAATTTCCCGCCTTATACAAAATGGACACAGTATTCCCCCCTCCCCCCAGCACAATGTTGCATTTGGTGAAAAAAATCTTGGCAGATGCCTAGTCCAACATTTATTTATTTATTTATTTTATTTACTCGGTTTAATTATACATTTTGAAATTTTACAAAACTGTATAATAAGGACGGTTATACAGAACTATGATAGTTCCTTACAAGATAAGCCGCCTTCGAATAAATAACAAGATCATAAAACTAAACCTACAATTAAAATAACCTACATTAATTAATTACAACTACTTTAAAATTACAAGAAATCATCTACATTTAAATAGAATTTCCTGGTATACCATTTGACATGCAATGTCCTTCTTAAAAATGTCATAACTATCATTCTTACGGATGGTTAAAGGCACATTGTTCCACAAGTCCACTATACGATTAAAATAACAAAACTTGAAAACATTAGTTCTAAATCTTCTCTTTGTTAAAATTAGTTCAGACTCACGTAAGGCATAGTGAAAACGCTTAAAATTAACATACTGAAAAATATCAACATTGGGGGGAAGGGGGAGGGAGAATAAAAGACAGGAAGTTGTGTAAGAGATTTACGCCTGGTGTCCCAAGGACGTTTGGCCAGGATTGTAGTGTCTTTGTGGTCATAACTTTTACTTTTAGATTTGTAGATTTCACATCCTCCCGAGGCTTGAGGGGACATTCAATTAGTACTAATTTCCAGACATGTCATGGTATTAGTTTGTAATACCATGATTATGTTATAATAATGCATTTCTTTGTTGTGTAAAAGAGTATTGTTTGGATGTATTATAAGTATTACTGGGCATTTCACTCGATTACATATATACATTTACATATATACATTTACATATGTACATTTTAAGATCGAGTGAAATGCCCAATATTACTTATAATATACCCAATTCTCTCCTGTTTGGGTGTTTGGTCACGCATGCCTATGTGGTAAAAATTAGAAATTTTCCCTGTTAGAGGGAAAAATTAGAAATTTCTCCTGTTTGGGGGAAATTAGAGATTAAATTACCCTGTGAGAACAAAAGAAACCGAGTCAAACATGGTATTACTGTATTGATCTTATTCATTTTTTTTTGGTATAGATATTTTTCTTTAACTTTCAAATGGTTCCTTCCGAACTTTTTGATGAAATAATTTCATTTGAGGTAGGTGTACATGACTTAATCAGTTGTTTGACATAAATTTTGTAAATTTTCAAAAAAAACAACTAAATATTATTTACCATAGTTAATACGAAATATACATTGTCAAAAAACATTTTACTTTACAGGTGTTTAATTCCCGAAAGCTTCGAGCTAATTCCATGATAGGATTTTTTAAGGTGGGGAAACTGTTTCAGTGAATTGATATTTGTTGTGTGTGGTGTGGGTGTTGGTGGTAGTACTATAGTTGTAGGAGAGCACGGATGGCGTGTGCTGTTAGCGCACTGCCTCTCACCAAAAAGTTAAGCCCGGTTAAACGGGGTTAGTACTTGGCTGGGTGACTGCTTCGGAATCACATCGAGCTTGGAACCCATGTGAATAGAGTTGTAGTTGATCTCTCCTGTGCTTCGGGGCCTTTTACCGGGTACTCCGGTTTTCCTCCCTTCATAACTGAAATCAACACTTATATCTTAGCTGTGATCCTTGGTCTGAACTGTGTCGTATGGCGGCTGCCTGGAGCGCCTTTGATATGCCTCGACACAGCCACGTTGATCTGCGTCCTTCGCAATTCAGCCGCTGGCCGCAAGTAAGGATGATTAGCCCCCCAGTCCTTTATCCTTTAATATTTTAGGTGAAAGTGATGTTAGTAGTGGTGGTGGTAGTTTTAGCACTGGTGGTGTTAATGGTGTGATGATGGTTATGGTGGTGGCAGTGGTGGTGAGTGAAGTGTGATGGTAGTAGTTAGTGGTACTGATGGCAGTCAGGCAGAAGTACTGTTATGGTAAATGAAGATTAATGATAGTGATTGTGGTAAAGTAGTATTCCTGACGGTACTTCTACAAGCACCACTACTGGTGATAATGGAGAGCTTATGCAAATACAACGCGAAGGTCATGCAATAGAACTTTCCTCGCACAACAAAGAAAATGAATAATTTTGAGTCCCAGGAGTACTCCTAACGCCGTCCCCGTTCTACATTCAACGTTATTCAGATCATTTTCACGTCTTTAGGACGACGTTTACTCGTGAAACGGCGAAACCTGTCAGTTGAGGTTGACCTCGAGCTATGCGACAAAATCCTTTTTGAACTCTAAAGCTTTTGGATGTCGCAAAACATACTAGTAGTGTTCAATACTACGTAAATGATTCGTGGTTTCTGCTATAAATACAAAACTTTAGATTGGCCTCGTCGTTCTAGCTTGCTTAAAGTGCATATAACCCGAAATTTTTATCATCTAAATACGTTCTACCTTTGGCAAATAGTTGAACAACGAAATATTTTTTAGATTGGAGCAACCTTTTTTGCTTTAATAGAGATTTATTTTTGATTTCAAAATGGTAATGAGATGACGCCAAAGTAGTCATCATTATCTATACAATATTTATTTGCAGGAGTGACATGATCCAATTCTTCCATTAATAGTGTGTTTGAACAACATGTTCCATATATTGTATGAGTTTTTCCACAAAAATACTCAGGTAGTTTATCTTGCCAAGAAGAGAAAGAAAGTCAAATGCCTACATAAACGTCATCTCATTGCCATACTAGAAATGCGAACCGCCAAAAAAACATTGAAAAATAGCTCCAATCAAAAACAAATTTCACTGAACAACTGTTTGCTCTATGTAGAACGTATTCAGATGATAAAAAAGTGGGGTTTATATGCACTTTAAGCTCTCCAATGCGAACTAGTAGTGCTTGTGTCAACCAAAACGCTAACTAAAGGGATTTTTCGTCTATATTTAGCTGGATGTCGGAATGGTCTATGATGAAGATGGTACGTTTTTATAATTATTAATATACAAATAGAGTATTTAATAACCTTGACGGAACTATTACCAAACCATCTCGTGTTTTGCGTAGTATTATAGAAACTTGTAAATTTAGGGAATTAGCAGAAAAATGTGGCTTTCACTTTCAACCAAAATGATTTGTAACGTTTTCTCTGTCATAAATATTGGCATTTTTTGTCATTCCAGGTCACGCTTTCCTTAGAAAATGGGTATTACTAACAGACCCTGAAGACAAGATGGCTGGAATTAAGGTATCGCCCTCTATGTGTAGTTATTATTATTGGCGTATTATACAGTTTAGTTATGATAAGTCGTACGTATACATGTAGGGCATGTGGTACGTTAGCGAGCTTGGTGTAATGTAACAGACGTTTGTTGGACGTTCATCAAGCTCAATTACTCCGAAAAGATTTCTGAGCCCCAGACAGGGTTCGAACCTACAACCTTATACAGTTCAGTTACGTTATAAAAACAGGTAAATTGGGAAAATGTGTAATGGGATAGGAGCTTTAAAATATTGAGTCTATTTTACTCTGAAATCAATCTTGTATATTGTCTTTTTGAAAAGGGTTATTTGAAGACATCGATCGTTGTATTAGGACCTGGTGACAAAGCTCCGGTAAGTCTTTGCTATCTTTGAAGTCTACGTCCGTCGGCGACTATTTCTATGCTAGTTATCTGGTAGTTAAAACAGTAAAAACCTTATCTACTGTATACATTAGGGACAACGTCGCAGGAAAAACCTTTCCGGATTTGTAAGATACCTGTAAACGTTGTAGGCTGATGGTGATAGTCAGACTAATGGTGATGGTGATGGTGATGGTGATGGTGATGGTGATGGTGATGGTGATGGTGATGGTGATGGTGATGGTGATGGTGATGGTGATGGTGATGGTCAGAGTGATGGTGATGGTCAGAGTGATGGTGATGGTCAGAGTGATGGTGATGGTCAGAGTGATGGTGATGGTCAGAGTGATAGTGATGGTCAGAGTGATGGTCAGAGTGATGGTCAGAGTGATGGTCAGAGTGATGGTCAGAGTGATGATGGTCAACGATTCATGGTGAGGGTCAGGGTGATAACGATGTTCAGGTTGATGGTCAGTGATGGTTATGGTGATGGTGATGATGATGGTGAATCCTGAAGGATTCAGGATGGAAGTGATGGCAATGGTGATAACAAAGAATGGTAAATGGTAGAGCATGCAAGTATGATTGACCCATACACATTAGTTATTAAATGTTTTCATGGTTTCTTTTTATAGTCAATGGAAGAAGTTGTGTCTACAGATGATAGCATAGAAGATGTTGAAAAGTACGTTGAAAAATCTTCTCAGAAGGTTCCAAATGTCGTAAATATGTAAAATCCCCAATTATGATATAGGCACTTTAATAATATTGTATAATTAACCATCGAAATTATCGATATCGTCGAACTCTCAACGACATTCTTCATAATTTAAGAGGTGCTTTCGGCAATCTAAGCCAAATAAATTTTGGGGTTAGGGGCACTTTTAAGTAAACACAGTTTATCACTTGTATGTTTGACAGCTTATTTGTTATTCAGCGTAGGGGGAGGTCTCTGGTTGTAAATTATTAACTTCTTTTATTTTTTATGACAGCAATCTTCTTTGTCCAGCTGGTGTTATGTTACGTCCTGGAATGTTCTCTCTCAAAGTCTACAGAGCTGAAGATATCCCACAGAGTAAGAACGTATTTGATATATTGAATTTAGTGTGATTCGACAGACAGAGAGGCGAATGGACGGACAGACGGACGGACAGACCAATAGACAGACAGACAGACAGACAGACAGACAGACAGACAGACAGACAGACAGACAGACAGACAGACAGACAGACAGACAGACAGACAGGCAGACAGGCAGGCGGACGGACGGACGGACGGACGGACGGACGGACGGACGGACGGTCGGACGGACAGACAGACAGACAGACGGACAGACGGACGGACGGACGGACGGACGGACGGACAGACGGACGGACGGACGGACGGACGGACGGACGGACAGACGGACGGACGGACGGACGGACGGACGGACAGACGGACGGACAGACGGATGGACAGACCAACGGACAGACCAACGGACAGACCAACGGACCGACCAACGGACAGACCAACGGACAGACCGACAGACCAACCGACCAACCGACTGATCAACGGATAGATCAACGGATAGATTAGCGGATAGATCAACGGATAGATTAGCGGACAGATTAACGGACCGGCCAACGGACCGGCCAACGGACAGATCAACGGACAGATCAACGGACAGATCAACGGACCGGCCAACGGACCGGCCAACGGACCGGCCACCGGACCGGCCACCGGACCGGCCACCGGACCGGCCACCGGACCGGCCACCGGACCGGCCACCGGACCGGCCACCGGACCGGCCACCGGACCGGCCACCGGACCGGCCACCGGACCGGCCACCGGACCGACCGACCGACCGACAGACCGACCGACAGACCGACCGACAGACCGACCGACAGACCGGCCGACAGACCGACCAACAGACCGACCAACAGACCGACCAACAGACCGACCAACAGACCAGCCAACAGACCGACCAACAGACCGACCAACAGACCGACCAACAGACCGACCAACAGACCGACCGACAGACCAGCCAACAGACCGACCAACAGACCGACCAACAGACCGACCAACAGACCGACCAACAGACCGACCAACAGACCGACCAACAGACCGACCAACAGACCAGCCAACAGACCGACCAACAGACCAGCCGACAGACCGACCGACAGACCGACCGACAGACCGACCAACAGACCAGCCAACAGACCAGCCAACAGACCGACCAACAGACCGACCAACAGACGAACAGACAGACGAACAGACCGACCAACAGACCGACCAACAGACGGCAGACCACAGACCGACCAACAGACAGACCAACATATAGACAAACAGATAGACGAACAGATCGAGCAACAGACAGAAAACAAAATAGTTTGATATTTACTCGGTAGACTTTTTTTCGTTTTAGTGGATTCTGGGTTTGCGCAAGGAATTAAGAAAATCTTGAGTATTGGCGAGGTAAGTCACCACATAATATCAAATGGTAATATCAAATGGTACTTCGTGTACACTACTTGTATAACATTGTTGAAAAATTAGTGAACTAAATAACCGTCTATATTTGACTACGTTTAGGAACAGAAAGAACTGGTTGATCCGTATCTCGTATTTACCTTTGCTGGTCGAAAGGTTGGTTTGATCGACATGTAGTTCGTTACAGATGTTTGTTGGACGTTCGTCAAGCTCAATTACTCAGAAATGATTTCTGAGACCCCAGACAGGGTTCGAACCTGCAACCTTCTAATGACCAGTTAGACGCTCTAACCATTGAGCCACTGAGGCTCAGATGGAGACCTAAGGTTGCAAATTCATAGTCATATGTGTTCCTAAGTGGTAGCGTTTGCATATGAGATGTAGTTTAAGTGATATGATAGGTTGTATGTATACACGTAGTGCATGTGGTACGTTTGCGAGCTTGGTGTAATGCAACAGACGTTTGGTGGACGTTAGTCAAGCTCAATTACTCAGAAAAGATTTCTGAGTCCAGACAGGGTTCGAACCTGCAACCTTCTAGTTTGTTAGCTGTGACTGAGGACTTTGGCATTTCTAAGCCAAAGATTTTTTAGCTGTATCTAGGGAAATCTGATCACTTCCCTACATTTCAACTTTTATTTAATTTGTTAACTTTTTTTTTGTTTTTCTTAATGAGTTATTAATGAACTTGAGAATATTTGTTTAGATATTGTGTTCTACGTAGCGACCAATAATTGTATTTATTTTAGAGAAAAACGCGTACTCATTACAACTCTGACCATCCGGAATTCAATCAAGAACTTCATTTACCATTCAAGGTATGAACAATCAGAAACTATTTTTTTAACCTTCAGTTGTCCTTCAGTAGAATCACTGCTGTAGAGAAAAGTTTTCTGACTGCCCCAACCGGGAATCGAACTCAAGTGCTCTGGTTTAACATACCAGCGCTCTACCACTGAGCTGTTGGGACTCCCGGATGAGGCAGTCAGAAATATCCATATGTAAAATATCGCACACATTACCGTAGCTCATTACTGTAGCTCAGGATATTTCCGACTGCCTCAGCCGGGAGTCCCAATAGCTCATTGGTAAAGCGCTGGTAAGTTAAACAAGATATTCGGGTTCGATTCCCGGTTGGGGCAGTCAGAGAACTTTTCTCTACAGCAGTGATTCGACTTCATTTGAAATTTTTCTTCTTCACATATTTTTTATGATTTCTTTTTGGTGTTCAACTTCTTTTTTGTTTTTTAGTTTCCGTCAATGTGCGAGAGATTGAAACTTCAGTTGATGGACTGGTAGGTCAAATAATTGTAAGAGCCCGTAAAGAAATAATGTATACAATTTGTGTACATACACATCCATTTCTCGCTAACATTGTACTCCAATGTATATTTTTTTAGGGATCGTTTGACAAAAGATGACTGCGTTGGAACAGTACATCTTCCTATATCGCAGATTTCTGGACAAGGAGACGACGGTAATGGTTTTACAAAGTATTCTGTAGTAGCTTTTATTATTGTTCCTAACATCTTTACCACTACCATCATCATCACAATCACTTTTACCATTTAACTATTGCCATTATCGTTATCGTTATCAAATCACCATCACTATCACCATGACTATTACCATGATTTCATTGCTATTATGACCATCGTCCTTTTTTACCTTCACCTGTCATCATCATTACCATTACTGTCACGACCATTATCGTCACCATCATCATTACCACTACCATTAACCAATGCCATTGCCATTGCCATTGCCATTACCATTGCCACTGCCACTGCCACTGCCATTGCCATTGCCATTGCCATTGTCATTGCCATTGCCATTGCCACTACCATTGCCATTGCCATTGCCACTACCACTACCACTACCACTACCACTACCACTACCACTACCACTACCACTACCACTACCATTACCGTCGTCACTATCATTACCATTACCACTGCCATTGCCACTGCCATTGCCACTGCCATTGCCACTGCCATTGCCACTGCCATTGCCACTGCCATTGCCATTGCCATTGCCATTGCCATTGCCATTGCCATTGCCATTGCCATTGCCATTGCCATTGCCATTGCCATTGCCATTGCCATTGCCATTGCCATTGCCATTGCCATTGCCATTACCCATTACCATTACCATTACCATTACCACTACCACTACCAATACCGTCGTCACTCTCATTACTATTACCATTACTATTACCATTACTATTACCATCACGACTATAATTGTCACCATTATCTTCGTCACCATCATCATGACCATTGCCACTATCACAATGACAATCATTACATTGAACTACAGCGTTCAGAAGCGGAAGCAGCCTACATTCTATGTTCAGATTGTACCACTGATAACCTTGAATTCTAATCCAAAAGATTGATATTTTTAGAAAGTGTATAGAGTAAGTTGATATAAAGCCTTGCTTTGTTTTCAGGGTTCTTACCAACATTTGGTCCATGTTTTATAAACTTTTACGGTTCAACCAGAGAATTTAGTGATCTTCCCGACGAGCACGATGAGCTGAACATGGGTGTGGTAAGCTTTTATTGACCATTGGTAGCAATCTCGTTCCCAGAGCCCACGTTCCCCTTACCCAGCGGGCGGGAAACGAGAGGCTCTGGGATAATCCGTTCACGCCATCACAGGGTTCTTGTTATCCAGAAGAAGAGTTATATAGAGTTCACTGTGTTCATCAGCCAATGAAATATCGATGTGAAACGGATTATCCCAGAGTCTCTCGTTTTCCGGGTGGGGAACGTGGGCTCTGGGAGCGAGATTGCATTGGTAGTTGAAAGAAAATACAATACAATGTAATGCCAACTAAATTAATACGATGGTGTTTATTAAGCCACTTAGTCACATATTTTCACATCAGACCAAGAGAATTTCATGTGAATCTCAGTAATTCTACATTTTATGTACATCGCTTTAAAAGTAATATTTTTTTGCTGATCACATTTCAAAAACTCATTAACAATTTATGTTGAAAACACAAAGGAAATCAGTACCATGTTCGTGGTTTTATATCTGATAAAGAAACCTGATTTACATAAACTTTAGCTTTAATTTTCTAGGCTTAGATAACATTACTTTTCAAAATTACTACGCCAATGAACTTACTAAATGGGTCGTTTTTGAAGCTCTTTAAAACGTTTGCAGTACGTGTTTTATCAGACATTTTTACTCATTACTACAAAGGAAAACACAAAGGAAAATCATGACCGTGACGTGTCTCTATTTGTGATAGAGACACGCTCGCTATTTTCGATGAACTTTTTCTTTGATTTTACGCCTCAAACAACTTAAATTTTCATAATTGATTTCTATATGAGCGTATTATATGGATAGTTTTTGAAGCCATTTAAAACATTCGCAGTACGTGTTTTATCAGATCTAAAACACTCGGCTATCGCCTCGTGTTTTAAATCTGATAAAACACTACTAGACCCCGTTTAAACGATGCCGGTACAATTTGAAAACGGAACAAAATCATGCCGTTTAGGCCTTGCGTTTACACGATACCGGCACAAAAATAACATGAAATGTTATATGCTGTATTTGCATACCGGCATGATTTTGTTCCGTTTTCAAATTGTACCGGGGTCTTAATCAATGTTTTATCCATATTTAAAGATGCTGATTAAACATTTGGCTTTTTTTTTTAATTTTCTTTTATTAATGAATTTGATAAATAGTACTTCAACACTTGAATATCACTTTGTGTTTTAAATCTGATAAAACACTGCTGCTTATGTTTTAAATATTACATAAACTAGGTTTAACAAACTGTAACTATTTTTTTCAGGGTGAAGGTGTTGCTTATCGAGGTCGTCTTTTAGTCGAGCTAGAGTCAGCATTGGATTGTAAAATTGATCAACCAGTTGAAGATATCCAAAGTATTGACATAGTTCGCATCCAGGTAGGAAAACAAATCTTTTTATATAAATAAGTTTTGTGGAAACACCACGTAAACTATTTCTTTGCTAAGCTTTCGGCCTGTTGACTCAGGCCTTCATCAGAGCAATGACAACAAGTTGTTGGCTCACGTCATTTATAAACTAAGCAACTGATCAATTAAATCACGTAAGAATACAATGGCGTATCACGTTAATTTTATTAATTAGAAAACAAAATCAAGAATGTTCTCCGAATAGGGCACGCCACGTGCTATTTAATGGCTGTCCCTCCTGAGAAATAGTGTGATGTTTGGCGATCTCAATGGATTCTCTAGTTCTTCGCGTGAAGTATTGCTTGTCGCTGGCTAAGAGTGATGACTCTTCCCACTTAACACGATGGTCATACGTCCAAGCGTGTTTGGCAACAGCAGACTTTTCTTGTTGCGCTTTTATGCAAGATGTCTTGTGTTCCTTCAGGCGAGTTGAGAGATTCCTTCCCGTTTCTCCGATGTACACCAAGCCACACTCACAAGGAATGCGATACACTCCAGGCTTAGATAAGCTATCCACTTCATCTTTATGTGTGAAAAGTACCTTGAACAATTTGTGTTGACTACTGTGAAATACCTTCATACCAGCACGATTTAGAATCCTCTCAATCTTGTGAGATGCTGGTCCGATATACGGAAGAGAAACTGAAGGTGGTTCTTGCTGGGGCTGTGTATTCGGCTCTGGATGTACCTAAGGAGTCATAGAAGCTTGAATCATCTTCCCAGGAAAACCGTTGTTAGTTAAAACCAACTTAAGGTGATCTAATTCTTCCTGAAGATGTTCTTCGTCACAAATTGTTCGCGCTCGATGAACGAGAGTTTTGCACACAGATGATTTAATACTTGGATGATGGAATGAAGTGTAGTTAAGGTATCTGTCAGTGTGTGTTGGTTTTCGATACACAGTATGACTTAAAGTCCCATCTGATTTAACGGAAAGCCAAACGTCCAAGAATGGGATAGATTTGTCTTGATTTTGTAATTCCATAGTGAATTTGATTGAAGGATGTATGCTGTTAAGGTGGTCAAGAAAATTAGACAAAGCATTCAAACCGTGTGACCAGGTACTTAGCGTATCATCAACATAACGTTTCCACATACCTGGTTTTAACAGGGCAGTTGCAAGAGCCTTCTTCTCAAATTCCTCCATGTATAGGTTAGCCATGATTGGAGACAAAGGGGAACCCATTGCTGCTCCAGTAGTTTGTTCGAAAAATCACAGTAGTCAACACAAATTGTTCAAGGTACTTTTCACACATAAAGATGAAGTGGATAGCTTATCTAAGCCTGGAGTGTATCGCATTCCTTGTGAGTGTGGCTTGGTGTACATCGGAGAAACGGGAAGGAATCTCTCAACTCGCCTGAAGGAACACAAGACATCTTGCATAAAAGCGCAACAAGAAAAGTCTGCTGTTGCCAAACACGCTTGGACGTATGACCATCGTGTTAAGTGGGAAGAGTCATCACTCTTAGCCAGCGACAAGCAATACTTCACGCGAAGAACTAGAGAATCCATTGAGATCGCCAAACATCACACTATTTCTCAGGAGGGACAGCCATTAAATAGCACGTGGCGTGCCCTATTCGGAGAACATTCTTGATTTTGTTTTCTAATTAATAAAATTAACGTGATACGCCATTGTATTCTTACGTGATTTAATTGATCAGTTGCTTAGTTTATAAATGACGTGAGCCAACAACTTGTTGTCATTGCTCTGATGAAGGCCTGAGTCAACAGGCCGAAAGCTTAGCAAAGAAATAGTTTACGTGGTGTTTCCACAAAACTTATTTATATTACTTTATCGCCATGAAAACGTTCAAAGTATTAAATCTTTTTATTTTGAACAGTATTGATATTTCATTACACTGATATTTATTTATCACATTTGACTCTGATCATAGTCCCTAGAATTAAATTTTCTGGAAACGCAGTGAACATCAAAGCTTTTGGGAAATGATAACTTAAAAGACAAACAATTCTTTTTCTTTTTTTGCTACAATAGCCTTTCTTGAGAAGAAGAAAATTCAAATTGTTTGCTTGTTTTTTGGAAGCCTTGATGATAAGCATTCAGGACTCTCCAGTAGAATTTGAAATCAGTATTGGTAAGTAATTGCTAAGCAAACATACATCCGATTAAGATTAGCCTTAATATAATCATTTGTATCAATATTTGTCAGAAATTTCATATTTGGCATAAAAAAAACAAAAGCGCATGCAATTGCATTCAATGTGATAGACTACTTTAACACTTTAGTTAGTTTCAGAAATTGCAGCTTGATGTTAGTAGTAATTGTCAGTTGTTTGCTGTACAAACTGTGTTAGTTAGTAATACTCAGAAAAACTCTGAGCTCTAAGCGGGATTCGAACCCACAACCTTCTGAATGCTAGCCAGACGCTCTAACCATTGAGCCACTATAACTCAGATAGCGGAGCAAGGTTAATTAGGGTATTTATACCTTAGACTGTGCCCAGTCCTCCAGGAACGAGTCTTAACCGCTCGGTTACAAGTAACTAACTAACAGTGTTTAACTGGAAACTTACTGTTACAACGCGACTTGTAGACCAACAAGTACTTGTAACCGAGTGGTTCCTTGGGGCCTGGGCACAGTCTAAGGTATAATTACCTTAAATAACCTTGCTCCACTATCTGAGTTCTAGTGGCTCAATGGTTAGAGCGTCTGGCTGGCATTCAGAAGGTTGTGGGTTCGAGTCCCGCTTAGAGCTCAGAGTTTTTCTGAGTATTACTAACTAACACAGCTTGTACAGCAAACAACTGACAATTACTACTTTAACTCTTTCCTGTCCGAATCGGTCGTTGGTATTTTTTTCTGGCTATCGCCAGACGATTTTATTATTTTATTTACCTATGAGGAAGCCCTCGGACAGGAATGAGTTAAACAGTATTTTTTTAAAAATATGTGTAGGTAATCGCATGGGGCCCAGAAAATTAAGGTTTAATTTCTGAGTGTTTTCAAAATTTTACAAAATTGCCCTAGTCGCAAAGCGACGAGGGTAATTTGTAAGATTTTGAAAACATGAATGAAATCGAACGGTAATTTTACGAGAACTCATGCGATTATGTATTAATATTATAGTGGGCAAAATTATTCAAGAGCTGTGTTATGTCCAGAAAATGTCGAAGTACATGTACCTTATCACGGTCGGTGCTCGGCAACATGCCAATTTCCCTCGCTCTATCGCTGTGCCTGTTGCTTTCGTTTTGTAATCACAAGCAAAATTCGTAAATTTTATAGTGTATTCATTTTCACTAATATTTCACACTCCTTCAATAGTTTAAATTAGTTCAAAGTAAACAAAAACACATTTTCTGACCGAAAAACCTTGCAGATTTGTTGAAAAAAGAGCAGTCCTCTGATTTTCACTGTTGCTAAGTAACTAGACGGGACTCACACCCACAATCATTCAAATGCTAGCTAGGCACTCTAATCACTGAGTATAACTAAAACTCAGATGACAGATCGCAGTTGTTTATACCGTACCTCAGAACGAGTTGAACCGTATTAGTTCCAGTGGCTCACTGGTTAGATCGTCGGGCTAGCATTTGGGAGGTTGCGGATTTAAGTCTCGCCTACATGTTCAGATCTGCACTCTTTAACTTCAGATCTGCACTCTTTCTGAGTATGACAGCTTGTACATCAAGAACTGAGAAAACTCTACTAAGCCCAAACCGAAAATCCTATATATACTAACAAAATATATGTTTGGAATAGTTTGTCTTCATACTAGTACTATATGTTTTCCCACCGTTGAGGGGAGCACGGGTTGCGTGTGCAGTTAGTGCGCTGCCTCTCACCAAAAAGTTAAGCCCGGTTAGACGGGGATAGTACTTGGATGGGTGATCGCTTGAGAATGTCCCGTTGTCGGGCTTGGAACTCATGTGAATAGAGTTGTAGTTGATCTCTCCTGTGCTTCGAGGGCTTTTCGCCGGGTTCTCCGGTTTTCCTCCCTCCATAAAATCAACACCTAACATCTTAGCTGTGTTCCGTGGTCTGAGCTGTGTTATATGGCGGCTGCCTGGAGCGCTTTGATATGCCTCGACACGGCCACGTTGATCTGCGTCCTTCGCAATTCAGCCGCTGGCTGCAAGTAAGGATGATTAGCCCCCAGTCATTTATCCTTTATTTATCGTTCTGTAGGTAACTATGGTAACAAACTTGACAAGTCAGTAGCGCCTTCTTCATCGACCACGCCTCCTACCAACGCTATCTTTGACGGTACTTACTACTACTATCTACCATGGGGAGAAACCAAGCCATGTATCAGTGTTGACAGCCATTGGGAAGACATCTTCTTCCGTCTCGATCCACTTAACATTCTCCTAGATCTGTGTGAACGATTGGTAGGTGTCGGTGATAAACCTTACTAACTGAAGTTCCAAAAACTCATAATTAATAATTCACGAGGAAAACACAAAGGAAATCAGTACCATGTCCGTGGTTTTATACCTGGTAAAACTTCTTGACGTCAGAAAGAATACTATTTGAACATACAATTTTATATGAAGAATACTAATGAACATAACATCCAATAACGAATCGTTTTTGAAGCCATTCAAACACTCGCATTACATGCTTTATCAGATCTAAAACACTCGGGCTGCACCCTCGTGGTTTTAAATCTGATAAAACACTCCTGCTCGTGTTTTAAATACTGTATAATAAACGAGCAGGAGTGTCTTATCAGATATAAAGACACGAGGCGAAGCCGAGTGTTTTTATATCTGATAAAACACGAACTGCGAGTTTATTATACGGCTTCAAAAACGAACCACTTGGTAAGTTGTTTGGCGGAGTTAGTTTGAAAAATAACCTTGTCTAAGCCGAGAAAATCAAAGCTAAAGTTTATGTAAATCAGAAGAAATCTTTATCACATGTAAAGATACGATACGGTCATGATTTTCTTTTGTGTTTTCCTCATGAATTATTAATGAGTTTTTGAAATACTACATAAAGAACTCAAACCCACTATAGACCATAGAAATATACATGGTTTGGAAGTTTGACAAAAGTTATTGTTCTATACCTTTGTTTAGTTTGTGCACTTTTACGTAATATGTAAAGGCCGACAATGAGGACCAGACCGGGTTTTCAAGTCGAGGAATTCGTTCCAGTCCGAGGCGAAGCCGAGGACTGCAACGAATTCCGAGCACTTGAAAACCCGGTCTAGTCCGAATTGGAGGCCTTTACATGACTTCTCAAAATCACTTAGTGTATTCCCAAAATGAATTAGTTCATTAGTAATTAGTGTATGGATGAATAACCGATTGTCTGAAGTAATATTTCAAGTCCAAGGACTTGAAATATTATTTCCAGTCCTTGGACTGGAAATAATATTTCAAGTCCTCTGCCCAGTACTTCCCTGGTATTTCAAGTCCCCTCACGTGGTGCAATTCAGCGCTTCTGATTGATTGATTATCTCATGAATTATTAATGAGTTTGAGAAGGTTACTGAACGCATTGTACTTTGTGCATAAGTCGACCAATGTTTAAATATTTTTTATCAAATTCATTAATAATTCATAAGGAAAATATTGTTTTCCGTTGTTTGTGTCTGATTCTATGTTATAAAATATAGGAATTTGGGATTAAAAATCTCGGCTATGCCTCGACCAACTCTTACGCTTTTTCGTGCTCTCCCAACTTTCCGCGTGCATCGGATCCATAACTCGATGCATGGAGCATGCCAAACCATCAACCATTTTTTAAATAAAACATCAATGTTTCATCAAAATTATAAGACACTAATGGCTCAAATTCAGCTTTTTCTGAGCTAAAATAATCTATCTAACCTTTCCTATGACTCTTAAACAAAGTTTTCATCATTTACACTTATAATTTGATAAGTAAGTTACAGTTACGAGCTTGAAGAAGTTTACAGCATCCTAAACACTGGAAGCGGGAATTTATGCACCACAATAGGCGAGTTTCAGGGTGTTCCGCGCGCATCGTTTTGGAAAGGAATTGGCGGGCTCATGGCGGGTTCTCTACAAAGTAAGCAATGGCAAACAGACTTGCTAGCGAGCCAACAACAGCAGAATAACAGTGGTAAATATCCAGAAACTCTATCTCTATACTTTGTTGATTTTAAACAGTATGTTTACTTTGACGGGAGCTTGCCAGTTTTTTTGAAAAATGATGCGCGCGCAACACCCTGAAACTCGCTTATTTGTCGCTGCCCACATAAACTGTGACTACTACATAAACCTAAAAAAAGGGATTTATGCATTTTCAGGTTTACCCTCAACATGAATCATAGCTCGAGACGTTTGCCAGGCTTCCAGACCATGTATATATACATGTATACTATTGACTACGAATCCATAAACGTTTTTGAAATTCAATTTGTGATTGTTTTAGGTCAGCTAAGCTTATTTTTTATGAAATTTTCTAGGAAAAGAATATTGAAAAAGTGACGTTAAGTTTAGAAGCTAACGATGAAACTACAGAGACAGCTGCCACGCTTATAGCCCTCTTAGACGATCTAATCAAGGATTGCAAGTAAGTTGTTAAATGTGATGTGTCATGTCGTGTCATGACGCAACGGAATGTAATATGTATAGGTAATCGCATGGGGACGAGTGTTTTCAAAATTTTACAAAATTGCCTGTGTCGTGAAGCGACGAAGGTATAATTTGTATAAAGATTTTGAAAACACGAGTGAAATTAAACTTTAATTTTACGAGAACTCATGCGATTAAGTGTTAATAATATAGCGGGCAAAATTATTCAAGAGCTATATTATGTCCAGAAAATGCATATTATGTCCAGAAAATGTCGAAGTAAACATGTACCTTATCACGGCCGGTGCTCGGCAACATTCCAATTTTTCTCGCTCTATCGCTTTGCCTGTAGCTTTCTTTTTGTAAACACATGCAAAAGTTCGTAAATTTTCTAGTGTAGTCATTTTCACTAATAGTTTATACTCCTTCAATAGTTTAATTAGTTCAAAGTTAAAAAAAAGCCTTTTCAGACCGAAAAACCTTGCAGATTTGTTGAAAGTCAGTCCTCTGAGGTTCACTGTTGCTAAGTAACAAAGCGACCAATCGCATGCAAGAACTGCTGATCAAGGAACCAATCAAGTGCGAGTAATTTTGCCCTGAATTACAAAAAAATGCCCTCTTTATTAGCCAATCATATTCAAGTAATTTTGACCTCGATATTATTAGTAATGTAATTATGTAATATGGATTGTATTGTGTATTGTGTAATGTAATATGCAATGTAATATGTGATTTGTGTGATGTGATATAATTGGAATGTAATGTGTGATGTTTAATGTAATGTAATGTGCAATGTGATGTTTAATGTAATGTAATGTAATGTAGTGTAGTGTAGTGTAGTGTAGTGTAGTGTAGTGTAGTGTAGTGTAGTGTAGTGTAGTGTAGTGTAGTGTAGTGTAGTGTAGTGTAGTGTAGTGTAGTGTAGTGTAGTGTAGTGTAGTGTAGTGTAGTGTAGTGTAGTGTAGTGTAGTGTAGTGTAGTGTAGTGTAGTGTAGTGTAGTGTAGTGTAGTGTAGTGTAGTGTAGTGTAGTGTAGTGTAGTGTAGTGTAGTGTAGTGTAGTGTAGTGTAGTGTAGTGTAGTGTAGTGTAGTGTAGTGTAGTGTAGTGTAGTGTAGTGTAGTGTAGTGTAGTGTAGTGTAGTGTAGTGTAGTGTAGTGTAGTGTAGTGTAGTGTAGTGTAGTGTAGTGTAGTGTAGTGTAGTGTAGTGTAGTGTAGTGTAGTGTAGTGTAGTGTAGTGTAGTGTAGTGTAGTGTAGTGTAGTGTAGTGTAGTGTAGTGTAGTGTAGTGTAGTGTAGTGTAGTGTAGTGTAGTGTAGTGTAGTGTAGTGTAGTGTAGTGTAGTGTAGTGTAGTGTAGTGTAGTGTAGTGTAGTGTAGTGTAGTGTAGTGTAGTGTAGTGTAGTGTAGTGTAGTGTAGTGTAGTGTAGTGTAGTGTAGTGTAGTGTAGTGTAGTGTAGTGTAGTGTAGTGTAGTGTAGTGTAGTGTAGTGTAGTGTAGTGTAGTGTAGTGTAGTGTAGTAAAGCTGAATCTCTGCGATCTGGCCCAGCTAAACATCATGGTGCCCCAATCTCTGTTCTGGCGTACGCTGACGATCTCGTCATCATTTCTCGAAAGTCTGATGATCTCCAACATCTCCTCGATGCTGCCAGCTCCTCGGCTACTCTTCTTGGCCTTGAATTCCGTCCAGACAAATGTGCCTCGTTGACTCTCACCAAGTCGAATGTTGCTCCCATCGATTACCTCGTCCAAGGCAGAACCATTCCTGCTCTCCTCCAACACGAACACTATCGTTATCTTGGCATTCCTATTGGTGTTATCCGAGATGTCTCTGATCTTCACACTCTCGTTGATCACCTTTGCAACGACCTTGATAAGATCAACTCCTCCCTGCTAGCGCCATGGCAGAAGCTTGATGCTATACGAACCTTCATTCAACCTTGTCTTACATACGTTCTCCGTGCTGGCAACCCTCTCAAACGCTCTCTCGTCAATTATCGGAAGAAGTTGATTGAAGTAGTTCGCTCCGCATGCAACTTACCGCTCCGAGCCACATCCCACTTTATTTTCGCCTCCAGGAATGTCGGTGGTCTTGCTTTTCACGATCCACTCGCTGAAGTTGATGTTCAAGTCATCGTTCAAGCTTTGAAGATGCTATCCTCTTCTGACACCTTTGTTTCCCACATTGCCAAAGCCGAGTTACTCCAATCTGTCCGCTTTGCTGCTCAAGACAACCCTTCTCCTTCCCTCATCTATGAATTCCTTTCTGGCTCCACTTGTGGTAACTTTCATCCCAACAAGATTCGCTATCGCAAGCAATCCATTTGGACTCGGGCCCGATCATCTTGTCGTCGCCAGAAAGTGTCTTTCTCTGTTCCTGACAACGGCGCTCCATCTATCGCTTCCCTCAATAGGGGTCCCATCCTGGCAAAATCTTGCTGTAGTTTCCTTCACCACCTCGTGCAAAGTCATGCTGCCGAGAAACTCACTTCTCTTCCTGACCAAGGCAAAGTTGCCAGAGCCCTTGTCGCTGACCGCTTTTACAATGGTTCCTCTTGGGCTTACACTGGCCTTAACATCGGCTTCAAAGATTGGAGATTTATCCATCGTGCGAGACTAAATGTTGTCCCAACCAACCAAAATAAATCCCGTTGGTCCAATATTTCCACCTCGTGCAGGAAATGTGGTTCAGAAGCCGAAACCCTGCCACACATAATCTGCCACTGTCGCCAACACATGACTGAGATCCGAGATCGTCACAACAGAATCGTCGACCGCCTCTCCAACGCGATCCGATCTGGTGAAGTTAGATTGGACCAACAAATTCCCGACATCCCTGACCGTTCCCGTCCTGATATTGTGATCATTGATGACAACCAAGTCTCAATAATTGACGTCACCTGCCCGTTTGAGAACGATAGCGACGCTCTCAAAACTGCGGAACAAGAGAAGATCGCAAAGTATGATCACCTGAAAGACCATTACATCGCCCAAGGCAAGAACTGTTCCGTCTTTGGTTTTGTAATCGGTTCTCTTGGTGCGTGGCATCCCGCTAACGAAGCCGTCCTTACCCGTCTTGGTATGACGCGCTCATACAAGTCGCTTTTCCGCAAACTTTGTTGCAGTGATGCAATCCAAGGGTCTGCTAACATTTACTATAACCATATGTCAGTTGACGGTCATAATTAACTTTTGTCATATGTGAATAATAGATAAATTATTCACTTATATTATATATTTCGTTATTCATCTTTACTATGAACTTTCTCAAGAATAATGTCTTAACTTATTCTTCTGATCATTTCTCGTTTAACAACCTATGTATATAGATATCTTTGTTAGTAATATTAACTTGCCTAATTTGTACATATCATTTTCAAAAAGTAATAAATCATAAATAGTGTAGTGTAGTGTAGTGTAGTGTAGTGTAGTGTAGTGTAGTGTAGTGTAGTGTAGTGTAGTGTAGTGTAGTGTAGTGTAGTGTAGTGTAGTGTAGTGTAGTGTAGTGTAGTGTAGTGTAGTGTAGTGTAGTGTAGTGTAGTGTAGTGTAGTGTAGTGTAGTGTAGTGTAGTGTAGTGTAGTGTAGTGTAGTGTAGTGTAGTGTAGTGTAGTGTAGTGTAGTGTAGTGTAGTGTAGTGTAGTGTAGTGTAGTGAAAACGAAACAACGGAAAATCAATAAATATGAAGGGCTGAAGCAATTTTTCATTGGTCAAGGCAAGCAATGTGAGGTCTTTGGTTTTGTGGGGGGTGGTGGGGTGGTGGGGTGGGGTGGGGTGGGGTGGGGTGGGGTGGGGTGGGGTGGGGTGGGGTGGGGTGGGGTGGGGTGGGGTGGGGTGTGGTGTGGTGTGGTGTGGTGTGGTGTGGTGTGGTGTGGTGTGGTGTAGTGTGGTGTGGTGTGGTGTAGTGTATTGCAATGCGCAATGCGCAATGCGCAATGTAATTTGTACTGTAATGTGTAATGTAATGTAATGTAATTTGTACTGTAATGTGTAATGTAATGTAATGTAATGTAATGTAATTTGTACTGTAATGTGTAATGTAATGTGTAATGTGTAATGTGTGGTGTGGTGTGGTGTGGTGTGTAGTGTGATGTGCGATGTGCGATGTGCGATGTGCGATGTGCGATGCGATGTGCAATATGCGAAGTGTAATGTAATATTTGATGTAATGTAATATTAAGTTAGATTTTTCTTACAATTTCTTCAGAAAACCTCTGCCTCCTCTCAATGCTACGACTCCTGGAGTAAATGAACTCGACTTGCATCTCCACGAAGCCAGAGTATTGGAAATGGTAAGGCTATGTATATTAGATATACAGAGAACATTTTGAAGACTTCTTAAATAGCACTCTCGAATATAAAAACACGACAGAGTTTCTTGCTGGGTTTAATTAGTTTCTAAGTTGGTGATTCTCCTTGTATTTGTTTCCATTTCCAGCTTGCAATTTTTGAAGAAGCTTCAAGACTTCGTGAATGTGCAACTGACATTGCAGATGCTCTTAATGACATAAATGGTTTCTTGATTCGCCTTCAGGATATTGCCATCGAGGTAAAGGGATATTTAAAAACTATGAACATAATTACTTCCTAATAAATCGTTAATTATCATTAACGATTAGGATAAAGGACTGGGGGGCTAATCATCCTTACTTGCATCCAGCGGGTGAATTGCGAAAGACGCAGATCAACGTGGCCGTGTCGGGGCATTTCAAAGGCGCTACAGGCAGCCGCTATACACCAAATCGTAGTTTCATTTATGCCCACATGCAAATTAGTTTCCTACTCAATTTGGGCCCATATGCCAATCACATCGTGTCTATTAAAGCATATAGCGGGAAGATAACACAGGCTGGGACTGTTTTTTCATGTTTTGAGTTCAATATTTTTAGACACTACGTTTAGGATTATTGTCAAGGATAATCGATAAGCAAATTTTATCCTTATCGAATACCTAAACATTAAAAATTTTCTGAAACCAGAAATGTTATGTTTACACGGCGGCTTCAGCCTCATGTTAAAGATGAGCTACTTTTTATCCCGACTCAGATTGTATGCGCAGTCGAAACTCCAATTTCGTCTATACAACACAGTTCAGACCCTGGATCACAGCTAAGATGTTAGGTGTTGATTTTATGGAGGGAGGAAAACCCTCACAGGAGAGATCAACTACAACTCTACTCACATAAGTTCAAAGCTCGACAACGGGGTCATTCCCAAGCGGTCACCCATCCAGGCTTAACATTTTGTTGAGAAGCAACTATTACAAATTATAATATCATGTTTGCGGGAATTTCTTTTGTTCTCACAGGTTCATTGACAACTAGTATACCTCATTAAAATTCATTTTTACTAATCCTCAAACCAAGGTCTGATTATAACTAATCATACCCGGTTTGACGCCAACGGACGTGACAACAAAATAAATTCCCGCAAACATGATATTACAAAAGAATAGAAAAAGAGGTGCATTATAAGCTATTATTAAACGTCCCGCTCAATTCGGGTCATTTAGTAAAATTTATCGTCATATTTAATAGCTAATACACCTCTTTTTATGCTATTACTTATAATTATTAATTGATTATATGTATATATTGGTTTTAGCCCCAGAATTCCATTCCTGATGTAATTATATGGATGCTGAGCGGGACGAAAAGAATTGCGTATTACAGGATACCAGCGTATCGGTTGTTGTTTTCAAAAAATTCAGCCGCCAAGGGAAAGTACTGTGGAGAGGAACTGGACATTATTCTTAAGGTAATTCCTCAGTTTTGCATTGCGCAGCTTTTCTGCGCATAATTCTGCAATACTAATTCAAGATGTATCCAAGTATTAGTGACGAAAACACATAAAAATGTCACTATAAAAGAGGCTAAATAAATATAGAGATAAAATGATAGGGAAATGTTCCATGTTCAAGCTTCAACCTTGTGTAGCTCACAAAGACACTCGGTGACCCCCACTTTTTTTTCAATTATTTATTTCCTCCACCAGCTCTACAGCATATATGAAAGAATAAAGAAAACTGAATCATTTTGAGAAATTGAAATATCGTACGTTTCTCGTTCTTACAGCTTCAAAAAAACATGTAACAAAAAAGAATGTGGGTATTCTTATATCGCAAAAATGTTTGTCAATTGTTATTTTCGTCCAATTTTCTTCTATTATTTGTTGCCACTAAATAGTTCATGTAATGTATCGTACACGAGGAGGAGTGTTTCATCAGAATATCCAAACACTGAGACGTTGTTGAAAACCGAGGCGAAACTGAGGTTTTTGAACAAACTTCGAAGTGTTTGGATTTCCTGATGAAACACTCCTCCGAGTGTATGATATAGCATCTCAAACAAATCAGTATTTTAAGAGAAAATCGGGGTAAAAGCTTGCTTAATTT
The DNA here is from genome assembly GCA_964035015.1 of Corallium rubrum. Classification (NCBI taxonomy): domain Eukaryota; kingdom Metazoa; phylum Cnidaria; class Anthozoa; order Scleralcyonacea; family Coralliidae; genus Corallium; species Corallium rubrum. The sequence goes on from OZ036007.1 coordinate 11,732,149, forward strand.
ATGTAATTTCCTCCTCCGATATCCAAACCACCGACACGGTACTGATTTCCTTTGCGTTTCCTCATGAATTATTAATGAGGTTTTCCACTCAGTATAAACTAAATGCTTTTTGGAAGGATTTTCAAGACAACATTAAGAACGAAATCAAGAGTTAGCCAAAACCGAAGAACCCCTCGAAGCACATGCAGATGCTGACCAACTAAAGCCTAGTTCTCATATGTCGCCGATCGTCGTCGATCTATGATTTAGATGCATGTTAAAATGGGAAGTGCAGCAGCATGTTGAGTAATAAAGAACAATGCAGAAAAGCAGTGCTTTTCTGCATTGTTCCCCACTACTTAACATGCATCTAAATCACTAATCGGCGACGATCGGCGACATATGAGAACCAGGCTTAAACTCTACTCGCATGAATCTCAAGCTCGAAAACGGGGTTATTCCCCGACGGTTACCCATGCATCCAAGTAATAACTCCGTCCAATTGGACTTACCTTACTGCAGTGGTGAGAGGCAGCGCACTAACAGCACACGCCAACCATCACCGTGCTCACCTTGCAACATGGATACAAAAAGATTCAAGTTAGCGTGCGTTTTGTCATTTCAGACAGTGGCGTCGCTAGGTGGTGGCCTGGGGGGACGCCTCTCCCCCCTCCCCCACCCCTCCCCCCCCCCACCCCCAGTTCTCTTCAAGACCAATTTTGAGATTCTTCCAAATCCGGCGAGAAACTGGGGGGGGGAGGAGTATGAAATGGTCAAATAGTTTACAAGTGTGTGAATGTGTCTTTCATATCTTTCCTTGCGTTAGTTCGCTCTGAAGACAACTATGTGTTATGTAATCGAAATATAGTAAGGTTAGATATACTGCCGAAACAGGGAACGTAGGAGTCTAACGTTTCGAGCGAAGGCCCTTCGTCAGAGTTGGACGAAGGGCCTTCGCTCGAAACGTTAGACTCCTACGTTCTCTGTTTCGGGAGTATATCTAACCTTACTATATTTCGATTGTTGTTTCTACACTGCCTACGCAGCACGCTACTTTTATTACACTATGTGTTATGTAATTCTTTGAACGTTTTCATGGCGATAAAGTAATATAAATGAGTTTTGTGGAAACACCACGTAAAAAAGCTTAGCAAAGAAATATTTTACGTGGTGTTTCCACAAAACTTATTTATTTGTGTTATGTGTTAGGTCCACATAATAATTTGGGTTACATTTAGGAATGTTTGGGGGTTAAGGTTAATGTGGAGGTTAGAGATAGTGTTGGGTTAGTACTACCTGAAACAACCAGAAACCATCATATATATTTTAAAATCACAATTATCCATATAAAAACTATTATGTAGAACTAACATGAGGTACCAACAATTATGACGTCATGGACCGATGACGTCATATACCGATGACGTCATATGCCGATGACGTCGTCGTTTTGCCCCCCCCCCACCCCACCCCCCACCCCCCACTCTCACAGGTCTGGCGACACCACTGACTTTAGACCATTTCCACAATTTTTCTGAATTTTTTTTACTTAGTATCCGGGAAAGAAAGGCAAGAATATTGAAGACTTTCCCGAAGTCCCAACGTATCTAAGAACCATGATCTGGTTTGGCTTGGAAGAGGACCAAATGGATTGGACACAGAGAGACGAAGTGGAAGGCGACTTTTCTGTTTTCGCAGAAACTGTGAGCGTTTTTGATTTCTGAATGATTTAAATGGTTTTCTTATGAAAATATTGTTGGTAATGTTTCTGCATAATATTAAAGATACTATGATAGTTGGTAATTGTGCGAAGTTTCATTTCGAAATTCTCGAAAACAAAGTTGTATTTTACGTGCGAAGTTCGTATTTTGGAACCCCGCCATAAAATTGGTCATGTTTGAGAAGATTGAGTTGAGGAGAACTTATGACATCATAGACTCAACAAAAACAAAAGATCATTGTTGTTGTCAACAAAAGGGTCATTGTTGTTATTGAGTCTATGACGTCATAAGCTTTCTCGACTCATTCTTCTCAAGCTCGACCACTTTAATGGCGGCGCTCCAAAATACAAACTTCACACGTAAAATACCACCTTTTCTTCAACGAATTTTGAAATGAAACTTTGCACGATTACTAACTATCATAATATCTTTAGGATTATTCAAAAACATTGCCAACAATATTTTCATCAGAGAACCACTTCAAGTACACTATAAATGTATTAGGCCAAAAAAAAAATACCTGGGTTTCCTATTTCTTTTCACAAAAACTTAGGTAGGGTAGGTCGGATTTACTTCTTCTTTTTTAACTTTTTTTTTTAATTTAGTGCCTAGGAATAACAATAATATTCTTTCCAACACCAAATGTCAATTACGCTAGCACATCTATTAAAGCTAATTTTGAGCACATTACTAGGTTCTGACGCCACGCTTGCTATCCCAAGATGCAAATCATGCTGCAATTCGGGCCCATGCTCCATAAAAATTCAATAAAAAGTTTAGGGTCGGCATTTTGCTAGAAAAACTAGGTAGGGTCGGGAAACTGGAAACCCAGGTTGTTGTTTTTTTGCCTTATCAATCATGCATTTAACGTGCAATAGAGGTTTGTAATTAAGAATTTCTTGTTTCTTGTATTTTTGGTAGTATGAAAATCAAATGTGTGTTCTGGGATCTTGGACATCCAAGGGATGCCCACGACCAACTTTCTCTAACGCAAGAGGCGACGTAAGTAACGATTACGACCTAGAGACTTATTTAACAAGTACAACATATGTTCAGTAACGGAGAAATACTTTATGAGTCAGTGAGTTCTTATATGTGAGTTTATTTATTGATTACCAAGTACATCTTGGATATTGTTTATTAGCTGGCTTTACCAAAGACGTGTTTTAATCCTCCTGGAGGATGGAGATGGGAAGGTGATTGGTTTATTAATCCTGAGATAAGGTACGAGACTATCAGTTGTGTGAATACAGAGACAGGACAGACGCACAGACACGCAGACGCACAGACACGTAGACACACAGACACGTAGACTGAGAGACAAGTAGACTGCCAGACACGTAGACTGAGAGACACGTAGACTGAGAGACAAGTAGACTGAGAGACACGTAGACTGAGAGACACGTAGACTGAGAGACAAGTAGACTGAGAGACACGTAGACTGAGAGACAAGTAGATTGAGAGACACGTAGACTGAGAGACAAGTAGACTGAGAGACACGTAGACTGAGAGACAAGTAGACTGAGAGACAAGTAGATTGAGAGATACGTAGACTGAGAGACAAGTAGATTGAGAGACACGTAGACTGACAGTCACGTAGACTGACAGACACAGAGACTGAGAGACACAGAGACTGACAGGCACATAAATAGATGGACGGACGGATGGATACATAAACTGACACATAGACTAACGCATATGCACACAGACAGACAGACATACACTTCAACAGATACACAGGCACACAGACAAGAAAGACGTTTGTTTGTCATTATTTCATTTCTATGGTTGTAGGAAAAAATTACGATTTAGTTTTAATAAAAGCTTTCTATTCTTCTCACTTTAAAATAACAATCAGTTTATGCTACGATCGTGACACTGGTCATAAAAGTTTCCTGGAAGATGCATTTGAGAACGAGTCTCGTATCCCTGGTGGGGCTTGGAATGCATCCATTCCACCGTGGACCGATGTGGTAAGCAATTGCGTATACTACTTTCCTTCATCCACCCTGACCAGGATGGGAAGGGACGTACTATCCGACGTTATGTAATATATCATACACTCGGAGGAGTGTTTCATCAGGATATCCAAACACCAAGATGTTTGTTGAAAACCGAGGCGAAGCCGAGGTTTTTGAACAAACTTCGAGGTGTTTGGATTTCCTGATGAAACGCTCCTCCGAGTGTATGATATAGCATCTCAAACAAATAAGTATTTTAAAATAAAATCGAGAGAAAGTTTGCTTAATTTATGTAATTTCTTCCACCGATATCCAAACCACCGACACGGTACTGATTTCCTTTGTGTTTTCTCATGAATTATTAATGAGTTTGAAATATATATTTCAAAAATTCTATGATATTAGCGATACCGTAACGATACTCTACGTTTTTACATATTTTTAACCTACTATGTAGAATATAGGCGACTTTAATAAATGCGGGGTGCATCGCTTTCCGCCGATGGCGATGGGTTCAGCCATTTTGCATAGCTTTTGTATTTCAGTAGAACTGAGGGGGCTGAGTTCAGTATCGGTGGTGGAGGGTGGCGCATTCTTAAAGGGTATGGGCAACAATTTCAAAAGTAAACCATGGACATGAAGATACAATCTAGTGTGTTATTTAGTCCCAAAGTATTCCAATAAAACAATGTAATTGCACTTTTAAAGTTGCTAATCTCAATCAGTATCTGCCATCTTGGATACATTTTTTATATGCATGTGACGTCACAAGCTGGGTAAAGCGAAAACTTTAGTTAGCCATACGTTCACATATATAGTCTGAAACGCATTTTTCAGTAGATGATTTTCATTCTTGATTAAACCACAACACTTTAAAAACACACCACAGAAATTCAGCTGCCAGAAGAATAAGTTTCATCATGTTTACCCAGATTGTGACATCAGTTAATTAAGCAAGGTCTTACAACAAGATGGCAAACGGCAAGATTGTCTTTTGTCGAAATTAGTGATGTTGTTTGGCACAAGAGTTGTTTTGTTTAATAAAAGTAGCGTGCTGCGTAGGCAGTGTAGAAACAACAATCGAAACATAGTAAGGTTAGATATACTGCCGAAACAGAGAACGTAGGGGTCTAACTTTTCAAGCGAAGACCTTTCGTTGTTTTGTTTACTTGGATTACCATCGCAAGACAGTTTTTAAAAATGTATACTTGTAATTTTGTTTTTGCTCTTACCCTTCTATATGATATAGGAGTCTATATCATCTTTTTTGTGTACGTTGTATTGTTATTGTGTTGTACTTTGTATGTAATATTTGACATTGTATTGTTACTTTATTGCACATAAAAAAACTTCTTCATAAAAAAACTGAAAAACACTTCGGTGATGAGGATATCGTGAATAAATATCATCATGTCTGCTATACATCCGCCTTATATTTTTTCAGAAAAGTGACGCTATTACTCCTCGAGACGAGATTAATTCTCCCACAGGCTGGGTGTGGACGAGTGAATGGAAAATTGACCTAAATCGTGCAGTTGACGAGGAAGGTAAAAAGGTTTATGACTCTCTGGCCCGGCTTGGCGGCTTGAACCAGTTTAACATGTAAACAGTTGCTTAAAGCCCATTTCTAATTTGGATGCATGTGAAGTAGGCAAACAGTCGCGCTTTGTGTCGTAGTTCCATATTCCCCGCTTTTCTGCTCGTTCGTAATTTGCTTAACATGCATCTAAACCAGGAGTTGGCGATATTTATCGCATCAAAAATGGCACATGTAAACGGGCCTTTAAACATGGAGTTAAATCTAGTGAAATACCAAATATTACTTATATACCCAATTCTTTACCGACATTACCACTATTATATATACAAAATGCGTTGAGATAGCCCTCACACAACGACCTTCGCAGCTCGGTGGTCTGTCTGGTCAGAGCGCTGCACTAGCCGTACCGGGTTCAATCCCTATAGTGGGAAGGCCTTGATGTTGCATTTTTGTAACTGGTCCCGGTTTGGTTTTATAATGTATATATATTCTTACACTCGAGATTTTCCTTCACCTAAAACCTTCGGAACATGTATATATAGGTTGATTTGTTAAACTTTCATCGCGCTGAGCGTTTGTTTGATTTTTCTCTCTTGAGGTTGGGAGTATACTGTCGAAGCAACTTTAGCAAGTTATGGTCCTGTGGAGAAGGTCTATCATTTATGTCGTAGAAGGAGGTGGATTAGGGAAAGAAAATTCATTAAAGAAACAAAGAAGGCTTCGGATGATGATGATGTATGAATATTCTCTTTTTCTGTTTGTTTTAGAAGTTCTTACATTTTAGCATGCTTAGATTATTTAGTCTGCTTAGTCCTACTAACACCTACTTAGACTTACTCAGTCCTACTCAGACGTACTCAGACGTACTAAGACGTACTCGTACTAAGACGTACTCGTACTAAGACGTACTTAGACGTACTAATACGTACTCAGACGTACTACCACGTACTCAGACGTACTCAGACGTACTCAGACGTACTCAGACGTACTCAGACGTACTCAGACGTACTCAGACGTACTCAAACGTAGTACCACGTACTCAGACGTACTAAGATGTACTCAGACATACTTAGACATACTAAGACTACTAATACGTACTCAGACGTACTAAGACATACTCAGACGTATTCAGACGTACTCAGACGTACTCAGACGTACCCAGACGTACTACCACGTACTCAGACGTACTCAGACGTACTCAGACGTACTCAGACGTACTCAGACGTACTACCACGTACTCAGACGTACTTAGACGTACTACCACGTACTCAGACGTGCTTAGACGTACTCAGACGTACTACCACGTACTCAGATGTACTACCACGTACTCAGACGTACTCAGACGTACTCAGACGTACTACCACGTACTCAGACGTACTCAGACGTACTACCACGTACTCAGACGTACTACCACGTACTCAGACGTACTCAGACGTACTACCACATACTCAGACGTACTAAGATGTACTCAGACATACTTAGACATACTAAGACGTACTAATACGTACTCAGACGTACTAAGACGTACTCAGACGTATTCAGACGTACTCAGACGTACTCAGACGTACTACCACGTACTCAGATGTACTCAGACGTACTCAGACGTACTCAGACGTACTCAGACGTACTACCACGTACTCAGACGTACTTAGACGTACTACCACGTACTCAAACGTACTTAGACGTACTCAGACGTACTACCACGTACTCAGACGTACTCAGACGTACTCAGACGTACTACCACGTACTCAGACGTACTCAGACGTACTGCCACGTACTCAGACGTACTCAGACGTACTTAGACGTACTAAGACGTACTAATACGTACTCAGACGTACTAACATGTACTCAGACGTACTAATACGTACTCAGACGTACTTAGACGTACTAAGACGTACTAATACGTACTCAGACGTACTTAGACGTACTAATACGTACTAATACGTACTAACACGTGCTCAGATGTACTAAGACGTACTCAGACGTACTCAGACGTACTACGACGTACTTAAACATACTCAGACGTACTCAGACGTACTCAGACGTACTCAGATGTACTCAGACGTACTCAGACTTACTCAGACGTACTCAGACGTACTAACACGTACTAATACGTACTAAGACGTGCTAAGACGTACTAGGACGTACTGGAACGTACTATAGGGTCAGTAGGGACGTACGTGGACGCACTTGGACGCACTTAGACGGACTAGGGCGTACTTGGACCGTTGGACGTACTTGGACCTACTTGGACCTATACTTCAGTGGACCTACTTGGACCTATACTGCAGTGGACCTACTTGGACCTACTTCGACCTATACTTCAGTGGGCCTACTTGGACTTGGACCTACTTGGACCTATACTTCAGTGGACCTACTTGGACTTGGACCTACTTGGACCTATACTTCAGTGGACCTACTTGGACCTACTTAGACTTACTTAAACTTACTTGGACTTACTTAGACCTATCTAGACTTAATACTTAGACCTACTTATAGTATGTTCACTTAAGCCTATTTGTGTTTACTAAACCTTACTACTAAAAGCTACTAAAGGTTATTATACTTCAGCTTAGTCATCCAGACTTTACCTATACTTAATCTAATTCTTCTTAACGGCCTTAAGCTTCACCAGAAAGTCCAATGACCGTAGTTACATTATATAGTCATTCTCACTCATTCTTGTTTAGTTGAAATGAAACTAAGTATTTTTTATCTTGTAATTGCATTATAAATTTATTTCGTTTTTGTTTCAGTCAAAGTCTAAAGAACTTCAAAAGGAAGGCTGGGAGTATTCCACTGTATTTACAACTCGTTTCCATGCCACCAATCGAAAAATGGATCTCGTCCGGCGGCGGCGTTGGCATCGCAAGATGGTGCAGGAAGATCCAAGTGCGCCTGCTGTATTTCATATCAGCGTCGAGGTGCGTTAGTCAACTGCACTCTGTGGAGATGCATATCTCGAACTTTCGATATATCATATTTTATATGAATTTGATATTATAATATTATATATTATAATTTACGCATATGTTTATTTAGGGCAAAGATAAATCTCCCATGTTGAATGCTCCGAGAATGTTCATTACGTTTGACAGTAAGACATTACACCACAGTGCTAAAGAACGGTGCCCTGTTTGACGTCCAAAATGTCGCGTCAAAAAATTCGTAACCCGTCAATTAGTAGTTCGTTGGTGCAGAATGAATGTTAAGCGGCGACATTTTTCACGTCAAATGGGGCACCACCTTTTAGAACTGTACCTGATAGCACTCAATTCGTTTGTCACACCTACATATATATATATTGACATCACATACAGATGTCGTACACAGAACCACAAGCCACAAACCACCACCACCACCCCACCCCCATTCATTCACACACACACACACACACACACACACTTTTTTTGTTTTTTGCTACTTTGGTGCATATCTAATACGAATTATTAAAGCTGGTCTTAATTTGTGTTATACGCCTTAGCCAATCGGCTTTGGTATGTTAACAAAAACTAAGTTTTTATAATTCTTGATGTCATGCTCAAACCTCGTTCAATAATTGTTAAATATTGTTAATCTTTGGAGGAGATTAAATAAGATGCGAAGAATTGTTTCTTAGTTGAATACGCTTCACGTTATGAATCCCTTTATTCTTGTAGAAGCGCACAAGTATCAATTACGATGTTACGTGTATCAAGCTCGAGACCTTATTCCTTCGGATGCTTCAGGATTATCAGGTTGGTGTGAAGTCTTTCCAAAATGAGTTACTCTATTTAAAGTACCTATGAAGCGAAAATTATTATTGTGCCTCGTTGTTGAGATATTTCAATTTTTTTGATATGCAAATTAAACACTTTGATGTCACACGTGTATAATGAATTATCAGAGAAGGTTCGGTATCTTTGCTATTATTAAACGAAATCAATTATATAAAAATCTGTATGTCTAATGCTGTATGCGATATAGACGCACAGGATCGACTTCGAAGTCATTTCGTTTGATAATAGCAAAGATATAGAACTTTCTCCGATAACTCATTATACACGTGTGATGTCAAAGTGTTTAATTTGCATATCAAAGAAACTGAAATATCTCAACAACAAAGCATGGAAACGAAGATCTGCAAAAGATGTTACGTTGTAGTTTTAAGAGTTCTTTCATTTAAGACAATAATAATTTTCGCTTCGTAGGCACTTTAAAGAGTAATAGACTTAATAATATCACGGCCACCTCGGTTTTCTGATTGTTCCCACAGGGACATTATTTAATCTCTAAATAACCCGATGCATAAAGATTAGGTACGATTAGTAACTAACCATAAATAATCTTTATGTATTAGGTGCGATTAGTAACTATAATCATACCTAATAATATTTACGCCAAATACATGAAATGAACACTTATTGAATTCCCAATAGTATTAATCACAACTCAATAATTTATTCACTCTGAAGTTGTTGACTCCGCCAAAAGCGTTCTTGTTTACTCTCCTTCTTTTTCGGAAACTGTAATATTAAGGCGGATTTCCATTCAACTTTTTTGTCGAGCGAGCGACTTTTTGCGATCAGTCCAGAGCTCACAAGACAAAAGAAAGCGATCACAAAATGTCGATCGCGCGATAAAAAGCACTGAATGGAAACCAGGCTTTACAAAGTGCGTGATAGTATGGCATTTCGGTTAATTAGTGATTAAATGTCCCTCAAGCCTCGGGAGGTTTAGTAAAAGTCCCGAGGGCGAAGCCTCCCTCAGCTTTTGGGTACAATTTAATCACTAATCAACATCAATGCCATGCTATTACTTATAATAATAGACTTAACGATTCGGTACTTTATATTAGCGAGCTAGTGGTTTATCAAAATCCCAGATATCCTAGTGATATATAGTTATAAACGCTACATGCAGACATGAAAAGATACACCTTTTGGTCTGACTAGGTGATTGACTAACTAAAACTAAATTGCGTTTTGCATCGGTCATGATCAATTCTTGCAATGCCTACTCTTCTGGGCCAACATCCAAGCATTTGTAATATTTTTCAGCAAGTTCCCTGGGGTTGGGCAGATAAAGGGCTGAATGCTAAAGAACCCAAGTACTTGAAAATGAGAATTAAGAAATGGTTCATGGTTTGGCGTGCTCCATCGAGTTATGGATGCACGTGGGGAGTTGGGAGAGCACGAAAAAAGCGTAGAAAGCGATCTAGATTTTTGAGTGCAATGGAGCTTGTCAAACCATGAACCATTTCTTTTATAACAGAGAATCAGAAACAAAACAACGGAAAACAATATTTAGGAAAAAAAACAAAACACTTGGGTTTCCTATTTCTCTTCACAAAAACGTAGGTAGGGTAGGTCGGATTTTTTTTTTTACTTTTTTTCAATTTAGTGCCTAGGAATAACAATAATATTCATTCCAACACCAAATGGCAATTACGCTAGCACATCTATTCATGCTAATTTTGAGCATATTACTAGGTTCTGACGCCACACTCGCTATCCCAAGATGCAAATCATGCTGCAACTCGGGCCCATGCTCCTTAGAAATTCAATAAAAATTTAAAGATTAGGGTCGGCATTTTGCTAGCAAAAAACTAGGTAGGGTCGGGAAACCGGAGACCCAGGTATTTTAATTTTTTCCCCTTATTTCGCTGATTAAAAATGAGCAGTTCTCATTACGTTCTCCATCGTACTCCATCGAGTAATGGCGTACGCACGGTAGCCAATCAGAAACGCCGTTGTATTACATCTATAATACAATGTAGACCTTATTCAAAAATGGCAACCGAGTTAAAATTATTTGATATGACATTTTTCGACATTCACCATAGAATCATGAACATTAATTGTCACTTACAGAAAATTCCATACGCCAGAATGAGAATCGTATACAACAGTCGCATCGTGTAGATAAGTCTTAATACAATAGAATCGAATACATTAGAGTATACACTGGTGGCCAAAATTGAAATTGCAAAAATATAGGTAGTTCGTCAATTTTTGCCACCAGTAATTTTGGCAACCTTAAAAAGTCCCTAAATCAAGCATCATATAGGGTGTACAAATGACCCACTCTTGGGCATAAATAGCTTGTTAATGCCCGGCGTTGTCCCCGGCAATTTTGAATAACGAACTGATAATTGGTTTTACTACTCTTTTCAGATCCTTATGTTCGTGTGTCGTTTGGGAACTCGAGTCAAGCCACTGAAATGCTCGTGCAGACATTGTGTCCAACGTGGGATCAAACTTTGATTTTTGAAAATGTTCCAATCTATGGCAATGTTGAAGAAGTCAAAGATAATCCTCCGCATATAGTTCTCGAATTGTTTGACAAAGACGCCGTGGTAAGTGTTGCGTAACCGGTTTATATATAAAGAATGTTTCTAAAACCGGTTTTCCACTAGGCGATTTTTTTCACGCGAAGCGACTTTCTTTTGTTCGAATTCATGCAATAGATTTCTGATTAGTTCCAGCTCAGAGCTCATGAGACAAAAGAAAAAGTCGTTTCGCGCGAAAAATGTCGCCTAGTGAAAAACCGGCTTAAAGGTGGTTTTCCACTAGGCGAAAAATGTCGCGCGAAGTGACATTTTCTTTTGTCTCGCAAGCTCTCGAGTGGAACTAATTAGCCAAGACAAAAGAAAAATGTCGAGTCGGTCGACGAATGTCGCCTAGTGGAAAACCGGCTTAAAGGGCTAGGCGCACAACGGTGGCCTTGCATTACTAGAGCTCAAGGTAACGCTAGATAACGTTCAGTGGTAAGACGCTGGTTTAGTTTAACTGCTAGCTTTCGCGAATAGACCATTTGCACGAAGACGTGAGATGGCGTTAGGTGACTACAAGAGCTTCTCCTAAAAGGGATCACTCCAAAGGACCCGTCCAGTTCTTTCGCGGTTTTTCCAAAATATGTCGTCAAATTTGTTTTTTCCAAATTTGTCGTCGAGTTTCAGTGAGTCTCAATATTTTTAGATACCCGAATCCCAACGTAAACCTAATCCTAATCAGAAATCTGGTTTACCCCCTAGCTTTTTGGAAAAACAAATTTGTCTGTCTGTCTGTCTGTCTGTCTGTCTGTCTGTCTGTCTGTCTGTCTGTCTGTCTGTCTGTCTGTCTGTCTGTCTGTCTGTCTGTCTGTCTGTCTGTCTGTCTGTCTGTCTGTCTGTCTGTCTGTCTGTCTGTCTGTCTGTCTGTCTGTCTGTCTGTCTGTCTGTCTGTCTGTCTGTCTGTCTGTCTGTCTGTCTGTCTGTCTGTCTGTCTGTTTGTCTGTCTGTCCAGAGGTGTAGGAACGGATTCAAAGTTGGGGGGGGGGGGACTGAAGTCGACATGCAGATAATCAGTGACCGCATTTTTAGCGGGGTTCGGGGGTGCTCTCCCAGAAAATTTTGAAATCTAGAACCTCGGAAACACAATATGCAGCAATTTGAGGAAACTTTTTCATCTAATTCTACAGCAAGCATATATAGTTCAAAGTTTAACATAAAAACGAAAAAATTATTAAACCAACATACCTTAAAGCCGCGACAGACGACACTTCACAAAACTGAACACTTTTTAGGGATTGCATGCATTGAAGTCGCTTTAATAATCTTTCAATAATTGTGTTTAAACACCTACACAATAACTTCTAATTCTTCGTCAACTTAGCTTCCATATAATTAACTTTGTTGTCGTCGTCACTCGCCATTTTATCAAAAGGTAAGATTATAGACTCCGTTTAATCGCAGACATTCTCAAATTTGTGGTTTATGACTGGTAAGCTGCTTTTTATTGACAAACTTAAAACATATGGTATACTATACAAACAAGTGAAGTACAAATAAAGTAATTTTAATACGAACCAAAGATGAACTGTCTGTCTGTCTGTCTGTCTGTCTGTCTGTCTGTCTGTCTGTCTGTCTGTCTGTCTGTCTGTCTGTCTGTCTGTCTGTCTGTCTGTCTGTCTGTCTGTCTGTCTGTCTGTCTGTCTGTCTGTCTGTCTGTCTGTCTGTCTGTCTGTCTGTCTGTCTGTCTGTCTGTCTGTCTGTCTGTCTGTCTGTCTGTCTGTCTGTCTGTCTGTCTGTCTATTTACACGCTAACTACAGTAATGCATACACCGACATCATTGTGATATCATATTGTATTGACTTTTAGGGCAAAGATGAATTCATTGGTCGTTGCATTGTCAAACCAAAAGTGAAACTAAATGGTTCCCAGCCTCCGCCTCCTCAGCTTCTGTGGTACGATATCGAAAAAGGTGATGAACCAGCCGGAGAGATGTTGGCGGCTTTTGAATTATTCCTGGTATGTTTTCTTTATCTATAGATAGACCTTATTTGGAGGGGGACATGTAAACTGTAGGAAATTTTAGCAACAGGCGAATTTCATGGTATTACGCGCGCATAATTTTGCAAAAAGGAATTCGCGGGCTCTTGGCAAGCTCCCCACGCAAAGTACGCAATGCCAAACAGGCTTGCTAGTGAGCCAACAACAGCAGAATAACAGTGTTAAACATCCAGAAACTGTATGTATACTTTGTTGATTTTAAACAGTATGTTTATTTTGAGTGGGGCTTGCCAGTTTTTTTTGAAAAGTGATGCGTGCGCAACACTCTGAAACTTGCCTATAGATTTTATAGCGTACAAACTGACTAGTTTCACCCATTGCTTCCTAGGATGTCCGAGGGTTCTCTCATTCACGATTAAAATCGTCGGGCATAGGCGTAGAGTATGGGGGAGGGGGGTGGGGTGGGGGTGGGGGGGGTGGGGGTGGCTGAGGGGCTTTAGCCCCCGGAGAAATCTCAATGGGGGGCTTAAATCCCCCCCCCCCCCCCCCCCAGAAATTTTGCAGCAACTGACTCATCGATCACCACTCACAAATTATAGGTTACTCGTTAGGCTAAAGTAACTGTTACAGCCTCATTCCTGTCAGCCAAAAGCACAGTGATAAGTCAACCAGTAAACACAGCATCGAAAAATTGTTGAAATGTGTTGTCTTTTAACTAGTTTTCATGACATTTCATGACCTTCAGTGTTCTTAAAAATCACCCCTCAGAATGCAGGAAATGGCATTTCCAAGACTCTAAATTTCAAAAATTTCCCGGGCAGCATCCCCGCGGACCCCCTAGGAGAGTCCCTTTCTGTAAACGCCCCCCACGGAAAAATTCTTAGAAATGCCCTGTTCAGCACTTCAGCCCCCCCTAGGCAAAAACGAAACTCTACGCCTATGTCGTCGGGCCATAAGCAGAGTAAAAAAATAAAGGAGTGTGCTTGGCCAGTTCAGGCATGGAATGGGTTAATCACTTGTTAACCGATTACTGCCTATAGAATGTTCGAACGTTCTCCTTTCGACGAATAAAAAACATTGTGGCGTTTTCTTTTTAAAGGATGAAGGCGCTGACCTTCCTTTCGCTCCTCCGTTACGGAATGAACTTTATTTAGTTCCAAGTGGAGTCCGACCTGTAATGCAGAGGACAGCTATTGAGGTAAAAAGTGTTTAGATTACTTGAGATAGTTCACTTTTGCGTATCAGAAAAACATGTTATGCTTTTGAAAAAAAGCATCAAAACACACAAGAAAAGTAGAAGTCTTTTGCCTATGAAGTGAAAAACTTGTTGGCACTTTTTTTGTTTTAGTATAGGTAATCGCATGGGGCCGAGGAAAATTAAGGTTTAATTTCACGAGTGTTTTCAAAATTTTACAAAATTGCCCGAGTCGCGAAGCGACGAGGGTAATTTGTAAGATTTTGAAAACACGAGTGAAATTAAACCTTAATTTTACGAGAACTCATGCGATTATGTGTTAATAATATAGCGGGCAAAATTATTTAAGAGCTATATTATGTCCAGAAAATGTCAAAGTACAATGTACCTTATCATGGTCGGTGCTCAGCAACATTCCAAATTTCCCTCGCTCTATCGCTGTGCATGTAGCTTTCTTCTTGTAAACACAGGCAAAAGTTCGTAAGTTTTCTACGGTATTCATTTTCACTAATAGTTTACACTCCTTCAATAGTTCAAATTAGTTCAAAGTAAACAAAAAAGCATTTTCAAACCGAAAAACCTTGCAGATTTGTTGAAAACATTGTCAGTCCTCTGAGGTTCACTGTTGCTAAGTAACCAAGCGACCAATGACATGCAAGTACTGCTGATCAAGGAACCAATCAAGTGCAAGTAATTTTGCCCTGAATTACAAAAAAATGCCCTCTTGATTAGCCAATCATATTCGAGAAATTTTGCCCTCTATATTATTAATGAACAGAAAAGCATGGCAGGAGCATTTACTGTAAATTTCAAGAGAATTTGGCGCCTAGTTCTCGACCTCCAAACTCTCGAAATTTGCCATGGCAAAAGTTCGTTTTTTTTGAGAAATTTGGGCTCTCGGTAACATAGTTCTCCATTTCTGAACATTATTAGGCATTGTTATATATCAAGTGTCAAAGTCCGTTATGATTGGGCGAGCGGTCCTCTCGTGGCGGTCCGAAAATCGTGATGTTTCCCGCGTAGCCCATGGCAGCGGGTATCATAAGTAGATGGTCAGGTTCAATTTGTCTTTGTTTTCTCCAATTTTCTTTCATTAAAAACAATGTCTGAAGATTTTACTCAACATTTTTGTTGCCATTTGACACTTGATATATAACAAAACACTTATTTACTGGTACCTCGGGAAAACAGTGTGTTTTGTGGCCCCTCGACTGCTCGTTGTTGGCCTCGGCTTCGCCTCGGGAAACAACGGTAGTCTCGGGTCCACAAAACACACTGTTTCCCTCGGCGCCAGTAAATAAGTGTTTATTGTTATACCGCGGTCCAAATTTATCTGAAAATGAAATTGCCGTGGCAAATCAGTATTGACGATCGGTATTGGTGGGTTGCAATCAATCCCCTGAGATTTAGAGGACAAAGACACAGCGGCCGCCATGTTCGTTGGGGTCCTACCAACCCACATGGCCGCCATGACGTAACGTCCAACCCAGCAATACTGTAAAAAAGTTTTTATACATCTTTTATTTTTTAAAGTTTCACACAAGCATTTTTCTCTCTTAGAAATTATGTACTCACAGTTAAGACCATTTTGTTTTGACAAGCTTAATATTTTGTCTTTCTCATCTTAAGGTATTATGTTGGGGCGTGCGTAATATGAAGAAATATCAACTAGCCACTGTTTCATCGCCAAGCATCGAATTCGAAGTTGGAGGTCACGTTATAGAATCGACAATTATTCTAAACACTTCCAAAAATCCAAATTTTGACGACCCTCTTTTCTTCTTTGATGTCGTAAGTTTTGGAATAACATTTTTTTACTTACGAACTTTTTACATTATGTCTTATTTGAACTGAAACACTTAAAATGACGAAGTAACATCTTTTGCAATTTTTCGTTTCCTTGCTTCGTTGTTGGGATATTTAAATTTGTTTGATATGCAAATTAAACATTTTGACGTTGCATGCGTCAACGATATATATATATATATATATATATATATATATATATATATATATATATATATATATATATATATATATATATATATATATATATATATATATATATATATATATATATATATATATATATATATATATATATATATATATATATATATATATATATATATATATATATATATATATATACAGAACTCGCGATCGAGCTCTTATTATATATACAGAACTCGCGATCGAGCTCTCGGCAACGGCCTCCGTGGCTCAGTGGTCAGAGCATTGCACTAGAATCGCAAGGTCGTGGGTTCAATTCCTGCCGGAGGGCCTGTGTAGTTGCATTTTTCGCAACTGCTCCCGGTTTGGTCTTAAAATGTATATATTCTACACTCGAATTTTCCTTCACCCTAAATCCTTAGAACAAGCTGTGTAATCGAGTGAAATGCCCAATATCATTTATAATATACCCAATTCTCTCCTGGCATTACCACCTTATTATATATACAGAACTCGCGATCGAGCTCTCGGCAACGGCCTCCGTGGCTCAGTGGTCAGAGCATTGCACTAGAATCGCAAGGTCGTGGGTTCAATTCCTGCCGGAGGGCCTGTGTAGTTGCATTTTTCGCAACTGCTCCCGGTTTGGTCTTAAAATGTATATATTCTACACTCGAATTTTCCTTCACCCTAAATCCTTAGAACAAGCTGTGTAATCGAGTGAAATGCCCAATATCATTTATAATATACCCAATTCTCTCCTGGCATTACCACCTTATTATATATACAGAACTCGCGATCGAGCTCTCGGCAACGGCCTCCGTGGCTCAGTGGTCAGAGCATTGCACTAGAATCGCAAGGTCGTGGGTTCAATTCCTGCCGGAGGGCCTGTGTAGTTGCATTTTTCGCAACTGCTCCCGGTTTGGTCTTAAAATGTATATATTCTACACTCGAATTTTCCTTCACCCTAAATCCTTAGAACAAGCTGTGTAATCGAGTGAAATGCCCAATATCATTTATAATATACCCAATTCTCTCCTGGCATTACCACCTTATTATATATACAGAACTCGCGATCGAGCTCTCGGCAACGGCCTCCGTGGCTCAGTGGTCAGAGCATTGCACTAGAATCGCAAGGTCGTGGGTTCAATTCCTGCCGGAGGGCCTGTGTAGTTGCATTTTTCGCAACTGCTCCCGGTTTGGTCTTAAAATGTATATATTCTACACTCGAATTTTCCTTCACCCTAAATCCTTAGAACAAGCTGTGTAATCGAGTGAAATGCCCAATATCATTTATAATATACCCAATTCTCTCCTGGCATTACCACCTTATTATATATACAGAACTCGCGATCGAGCTCTCGGCAACGGCCTCCGTGGCTCAGTGGTCAGAGCATTGCACTAGAATCGCAAGGTCGTGGGTTCAATTCCTGCCGGAGGGCCTGTGTAGTTGCATTTTTCGCAACTGCTCCCGGTTTGGTCTTAAAATGTATATATTCTACACTCGAATTTTCCTTCACCCTAAATCCTTAGAACAAGCTGTGTAATCGAGTGAAATGCCCAATATCATTTATAATATACCCAATTCTCTCCTGGCATTACCACCTTATTATATATACAGAACTCGCGATCGAGCTCTCGGCAACGGCCTCCGTGGCTCAGTGGTCAGAGCATTGCACTAGAATCGCAAGGTCGTGGGTTCAATTCCTGCCGGAGGGCCTGTGTAGTTGCATTTTTCGCAACTGCTCCCGGTTTGGTCTTAAAATGTATATATTCTACACTCGAATTTTCCTTCACCCTAAATCCTTAGAACAATATATATATATATATATGTATGTATGTATGTACGCTCCTTCACTTCGGTGTTGTTGAGCACTCTGTGAAGTTGCCATGGGTACCTATTAGCCATATGCAACGCTCACTACCCTTGTGGAAGTTTGAGCACTCTGGGCCCATGTGCACTTCACACTATCTGAATGTACTTCACCGATGCTGTCCCACATGCGGTTGTCACCGACGATCAGATGCGGATAAGTAATTGATGAAATTCATTCAGATTGTTCCAAGCTACACTGATGAGCTGTAGTACAGCGAAACACGTGTCTGTAGATTGAACTATATATATATATATATATATATATATATATATTGTTGCATTTATAGTGTTCAAGTAAGACAAACTTAATTATAGTTGCTACTTTCTTCTCTTAGTATCTCCCGAGAGAGGAATTGTACATGCCTCCGATGAATATAAAAGTGCGAGATAATCGTTCGTTTGGGAGGAAACCTGTCGTTGGTCTATGTAGCATGAAATCCTTACACTGCTTCAGGAGAGAGCCACGTAGCCAGGTCGATGGTCCAGATTTACCAGGTTTGAGCTGCAAACTACGTGACTTAAAGTGCATATATGACAACATGACAAAATCTTTTTAGCCTCAAAGGAATCTATGCGACATAAAGATATAAAAAAACCTAGTTAAATTTGAGTGCATGTTTACGAAGTTATCGTTTTTTGAATACCCAATTAATTTACAATTGCATCACGAAAATTTGTTGACGTGCAGGGAGTCAATTTCCTGCACTCAACTTCTCTCGAGGGTTTTAGTCGTAAACAATTGTTTTAACACAAAATCCCAGTATAGAGCGTTTTCATCTTACGTCACGGCGGCCATATTGGTGTACCAAAACAATGAAATGGCGGCCATATTGGTGTACGGTATGGGAATTAGCTCTTTCTTATTCAAATATTTCGTATTGTTTCACCACCCCAATGGGCCACCGATCACGTGAGTGAAAACGCTCTATCTTATTGTACCATAATGAAGGGCGACTGGATAGGAAACTTAAAACGATATTACGAAACCGGAGACGATGTTTGCACAACTTGCTATGGTGATTATACACTTATAAGCAGCTAATGCACCTAACGGGTGGTCCCACATGGCTAAATTAAAATCAGACATATTAAGTGATATTACACTATTGTTTAATTTCGGCAATAATCCTGGCCATGTGGGACCACCCGTTAGGTGCATTAGCCGCTTATAAGCGTATAATTACCAGAGCAAGTTGTGCAAACATCGTTTCCGGTTTCGTAACATCGTTTTAAGTTTCCTATCCAGTTCCCCTTCATTATCTATGATTGGTACAGTCTCACTAATCTTACTGTCTTGTGTGTTGTTGGTTTTCGCTCGAATAAGTTCCCAGTATTATACATTACAACCACAGATTTGTTTCCAATCTCTTTTCGCAAATTTAATCTTTATTTTTCCGAAAATAATTGGGTATTCAAAAAGTGATAACTCCATGAAAACGCACTTAAATGTAACTCTGTTTTTGATTTTTTATATGTTCATGTCACATAGATTCATTTAAAATTAAAATGGAAATTTGTTATATAGCCACTATAACCCTTTCATACATGGCTTTCCGAGACTTCTCCCCTTGACGAGTAAAATCGTCTGCCGTTAGACAGAGTAAAAAGATAAAGTTGTTCCAGTGATAAATATTATTGAACCCACGACCTTGCGATTCTAGTGCAATGCTCTGACCACTGTACCACCGGGGGCGTTGCCGAGAGCTTGATCGCGAGTTCTGTATATATTTGTAATCGAGTGAAATGGCCAATATTACTTATAATATACCCAATTCTCTCCTGGCATTACCACCTTATTATATATACAGAACTCGCGATCAAGCTCTCGGCAACGCCCTCCGTGGTTCAGTGGTCAAAGCATTGCACTAGAATCGCAATGTCGTGGGTTCAATTCCTGCTGGAAGGCCTGTGTAGTTGCATTTTTCGCAACTGGTCCCGGTTTGGTCTTAAAATGTATATACTGTACACTCGAATTTTCCTTCACCCTAAATCCTTAGAACATGCTTTGTAATCGAGTGAAATGCCCAATATTACTTATAAATACCTAACGGAAAGGAACTGGTGTTGGCATTAAATCTTTATCACTCTGATGATGTTACTCGCGAAGTGACGAAACGTTAGTGTTTATTAAAATATTTATCCTTCTCTCAATGTATTCGTGTTTGATATGGTCTTTTTAAAAGTTATCTGCTGGGCAATATATATATTTATCACTCGACTACGTTTTCCGCCTGGTACCTCCATCGCTGAAATCTTAACGAAAAGTTGTTCCACAACAACGATGCGCACGAAAGGATTAAACTCACAATGTTCACTAACAATATTTTGCTTTTAATTTGATTTTTTAATTTATGTTTTCTTTGCTCTTATTTGTTTCCTTTTTTAGAATCTGAGCTCCCATTGAAAGAAGGTTCTCATGTTATTACAATTAAGGAGGAAAAGAAACGCAAGGTACAGTGTGATTATTGTGAAGATTCTCGGCATGCAGAAGTTGAATAAATTTGGGACGTTTTCATATAATTTTCTATTGCATTTTCAGAAAAACGATTTTGAAGACGACGTGGACTGGTGGTCGAAGTACTACGCCTCTACTGGAGACTTAGCGAAGTCTGGAAACTACTTGGAGAAAGGTTACGACAAAATTAAGGTAATTAAATTACTTTACTTGAAAAGACTAAGAAATTTACTCTTTCATCAACTTGTTACAAAAAAATTATCGGACTTTCAGTGGACGTTCGTCGAGCTCAAATGCTCAAAAAATGTTTTAGAGCCCCAGACAGGGATCGAACCCGCCATCTTCTAATAGGGACTTTAAGGGAGCCTTTACACGAGCCCGGGTTAGCTCACCAACCCAACCTGGGTTAGCTCGCCAACCCAGGTCAAACCATCTACGAATAAACCCCTGTTAGCGTTTACGCGATAGCTGGGTCAACCCGTCTGGCCGGGTGGCCCTTTTCAAGACCCGGGTCGACCCGGGTTGGAGAGGTGCGACGGTGCGGAACTTTGGTCAATTCCTTCATGTTAACACGGGTTGACTTGACCCAGGCTCGTGTAAAGTGTCGGCAATATGATAATTTGTGTTGAGAAAAGCTGACCCGGGTTGGGGAAAAAAGCAGCCAACCCAGGGGTGGCGAGCTGACCTGGGCTGGCACTCAACCCGGGCTCGTGTAAAGGCCCCCTAAGAGCATTTTCACGTCTTCAGTACGACGTCAACGGCCAAAAGATGAGTACTGTTGTTTGAGATTGACTTCAGTACGGACACTACAATCATTTTAGCAATACTGGGGCGTTTTGGAAGTCATTAAACTAGCTTCAGATATCAAATGTTATAATCAGTTAACCGTGACTTCTTTAAATTGTATAAAACCTATCTTGCTTTTCTTTCAACCGTCGTCGTCGTCCTAGTATCTTAAAGTCCCTACTGACTGGTTAGACGCTTGAATAGTCGAATTATTGAGCTATGCCAAGGTTCGAATGCAGAGGTAAGGTTGCAACCGGATACTATAGAAGGTTGCAGGTTTGATTCCTGTCTAGGGTTTAGAAACATTTTCTGAGTATGCTTGGCGAACGTTCGTCAAACGTCTGTTACATTACACATTAAGCTTGCAAACGTACCACATGCGGAATATATATATATATTTATATATTTATAAAATAACATTTTGAAAACAAGCGCGACGATTGGTTGAAAGCCGTGTTTCTATAGCTTTATAGAAACACGGCAAGGTCCACGCCATTCAATACGCCATCATTACGGTGTAGGATACGCCATTATACGCCATCCAGTACACCATTATGAAGAGTAAGGAGAATTTACGCTTTGATGCCGTGATTATTTTTACGTTCTATACCTATTTTCGACAGGTTATTTTATAAAGGAAATAGAAAACATTTTTTTCGTGTTCCCATAGAGTTATAGAAACACTTGTGGAAGTTTGGGAGAACTCGAAATAGCGTGGAAACACTCGCCCTGCGGGCTCGTGTTCCCACTACAATTTCTCGTTCTCCCAAACTTCCACTCGTGTTTCTATAACTCTATGGAAACACGGAAAATGTTTTCTATTTCTTAAATACTATAATATTACAAAAAAGTTTAAGAAATGAACTTTAAAAAGATCATAAATGAAGGTTATTCTTAATTTGGAATTCAAATTATTTTAGTTAGTCGCGGAATTGTTTTAGCATTTGCCGTTAGAGTTAGAGCGTCTGGCTGGCATTTGGAAGGCTAATACGGTTTTGAGTTTCGTCTAGAGCTTAGAGTTTTTACAGATTGTTAACAACGACGGACTGTAGAGTAAGAATTATTTAAAAAAAACTTTGTCAAATTCTCTTGTTGAAGATTTATCCGCATGAACTCGAGAACTGCGATGAGTTTGAGAAATTTGAAGATTTCCTTCAAACATTTACAATAAGACGAGGCAAGAACAGATCAAGAACTGACACTGATAAACAAGTTGTGGGAGAATTCAAGGTAAGTGCGTATGCATGTTGTCACCTTAAGAAATAAATTCCCAAAGCCACCAGGTGAACAATCAGACATAGTTTAACGCTACTCTGGCTTAAAAGTTTTTTGAACGTACAGTAGCTTAAAAAGTTACTGTTCATGACCCAACGTTTCGACACTCCGACCTAGTGTCTTCATCAGGGGTGATCGTTCTGAAGACAGGTCCCATATTTATACTCTCATACAACCATTGATGATGTTAACTATCGACAAGATGCAAATAGGCTTCCGAATTGAAAATAAGATGGTTTGGAAAATTTTTATGGCATTTTTTTACATTACAAAAAAATGCCATATTCATTAGCCAATCATATTCGAGTAATTTTTTTCTATATTATTAATTTCAAGTGTTATATAATCATAAAAATGAACTATTTCTATTTTTCTTGCAGGGGACGTTCAGAGTATACCCTCTTCCTAATAACCCAAAAGATCCCCTTCCTCCAAAGTACATTAATCATTTACCTCCAAATTGCCCTGTGGAGTGCATAGTCCGAGTTTATGTCATCAAGGTAAGAATTGTGCTGATGAGTATAATGAAATAAATAGTTTTTCATGATTTCTTACACTGCTAAAGTCAACCGAAAAATTTCGGCTGACTCGAGCGGGATTTGAACTCGCACCTTCGGGATACCGGTCCGCTGCTCTACCTGTTGAGCTATCGAGCCGCCCAGGGATTGGAGGCGAGTTCTATCCAACTTAAGTGCACGAGATATTCTCGCGGCAACTTAAACACTAACCCGTGAGGAAGTGCAGTGTTCAGGGCCGGAGGCAGGATTGTTTAGTCAGGGGGGCAGTAACACTGCCCAATTTTTAGGGGGTCCGGGGGTATGCTCCCCCGGAAAATTTTTGAAATTTGAGTCTCTGAAATGGCATTTCCCGCGATCTGACATCATACTTGAGCAAAATTTTGAACATTTTAAAACATATTTTTTAAGACGCATTCTCTCATTTTTACAAAAGACTGTCTAAAACTACAGTATTACATATTTACAAAGACAACTACAGTCATTTGCAACTCACTTGTCACTTTTCACCAAAATGTTCTGAAGTTCGTTACGAAGTTCGTTGGGAAGTTCAAAGTTTGTTTTGAACTACGCAATTGATTGCCGGCTACTAGGAACCAAGAAAGCAAGAAGTCAATCAAATGCATAGTTTAAAACGAGCTTTGAACTTCCCAACGAACTTGCGAACTTCAGAACGAACTTCCGAACATTTTGGTGAAAAGTGAGTACCAAATGACTGCAAAATTAAATAATTACTCTAACGGGATAAAGCGCCAACGCACGCGAAAACTCATTGTCAGAGTTATGATCAGTGCTTCCACTTTGCAAGGAAATTTCCTTCCATGGGCCTGTCACCATGGGGGGAGGGGTCAGATATTATTAGCCTTCTTTGCAAAAGTTCTTTGTTTCTCTTGTTTATCTAAACCCTCCCCCATAGTGACTGGGCTATGCAAATAAAAAGTGGAAGCACTGGTTATGATATTAAACGACTAGTTAGTTCTTTATTCTGTGACTGTGATGTGTGACATAAAAATCATATTTTGGATTTTCTCGGGGGGGGGGGGGGGGGGGCAGGTGCCCCTGCTGCCCCACCCCACCTCCCACCCCCCGCTACCTACGGCCCTGACAGTGTTTCAATTCACGGATTAGCGTTTAAGTTGTCGCGAGCAAAAACTCGTGCTCATGCTTTATCTATTACTTAGACTGTCTTGAAACATGCAACATGATGTTTGTTACACTTGCAGAAAATATTCTTGTGTTCTTTTACGGTTCCAAAAGGCAAAAAGGAAAATAGTTTTTGCCATGCCATTTACTATATTAGGATTTCCATGTTCGAAAACCACAACTGTTTATCTTGGATTGTTTATGGACTAATTTTAAATGTTTAATGTTTATTCTTTGTAGGGAATCGATCTCCAACCAATGGACAACAATGGTTTGGTAAGAGACTAAGTTTCCTAGTTTGTAAAAAAGATTAAAAAGTCTATTTCAGAATCATGCTCAGAGATTTTATTATCTAAAAAGTAGTATTTCCTTTACTAATGAATACTTTGTCTCCATTAGCATACGTCAAAGTTTCGCAGCTTGTCAGCAAGATGTGTTTCCAACAAGTCTGTGAACAAGTTGTAATATTGGTGTTATGCCATGCAGTTAATACATGCAAGCTTATTGTTGTCAACTTTAGAAATTGCAAATTTAGAAACAATTGCCTTGTATCAACTTTAGAAACAATCGCCTTGTAGCAACTTTACAAACAATTGCCTTGTAACAACTTTACAAACAATTGCCTTGTAGCAACTTTACAAACAATTGCCTTGTAACAACTTTAGAAACAATTGCCTTGTAGCAACTTTACAAACAATTGCCCTGTAGAAACTTTACAAACAATTGCCTTGTAGCAACTTTAGAAACAATTGCCTTGTAGCAACTTTACAAACAATTACCTTGTAGCAACTTTACAAACAATTACCTTGTAACAACTTTACAAACAATTACCTTGTAGCAACTTTAGAAACAATTACCTTGTAGCAACTTTAGAAACAATTACCTTGTAGCAACTTTAGAAACCATTGCCTTGTAGCAACTTTACAAACAATTGCCTTGTAACAACTTTACAAACAATTGCCTTGTAACAACTTTACAAACAATTACCTTGTAGTAACTTTACAAACAATTGCCTTGTAGCAACACAAACAATTGCCTTGTAGCAACTTTACAAACAATCGCCTTGTAGCAACTTTACAAGCAATTGCCTTGTAGCAACTTTAGAAACCATTGCCTTGTAGCAACTTTAGAAACCATTGCCTTCTAGCAACTTTACAAACAATTGCCTGGTAGCAACTTTAGAAACAATTGCCTTGTAGCAACTTTACAAACAATTGCCTTGTAGAAACTTTACAAACAATCGCCTTGTAGCAACTTTACAAACAATTGCCTTGTAACAACTTTACAAACAATTACCTTGTAGCAACTTTACAAACAATTGCCTTGTAACAACTTTACAAACAATTACCTTGTAGCAACTTTAGAAACAATTACCTTGTAGCAACTTTAGAAACAATTACCTTGTAGCAACTTTAGAAACCATTGCCTTGTAGCAACTTTACAAACAATTGCCTTGTAACAACTTTACAAACAATTGCCTTGTAACAACTTTACAAACAATTACCTTGTAGTAACTTTACAAACAATTGCCTTGTAGCAACTTTACAAACAATTGCCTTGTAGCAACTTTACAAACAATCGCCTTGTAGCAACTTTACAAACAATTGCCTTGTAGCAACTTTACAAACAATTACCTTGTAGCAACTTTACAAACAATTGCTTTGTAGCAACTTTACAAACAATTGCCTTGTAGCAGCTTTACAAACAATTGCCTTGTAGCAATTTTACAAACAATCGCCTTGTAGCAACTTTATGAACAATTGCCTTGTAGCAACTTTACAAACAATCGCCTTGCAGCAACTTTACAAACAATTGCCTTGTAGCAACTTTACAAACAATCGCCTTGTAGCAACTTTATGAACAATTGCCTTGTAGCAACTTTACAAACAATCGCCTTGTAGCAACTTTACAAACAATTGCCTTGTAGCAACTTTACAAACAATTGCCTTGTAGCAACTTTACAAACAATTACCTTGTAGCAACTTTACAAACAATTGCCTTGTAGCAACTTTAGAAACAATTGCCTTGCAGCAACTTTAGAAACAATTGCCTTGTAACAACTTTACAAACAATTACCTTGTAGCAACTTTACAAACAATTGCCTTGTAGCAACTTAACAAACAATCGCCTTGTAGCAACTTTACAAACAATTGCCTTGTAACAACTTTACGAACAGTAACTGACCTTGTAGCAACTTTACAAAAGCAATTGTACAAACAACAGTGAGTTGTTGAAATAACCTGCGGCTATTTAACTGTCTTGTTGATCACAACAATTAACTTGCTACAAACTTGCAAACAACTAATTGTTGCAGAGTTGTCCATACAAACTGGAGCAAGCGATGCAAATACATTTTGATATAAGTTCAACTGGGCCATATATGTCCACACTAATCCGTTTTCAGACGAAAACGAAGACCTCTTATCGAAAACGTATCAAAATTTTCTGTCCACATATCGTTTTCGAATAGAGGAGTATGTATGAATAGTTCTAGGTAACTGAAACCAAGATAACATAATCGTGACATCATCGTTTTCCAAAAGCTTCGTTTTTGCCGTCCACACTGGTGCAGAAAAACGACGTCTTCGAATGTCTCCACTCTGGAGAGCGTTTTCGAGACGCTCCACTTTCGGTCACCGAAGACACTGGATTAGTGTGAACGAAAGGCCTAACCGTATTAAAAAGCTGGATGAGAAGTTGCAACAAGACTAATTGTATTATAACACTGAGTCACCGACGTCCAGAGTAACTGCCTAGACCTCTGACGCGATTTTCTAGAATTCTTACGTACGGCAGCAATTAGGTTGGGTAGTTATGCGACTCCTGCAGGGTCCAGTGGCTTTTGACTTATATAGTTACTTCATTTGAGATCTATCTTTGAGATCTAATAATTCGTGAAATTATATTGTTCTTCGTGTAATAAGTCGTTTTGCAACAAATAAACTATTATCCATCTTTTTTTATTTAACTCAAGGCGGATCCCTATTTAGTTGTGGAATTGGGAAAGCAGAAAATTTCTGATCAAGAGCACTACGTACCGAACAATCTGAACCCACTATTTGGAAGGTATAGTTTATTGAGGGAGAACAGTTTAGATATATGACCGATAGGATTACCATCCAGCAGGGTTTTCTTTAACATACAAGCTGGGTGGGGGCAAGGCGACTTTATTACCATAGATATAGATAAACAGGTACAGATAAATCTTTATATTAGTTAAATAGTTTTTATTTTGATAAGATTATGTAGTGACGAAAAATCTTTTTATAGTTTCTCACAAAATTTTCCGTTATATTTGAAAGTGAACAAGCTGATGGGTTCTGACACAAAGCGAAACAGTCAGAAATGTGTTGTATTTTAACTAGTTTTTATGACATTTTATGACCTTCAGTGTTCTTAAAAATCACCCCTCAGAATGCAGGAAATGGCATTTCCGAGACTCTAAATGTCAAAACTTTCCGGCGGAGCATGCTCCCGAACCCCCCTGGAAGAGTCCCTTTTCGGGAACGGCCCCCTCACGGGAAAATCCTTAAAAAAGGGCCTGCCATCCAGTATAAACAAAGTTAGTTCAGCGTCTTTCGCAATTCATCTAGATCCCACCGACTGAAATTTAAGATGATATTACCTCTCTCCTCCCTGTCTTCAACTTTCTAGTGTGGTATGAAAGTTTGAACTGCATTTTCTAATAGTTTGACACCTAAACGCAAATCCTACGA
The DNA here is from genome assembly GCA_964035015.1 of Corallium rubrum. NCBI lineage: Eukaryota > Metazoa > Cnidaria > Anthozoa > Scleralcyonacea > Coralliidae > Corallium > Corallium rubrum. Next base: position 11,760,513 of record OZ036007.1, read on the forward strand.
GAGCTGTTTTCATGATACTTCATACCGCACTATATTAGGGCTAGGATCAGGGTCACGAAAGGTCTTCGAGTCACTTCTATTAGGGCCTGTTCACATGAGGCAAGTTATCTCGGTGTTTAAAAAAGTAAACCGCGTTCACATGAGACCGAGGTAACTCGGGCCAGAGTTAACCCTACCTCCCGCGTGAACGCTTTCACCCGAGTTATTTCCGGGGTTAGAGTCAACTTTTGTATAATTACGCTTGCGTACATTGTACATTGTACAACCTCGTCCCCAGGGCATTTTGCCTCCACGTTGCGAGTCGGCGAAAATGGCCCTGGCATCGGCTGGTCGATTCTATAATCGGATTGGCCGGTTTAAAAACTTGATTAATTCAGATACAGTGTAATTTATTCATCAAAATATGAATTGCAATAAATCCACTCTGCGAAGTTCATCCAAAGAATTGTAACGATAGCTTTGGTTAAAGTCAAGAACAACATTAGATATATGTTTCTTCCCAACATTTAAATGTATCCCGGATAATCGTGGGGAGTATCATGATGAATAATGCTAGCCAGTTGCATTTATGATAAAGGTTCACATGAGTGATTCGGCAGAGCGTTAAATATTTCGCATTTATTATCTCATGTATACGTATTATACAAAAACGAAACACAAAGACCGCATAAATTTTCTTGCCAAAACACCCCAAAATTCTGGGTGTCACGTGACCAGCCGATGCCAGGGCCATTTTCGCCGACCTCCCAACATGGAGGCAAAATTCCCTGGGGACGAGGTTGTACATTGTAAAAACATTCTAATTTATACGCACTATTCTTGTTCACGTGCCATTTGCGTGCATTTAATTGTTGATGTTACTGGCGTGTTCTTTTGTTCACGTGAAAGCTAGGGTTATTTCGGCGGCCAGGGACAACTCGGTAGTTGCGTTTTCTCATGTGAAACAGGTTCAACTTTGACCCTAGCTCCCGAGTTATTCCTAGGCCTTAGTCATGTATCCGACCCTTAAACCCGACTCCCCTGTATATCGAAAGGTTGAAAATGTGAACCCCATAATTTTCCGATAGTTTGACATCTAGACCTAGTCAGTCAACTAACCCTCTGTTTCAGACTACGGTGCTCGGGTACGGTGCTCGGGAACGGGACACTTGTTCACATTCACGGTGCCTGGGTTTGATAAGCGTTCACACAGAAAGCTTTTCATGGCTTTTGCAGCTATTTTGTGGCTTTAAGCCTCCCAATTACAAAGAATATTGAGTAAGAAGCGTGGGCACCACTTTGGGCACTCCGGCACTCTGAAAACGTGTTCACATTAGTGCCCGTACCCGGGCACGATGCCCGGGTACTACCTCAACGCTCGCCCGTGCCCGGGCACCTACAGTCTTAAGGGGTAAGAGTCAAAAAAAAAGGAAAAAAAGATCAACTTTAGCACACAAATCCTACGGGATTACACTTCACACCTCACCATTCTTATTGATGCAGTCCAATACTGTATGTTTAATAACAGTACAACATTATTGATTTGCAGAATGTTTGAACTGACGACGACTGTTCCAATCAACAAGGATCTTTGTGTTAGGGTGATGGACTACGACTTGGCGTCTCGTGATGACGTCATTGGTGAAACCGTGATTGACCTGGAAAACCGCTTACTATCTCGTCACCGTGCCCACTGTGGCTTACCCGAATCCTACTGCATGTAAGACTAACGTAACGTCCTATAGAGCGTTTTCACTCACGTGATTGGTGGCCCATTGGGGTGGTGAAACAACACGAAATATTTGAATAAGAAAGAGCTAATTCCCATACCGTACACCAATATGGCCGCCATTTCATTGTTTTGGTACACCAATATGGCCGCCGTGACGTAAGATGAAAACGCTTTATTAGGGCCTATTCAAGAGCCGATAAGACGCGAACTGACCATAGTTAATATAACGTATACATGGTTTGGAAGCTCCATTGTTTTTAAACATGAAGTGATAATCATGTTGAAAGACAATAGAATTCCATATATGGAAGTAAATTCTATTGACACGTGACGATAAAGCACCACAACACGTGACGATGAAGGACCACACTAGAATTAAACCTGATCGTTGCTATTGGATTACTGCTTCATTATACAGAAAATACAATACCGTGAAGTTGCACACATTTCCATACACTTGAACAAAAATATAGAACAATGATTTGGACAAGTTTCCAAACCGTGTATAGATCGTTTTCACTCACGTGATCGGTGGCCCCATTGGGGTGGTGAAACAATACGAAATATTTGAATAAGAAAGAGCTAATTCCCATACCGTACACCAATATGGCCGCCATTTCATTGTTTTGGTACACCAATATGGCCGCCGTGACGTCAGATGAAAACGATCTATACGTTCTATTAACTATGATCTGACCCATTTATACGGCGTTTTTAAACAAGCCGTGGCTTGTGTAAGACGCGAACATAAGAGGCTGTTTATATGGAGGCGAGCCAGCCCGCTTACCGGGATAGCCCGTTAAGCGGGATGATTTCTGTCTCGCGTTTATATGAACGAATTTCATCCCGCCTACCGGGATGATTTTACAACAACGACAATACCGTCATCAAACTGTTACGGCACGGGCGTTTACACGATACCGGTTAGTGTTCCGTTTTCATTTCATGCCGTCAAGGAACCCGTCTTCATTTTGTGCCGTTTTCATGTCATTTTTGTACCGGTATCGTGTAAACGCAAGGCCTAAACGGCATGATTTTGTTCCGTTTTCAAATTGTACCGGCATCGCATAAACGGGGTCTAAACCTCTCGTAGTTTCAAAATTGTTTTAAAGTTCTGAATTTTTTTGCAATTTAGCTCTGGGACCAACCAATGGCGTGATTGTATCTCTCCTAAAGCATTGCTCGATTCGTGGTGTGAGAGTCAGTGTCTTTGCAAGCCACAGTATGTTGGAAACGCTCAGTTGGTTCTAAATAACCGAACATACCTCTTGAGTGAGTTCGGTAAGTAATGGTGTTGAATTATATATATTTGTCAAAATTTTCAATAAGGGCTCCGCTGAAAACGTCAGTATTTTGTTATCAAAAAATATTCTCAGCAGTTTACACCTTTTTATTTTGCTCTATCTAAAACACTGCCTAACGTAGCACTCTACTGTTTAGAATACAGATTTTAATTACTTCTTCCCACAAGGGGCTTTTCAAGAGCAAGTTACAATTACTAAATTTCGAGTGGCCGAGTCGAAGACATATTAAAGGCGCGCTCGAAGCAGCCGCCCTACTCCACATTTATGACACACATGTCAGACCACGAATCAAAGACCTAGGTGTTGATTTTATGGAGGGAGGAAAATCGGAGAACCCGGCGAAAACCCCTCGAAGCACGGGAGAGACCAACTAAACTCTACTCACATGAGTGTTCCAAGCTCGAGAACGGAGTTATTCCCAGACGGTCACCCATCCAAGTACTAACCCCGTCGAACCGGGCTTAACTTTTTTGGTGAGAGGCAGCGCCCTAACAGCACACGCCACCCGTTTACAATATTAAATAATTCTTTTCAGACAATCTTGTTCCCAGGGCCTTTTTGAAATTGGTGATGTGACCAGCAGGGTCTTTTCCGCCCTCCCAACTTCAAAAAGGCCTTGGGAACGAGGTTGATTTTAATTCATAGACAAATACGAGAGATCCATACGAACGCATGCAAACCGGTGTTTTTAACATAAACTCTTTTTTCTGAGATTCCGTCTGGCAGTCAAATCAATTGTAAAATTTGTTTTTGGTTTATACACCAAATCGTAGTTTCATTTAGGCCCACATGCAAATTAGTTTCCTATTCAATTTGGGCCCCTATGTAAAGTACATCGTGTCTATTAAAGCATGACGGGAAGATAACACGCTTTCCCGAGGGAGAGGCCCGGAAACGCGTAGGTGAAACGCAGCTTTCCTAAGAGAGGCCTGGAGGACTGACATTCTTCCAAATAAACGCCTTCAGGCGACACCGCTGCCAAACGTTTTGCGCATGCGCGACGTCTGAGCTCGTCCTCATAAAAAGAGCGGGAAAACACTGAAATATTTGGACTGGTCCGAGAGTCCGACACAAAATTTAAAATTATAAGCATACTACCAAAAAGATAAGGTAGGTAATTTGTGCATGGCTTCTTTGTCAATATTGTAACATATTCTGAAATTACCCCTTCGTAATTTTCTTTACTCTTTTTTAAAACACAAATGAATAGTCGAGTTTTACTTAGTCTTCGCTGTCTGGTTGTTGTCGCCATGCACGGCTTCTCTTGATATTTATTCTAGCGAATTCACTCGTGCGCAAACGTTTGGCAGCGGTGTTCCTTCAGGCCGGGCCGGGTTCGATCGCCGGTGTCAGCTTTATAAAAGAGAATCGTCCCAACAGAACTAGGCTAATTAGGATTGTTTTATATATATCATATACCTTACACTCGATCTTATCAATAGTATATATCTTAAAGATTATGGTTTTTGACATGCAATGTTGTTTTGTGTTTTTATTTTGATTCTTTGCTGTACTCAGAGCGTGGTTTGGTCGTCCATTCTCACATGGGTGAGCCTGATCAAAGATTGGCTCTTTACGTTTTGAATTCACTGAACGTGCTCGTGCCAGAGCATGTGGAGACCAGGCGGCTTTTTAACCACATTCAGCCGAACATTGAACAAGTAAGGATCTCAAATCACAACAGATATCACATTAGAATTGCTAAAATAAACCTTTTCTTGATGCCTTTTCTTCGTAGCGTAAAAATATTCACAACAAAACAGGCCAATCCTAAAAGGAACACAGGCAGTACAAAAGGTTTTGACGTAATTTTGACGACGCTATAATTTTCTACATTTTTTAAATACATTTGTTGAAGATTTGAAGAAAACTTTGTTACCTCTGCTATATGAATTGTTATGTTTTCACGCCTGTTTGTCTGTCGCCAGGATATATCACGGAGTACATCACAGGTTTTCATGAAAGTTTGTGAAAAGATTGATCATAGACCAAGGACTAGCTAATCCATTAAATTTTAGTTGAATTTGGTTGAGATTTCAGTGAGAATTTCATAAAAATCTGACCTCAAGATTTTCTGCGTAGAAGAAATGCTTTATTGCGCCCGTTATTCTTATTTTATGCAAACATTTTGGGATAGTTTTGGTACGAGTGCAATCAAGCATCGTATTCACTCATATATAGTAAGGTTTGATATACTGCCGAAACAGAGAACGTAGGAGTCAACGTTTCGAGCGAAGGCCCTTCGTCAGAGATAAACAACGTTTCGAGCGAAGGCCCTTCGTCAGAGAGCAACGTTAGACTCCAGCTACGTTCTCTGTTTCGGCAGTATATCAAACCTTACTATATTTCGATTGTTAGTTCAACACATTTTGCCGTTTTTGGTTTAGTCAAATAGTTCCTGACATATTGGCTTCTGAACATGCCAATTTTCAAAAATTTCCGTCGTTCATTTTAACACCTTGGTGGCCTCTACGTTTCGGCTTATTGATTCACAAAAACACATATATTTGACTGAAAAATTGAAATGTCGAGCTCACACCCGTTTTCCAGTACGCACATTGATTCCAACCACTGACCTGTATATAACTGGACCGCTTGCTCCTATTATCTTTGAGTTATGAAAAGTGTGGCCATTTGAACGTGGCGTCAAATGGCGAATTTGAGTCCTTCTGTTCATGGTAGACAACACCACAGAATAGAAAGACAACCAGAAGTCCGACTCGCGTCGGAACCTTTGAAGTTTATGTCCTCGCGCATGTCGCCTCGCGCATCTTGCTTCCTCGCCATCCTACGCCATCCTACGCCATCCTACGCCATCCTACGCCATCCTGGCAAGTTCCCCCGGCAGTTTGGACCTTCAAAAGAAGGTTAAAACTGCCGGGGGAACTTGCCAGGATGGCGTAGGATGGCGTAGAACATTGCGTAGGATCGCGTAGGATGGCGTCGGATGGCGTAAAATATCGCGCATGCGCATTGAAGAAATGCGGACAAGTTATCACTCGAGTCGGACTTCTGGTTGTCTTACTATTCTGTGACAACACTGACCGCGATTTTGACTGGATTACAGACGCAGGCTTTATAAAATATCCCGTGAAAATGAAGAGAAAAATTTAAAACGCTTGACTCGCTGATATTTTCAAAGATAAACACAACAAATCTTTTTTGAAAGGTTAAAAAAGGTACAGAAATAAATACACAAAGCAGTTTCATTGTTAATTCCTGTCGGTTACTCGGTTTTGTTGTTGCATATATTTAATTGTTTTTGTTGCCGAAACGAAGAAGGGACAACTGAACTGACAAGTGAATACCAGGTCGGCAATTCAACGACTTGTATTTTAATACTTTTCGTAGGCTTTCGGCACATTTTAGTACTTTTCGAAAAGGATTTAATGAGCTTTATACTGTTGTAAAACATCAATATTTCTCGTTGTAAAACATATCACCAAATGTCCAAATCTTGCGAAAAATTCTGTCCTTATGTTGAAATGTTCCAGTGAGATTGAAATCTGAACCAGAAGGGCCAGTGAAGGCAGGCAAATACGAAGTAAACATAACTGTGAAGATTACTAAAACTTAAACCCGAAACATCAATCATATACTGAAAACTTACGATGTAAAACATTTATTTTGTATTCCGACAGACTACATTGAAAGTTTTAACTGCACTTACTGTAAGCTGGTGTTCTCCAGGTGTCACTAGTTGCCAACAACGGAGCGTAAAAATATATTAAACTGGCCATTTTAGATCAATTTTCAAACAGAGAAAAAATTTTTTTTACGAAAAGAACATAACATAGCATAAAACGCCTACAGACCAGTGTCAAGCACTGGTCAGTGGCTTCTCCCATGAGCAGAAGGACTCAAATTCGCCATTTGACGCCATGTTCAAATGGCCACACTTTTTTGGCAAGAGCAAGCAGTCCAGTTATATACAGGTCAGTGATTCCAACTAAGAAGACGGTCGTCTTAGGTTCCTGAGTCCCATGCCCCCGTGCTAAAAAATGAACGACGGAAATTTTTGGTGTAAGGTCCAAATTGGCATGTTTAAAGGCCTATAACTCAGAAACTATTAAACTAAATCAAAAACGGCGAAACAACTTATTAACTAACTTTTTTTGATCTATTTAAATATGTTAAAACCCCACAAGTGAATATAAGCACTTTAAACATCTCTAATGGCTGTTTATACGAGAGGCGAACCAGCCCGGTAAGCGGGATAGCCCGGTAAGCGAGATCTCACTGTGTAGTTATCTTCCTGTTAAAAATTCCTCTGCGTTTATATGGCCAAGCGGGCTAGCCTGGTTAGCGAGATCTCACTTGAAAGAAGCGAGATCTCGGTAAGCGGGATGAAAATTTCCCATGTAAACAGTGGCTAACCGGGCTGGCCCGCTTACCGGGATGATTTTTCAAAGGGATGCCGACGCGGTAGGCGGGATGAAATTCGTTCATATAAACGCGAGCCAGAAATCATCCCGCTTACCGGGCTATCTCGGTAAGCGGGCTGTCTCGCCTCCATATAAACAGCCCCTAATAATAACCCGCTGAACGAGGTATATGAGTGCCCTCTTGTTTCTTCTATTTCAGGGGAAACTTCAGTTGTTCGTTGATATCTTTCCTAAAATGGTGGGACCTCCTGGACCACCAATCAACATCACACCAAGAAACCCGAGCAAGTAAGTCCCTGTTTCTAACATTATACCCGACAGAAAATTTTTCTCTGACTTATGTAGATTTTAAGAAAACCGCTCAAAACTTAAGGCCATGTCACACGAGGCAATTTTCCTTGCAACGCAATGGCGTTGTATTGCTTAAAGGCCTGGCCAAACGCTTTCAACATCGCATTCAACATCATTCAACATTGTTGAACGATGTTGAATAATGTTGAAAGCACGAGTGGCCAAATGAATTCAACATCGTTCAACATTCATGAATGACAATTAATTGAATGCGGGCTACCACAAAAGCTGGAATTGACAATATCCCGCATGGCGCATGCCCCTGTTCAACAAAGTTGAATGAAATGTGGTCAAATGCGTTCAACACCTTTCAACATTTTGAGAACAATAGAAATGTTGAACGCGTGTTGAACGAAAGTTTGAACATGTTCAAATTTCGTTCAACATCATTCAACACCATTCAACAACGTTCAACATCATTCAACAGGGGTGGCCAAACGCTTTCAACATGTTGAATTCAACAATGTTGAACGATGTTGAATGAAATGTTGAAAGCGTTTGGCCAGGCCTTAAGTTGCAAGAAAGATTTTCTCGTGTGATACCCCATGTTTGCAACTAGTCTCGCAACAAAAAATTGCGTTAGTCCAATAGAATAGTCCAGCATAGTCAAAACATTCAAACATTACAGAAAGATTTCATCTTGTAATAAAACAAAATGTTTGCGGTTATAGACCATGTTTATTAACGATAAAAATTCGCTGAGCTTTCGTCCTGTAAACTCGGGACTTCGTCAGAGCGTGACTGAAGTTTATATCTTATTAGATGTTTTGGTGTGTAGTATCGCTGTATATTTTTACGAGTTGTGCCGTATTTTGACGAGCCCCAGATTTATTATACAACTGCTCTGATCAACAAATTTTTATGGAAAAAGAAAACCCTAAAAAGGCCAGAAAAGTAGCGTGACTTGCACCAGGACAAAATAATAAGCACACATGAAGTAGTCTCCCGTGTGAAAAATTTGATTGGCTAACAATCCAAATAACTAACTATCCAAATATCGCTGTATATTTATACTAATTTTAGCGTTATCTGGACAGTTTTTAATGCAGTTGTATAGTAAGGTCAGTTATTTACATAAAAAATTAGTTAAATTTCTAAGTTTGTGAAACTATGATTCAATTCGAATGAAGTAGAAATAATCAATGTTTAAATTATCTTAATGGAGCAGGAAAGTTTTGACGTGTGCTAACAAACAATTGTTTGTAAATAACAGACCAACTTCAGTCACGCTCTGACGAAGTCCCATGTTTACGAGACAAAAGCTCAGCGAAGTTTTATCGTTAATAACATGGTGTATAACCGCAAACATTTTGTTTTGCAATTTGTTTGATAAATTTCATAGTATATAAAAAGTCCGCAATAGCTTTATCTGGACGCGGGAAAACGACCATTTTAATATAGAGGAGAAAAAATGAACGAGATTCGGAATTTCAAAAAAGGGGAGAAAACGAAATTTTTGCCGTCGTGATTCGGGAACTAGGAATTGAAATTGAACAACGGGCATCGGGATGTCTAACTATATAGCGAAGAGGTTGGTCGGGATTGGATCAGATATCCAAACTTGTCTGGATATACGGGGAAGAGCAGGATTCGGAGTTAAGAAGCATATATTGTGGTCCCTGTATATTGGTAATTGAGTACAAATATTTCAGGCATAGATCGGCTATTTGATAGGAAAACATACACATAATTGTTAATTAATAGTTTTAATCACATAATTTATTGGACATATAACTTTGGATTTTTATTTTAATTTTTTTAATTTTAAGACAATTTTAGCATGGAGTTTCGCACTATCGTTTTGACTATTAATTTTCTTATCTAGCTACGTTATTCGTGTAATAGTCTGGAATACAAGTGATGTTATATTGGATGAGACGTCGATTACTGGAGAAGAGATGAGTGATATTTACGTTAAATGGTAAAATGATCGCTAAAAGCTTTTCAACCTATTAAATTTATTATAAGTAATAACATGACTTGAGGGAAATTGGCGATTAAATTTCTCCGCCGCCGAGGAACGATTTATGAAAGATTTTACAAATCTTCCCGAGGCAAAGGGGAAATTTAATCGCTAATTTCCCGAAAAGTCGTGTTATTAGTTTGTAATATTATGATCGCCGAGGAAAACTTTGAGAATCTTACCGACAGGAAATTTACACGGTTGATCAGAGAAGTTGCATCTAATTTTCCCGTGTGTTGATGAGGGAAAATATATGCAAGCGGGAAAATATATGCAAGCGGGAAATTTAGAAGAAGACAAAGGATTTCTTTGTCTTCTAATTTTCCCTCATAACATGCACGGGAACATTAGAAGACAAAGGATAAATTTCCCTCTTGCATGAGCGATGAGGGAAATACGAGGTTTACATTCCCTCGGAGAACAAGAGAATCCGAGGCGATCATGGTATTACTGTAAGTAAACTCTTAGACCCCGTTTACACGATGCCGGTACAATTTGAAAACGGAACAAAATCATGCGTTTAGGACTTGCGTTTACACAATACCGGCACAAAAATGACATGAAAACGGCACAAAATGAAGACGGGTTCCTTGTTAGACGCGTGACTTGTCACCGTGACTTCTTTTTAATGCTAAAATTTGAATTGCTTTTTAACCGCCGTCGTCGTAGGAGCATCTGACAATTTACGACGGTTTGTACAGCAAACTGCTGCTTAAAAACTTAACGTGGCTCTCTTTATTTGTTAGTTGGGTAGCTGGCATCGACGAAAAACAGAGAACCGACGTTCATTACAGGTATGCGTCGCTTGAAAATATACTTCAGAAAGTACGTTGTTGGTGCTAACACAGAGGCGGGCCTTTGTGCGGGAGATCAACCATCGTTTGCGAAAGTTTATTCAGGGCTGTACGGCTACGCCTTGCTGACAAAACAACAACGTTAGTATATATACGAAGATGAGATTAATACCCTTTTTTCAATTTGGATTATAGATCTCTTGATGGCGAAGGTAACTTCAATTGGCGAATGGTATTTCCCTTCAGTTATCTAGCTGCCGAAAAGATCATGGTGGTTAAAAAGAAGGTATTTCCTTTCTTCATTCTTTCTTTCTTTTCTCTTCTTTGTTTTCTTTTTTTTTTCCCTATCCTTTTTTCGTTTCTTCCTTCCTTCCTTCCTTCCTTTTTTTAGTTCATTTATTCCTTTCTTTCCTTCTTCCTCTTTTTTCTTCCATCCATCCGTCCTTCCTTCCTTCCTTCCTTCCTTCCTTCCTTCCTTCCTTCCTTCCTTCCTTCCTTTCCTTCCTTCCTTCCTTGCTTCTTTCCTTCCTTCCTTCCTTGCTTCTTTCCTTCTTTCCTTCCTTCTTTCCTTCTTTCCTTCCTCCTTTCCTTCCTTTCCTTCCTTTCCTTCCTTTCCTTCCTTTCCTTTCCTTTCCTTTCCTTCCTTCCTTCCTTCCTTCCTTCCTTCCTTCCTTCCTTCCTTCCTTCCTTCCTTCCTTCCTTCCTTCCTTCCTTCCTTCCTTCCTTCCTTCCTTCCTTCTTCCTTCTTCCTTCCTTCCTTCCTTCCTTCTTTCTTCCTTCTTTCTTCCTTCTTTCTTTCCTAATTCCCTCTCACCCGTATATTCATACGTTCTTCGTCTTCTTAAATTTTTAATTTTTTATAAAAATGTAATAAATTTCTTATTTATTCCGTTTTTCTTCTTTTCAGTTTTCTTTACTTTAAACTTAATCTCTTTAACTACTGTTTTAAAGCATTTATTTATTACTTACTGTTTTGTCATTATCTAGAGTCATTTCTGGAGTTTAGATGAAACTGAAGAACGTCTCCCTCCTACTTTGGTTGTCCAAGTTTGGGATAACGATTCATTCTCACCAGATGACTTTCTAGGTCAGTAACAACCGTCTTTCTACAACCTCGTTCCCAGGGCTTTTTTTGAAATTGGGCGGGCGGGAGAAGGCCCTGGCATCGGCTGGTCAAATTAGCAATTTTGGGCGATCCCGTTGAAGCTATTTGAACTGGCACAAAACTATGCATAAATAGGTTTCATGAGGAATGTTTAAGAACCCTGGGAACGAGGTTGGTCTTCTTATATTTGTTTACATCACTTCCTTACATTACAACGATGACTAAAAGCTACTTTTTATTAATGTAATTGAGCCATACGACGGCAACTTTGTGCGATTCAGTCTTGTTTTTTTTTACGATTGAGCAGAACACACTTGACAAATGAACATCGCTCTTTTGTTCACGAACGTTTATTTTGTTTGTATTACATATAATAAGACATAAACCTTTTGTTTATGCCATTCACTTATACGACGATAGCATTGCACAACTCTGTTTTTTAACCCTTTGATGCGCATTGTTATTGTGAAACAACTTTATCTTTTTACTCTGTCTAACGCCAGAGGATTTTACTCGTCAAGGGGAGACGTCTACTCTTGGAAAGCCATACATGAAAGCTTTAAAAGTCGACTTAAAGTGCCCATGAAACGAGATTTCACTTCAGATTATTATGATTGTATTTGGAAGAATACCTAAGATAATGAAAAATGACTTTCACATGCCTTTCAAATCTTATCCCATTCTTGAGTTATTGCCTATGCAATTTGAGCAATGACGTCACACGTTGTATGTGGGAGAAAACGGAAAATCAGTTATATCTTTGGATTGGTTTGACTAAGCTGAATCAAACGTTGGAAATTTTCCTTGGGGTTTGGTCTGGTTACATCTGCAATGTTTGATTCAGTTTAGTCAAACCAATCCAAAGATACGACTGATTTTCCGTTTTCTCCCGCATACGTGTGACGCCTTTACTCAAATTGCATAGCCAATAACTCAAGAATGGGATAAGATTTGAAAGGGATGTAAAAGCCATTTTTCATTATCTTGGGTGTTCTTCCAAATACAATCTTGAAAAACTGAAATTTCGAGTGAAATTTCGCTTCATAGGCACTTTAAGGCAAATTACATTTTGTGCTTTATTTAACAAATAAAACATAAAGCTCCGTGCATATGTACTCTTATAAAGGCACGTTTGACGTCATTTGAACACGAAAGCAGTTGAGTAGAGGCACGAGGCGATAGCCGAGTACCTTTACACTTCTTTCGTGTTCAAATGACGTCAAATGTACCTTTATATGAGTACATGTGCACAGGAGCGGTATGTTTTATTTGTTTTATAAAATAAGAAAAGGAAAAATCAAACTAAAAGTGAGGTAGTTTTGGAATTTGGCGGGCTTTTCCGGCCAGCTGACGGCATTCTACGCCATTTTACGTCATTCATGATCTATGTTCTCTTATAAATGCACGGAGCCCAACCAATCAGAGCGTGCGTAGAGGGCACCTTATTTTATAAATACTATTAAAGCACGTAGAATCCGAATATGATGAAAAAATTGAGTTGAAATTTTCTCCGTCGATTCATTATGGGATGTGGAATCGATAAATTTTGAAGTATTTTTATAAAAAGCCGTGTTGTATAAAGAGTCTGGCACTAGCAAGTGTGTGACGTAAACGGAGGAACGATTTTACGATCTATTAAAGTAAACACATTCGAAAAGCGTCAAATACTTTAATACATGTTCGGTTGGAAACTTGCACAAGTTATGTTCATCATATCATAAATCAGATTTTCTTATGATTTCAATCGTCCAGGTTCAACTGTTTACGTCACAAACTTGCTTGCGCCAGACTCTTTATACAACTCGGCTTTTTTTAAGACTACTTCGTCGCTAAAAAATTTAAAAATCAACAAAAAGTATGGTTTGCTTCAAATTTTTATCATCATTCTCCATACTTTGGCGCATATAAACAAGCCGGAAAAATAATTTTCCTTTGAGTTGACCTTTAATTGATATTGATTTTGACCTTTTGCTCATAAACGTCTATTTTGAAGGTGCCATTGAGCTCAATCTAAACAGTCTGCCAAAACCAACCAAAAAGGCCAAGAAGTGTGGACTGCATCAACTGCCTGACCTCGAAAATGTGAAGTTCCTGAGTAGCAAAACCGAAGATGTGTGTCTCTTTGAACAGAAACGAATGTACGGCTGGTGGCCCGTGGTCGGTGAAGAAGGGGATGAGAGAATTCTCGCGGTAAATATATTTTATTTTTTTTAAATAATTAATTGTTTGTTATCTAATAATCACGAAATAAAAATGAAATAAGAATTAATTATTATATGGCACGAATTACTTCAGTAAAATCACGCGCTGTGGTTGGTTGCTGACGTAGGGAGATTTATCCGTAATGCCCGCGGGCATTATGAAAATTGTTAATGCCCTACGATTGGAAACAAACAAAAAATCCTAATAAGAAGCTTTTATCGCCGCAAAACGACGAAAATAAATGAAATAAATGACGACGAACATTACAAAAGTAAATTCTAGTATCCAGACGAGAAAGAAACAGCAGAAAGTAACACTAGTTCGGTGTTTTGACGAAGCCGTTTATGTGAAGCGAAGACCAAGAAATACAAGATTGATTTTTAATAACCTCGACTGGTCATGATGGTAAAATATCATCATCAATATAATCATTTCAACTCATTTCATTTCATTTCATTTCATCTCGTTTCATTTTATCTCGTTTCATTTCATCTCGTTTCATCTCGTTTCATCTCGTTTTATCTCGTTTTATCTCTTTTTATCTCTTTTTATCTCATTTCATTTCGTTTCATTTTATCTTATCTCATCTCATCTTATCTTTTTGGCCCGTCATGTCATTTTAATAAGACATTTTAAAGTTGAAATTTTCTGAAATATATCAAATGCTTTTCAGGGTAAGGTTGAGATGTCGTTAGAATTGATGACGGAAGAAGAAGCCTCAGCTAAACCAGCTGGTATTGGGAGAAACGAACCAAATACGAACCCAACATTAGACGAACCAAAGTAATGTAGTATTGTATTTACCTTGTTTAATTTTCAACTGGAGGGATGGGTGATACCGTACTACTAATATTTCACAAAATTCAGTGTTCTATATGCCATCCTATTGTCACGTTACTCCCTAGTGGCGTGATAGGGTTACCCTAGCACCCGGGTTACCCTAGCGTTCTTGTAAACACGACAAACAAAAAACAAGAAATGTACGAGAGCTAGGGTAACCCTACCGGCGAGATGCTTAACCTATACTCAATGATAAAATGACAAAGGTATTGTTATATAGTTGGATTACCCTGCGAATCAGAGCCCCTTTCCGACCTACGCAGGCTTCGGGGGAAAGTGGTCTCTGGCAACAAACTCGATATTTTTTTGAGCATGCGTGATCTAACGCGTTACTTTCTATTTTCCTGCTTGTACGTGTTCATAAACTAGAACATGTTTGACCAGTTTAAAACCTGACTGACTCGCCCCAAGTTTCGCCCCAAACTTAATTGGGGCGAAGACCGAAGCCTGCGTCGGTCGGAAAGGGGCTCTGACTTGCAGGGTATAGCTGGGTATAACCCCTACTGAAAGTCGGCAATTGGTTGATGTATTAATTCGTCAATTCCTTCAAGTCTCAATGCTTTTCGCCTTTCATTTCGAGAAATACAGACATTTCCAATCCCAAACAATATTGACAAAACATTTAGTGTATTGTTTTTATTGTTATTTTCTCTACTATTTTCTTTAGCCGTCCCGCTACATCATTTCGCTGGTTCACATCTCCCTGGAAGTCAATCCGTTACATAATCTGGAGAAACTACAAATGGTATATCATTGGTCTTATTCTGATTCTTCTTGCTCTTCTATTGGTTGGCATATTTATCTATGCTATGCCGGTAAGTTTAAAAAAACTCACTGTTGTGCTGTTATACGTATGACGTTCTTTGATGTGGTGTGATGTGATGTGGTGTGATGCGCTGAGCTTAGCTGAGCTGAGTTGGGATGTGACATGGCGTTGTTGTATGATGTAAGGTGACGTGACGTGTCGTAATATGGCGTGTTGTTGTCGTGTGATATGCTTTGTGGTGTGGTGTGGTGTGGTGTGGTGTGGTGTGGTGTGGTTTGGTGTGGTGTGGTGTGGTGTGGTGTGGTGTGGTGAGCTGTACTGTGGTGTGATATATGTGTTGTGGTGTGATGATGTGGTGTGGTGTGGTGTGGTGTACTGTGATGTATTGTGATATGATGTGGTGTGGTATGATGCTGTGTGATATGATGTGGTGGTGTGGTGTGGTGTAATATGTGATGTGGTGTGATGTGGTGTGGTGGTTTGATGGTGTGATATGATGTGTGATGTGATGTGATGTGGTGTGGTGTGGTGGCGGGTTTGATGGTGTGATGTGATGTGTGGTTGGTGTGGTGTGGTGTGGTGTGGCGTGGTGTGGTGTGGTGTGGTGTGGTCTGATGTGATGTGATGTGATGTGATGTGATGTGATGGTGTTGTGTGGTGTGATATGTGGTGTGATATGTGGTGTGATATGTGATATGTGGTGTGATATGTGATGTGATATGTGATGTGATGTGATATGTGATGTGATATGTGATGTGAAGTGTGATGTGATGTGATATAAAGTTTGAGGTGAGGCGAGGAGAGATGAAGTGAGGCTAGCAGCCAAAACTACACAAAGGTGTACTTACTGGGTTTCTTTTAATTCCTGTTTAGGGTTACAGTGTAAAGAAAATATTTCGCGTTTGAGATACGTCAATAACAATTACAACGCTGTGTTTATAAAATATTTATATAATACCATACAAATCAATCAATCAACAATAGCAGTGAGCAACAATTGTGCAATTTAAATTGAAGTGTACTGAAATCTGAATTATTTTTTGTAATACTATTCAATCCCTTTTCACGTACGCGTGCAGTCATAGAACAGAGAATTACTAGAGTAGTGTCGCCTTATTTGGACTGTCACATTGTACTTAGGACTAGAAACTGATTAATGCACAGACGATCATGAGAATAATAATAATTAGATGTATGTAAATAATGTTCGTGAACCCTAAATAAGTTAAATTTTGAAAATGAGACAAAAATTATACTTTTGCTAACAAAAAAGCACTCATATTGTCTTAAATCGATTTTCATTGAGGACTTGGGATTGTAATAAGTTGCGAATTGAAACTGAATTCCCATTACGTTCTATATGCATGAATAGGTGAGAATCTTTTTACGTTTTCCTGATTATTTGAACTGCTTGAAATCTGCTAAAAAAAGTTTGACTGGCTCGACTTTGACTGGCTTATTGATTCAACTTGATTTTTGGTCTTTTAAAGCAAGGTATGTTGACTGTATTTAAATTTACTTTATTTTTTGTTTATTTTTTATGTAAATCTTTTTGTTTATTTTTTATATAAGTTGTACGTATTTACATGTAGTGCATGGGGGCACGTTTGCGAGTTTGGTGTAATGTAACAGACGTTTGGTAGACTTTCGGCATCAATCTCAATTTACCCTGCGAGTCAGAGCCCCTTTTCGACATACGCAAGCTTCAGGGGAAAGTGGGCTGTGCCAACAAACTCGATCTTCGCCCCAAGTTTGGCGCGAGTCAGTCAGGTTTTAAACTGGTCAAACAAGTTCTAGTTTATGAACACACGTTAGAAGGAAAATAGCAAGTAACGCGTTAGAGCCTGGGCCCAAAATAGTATCTTGGCAACCGTTCACGCATGCTCAAAAAGAAATATCGAGTTTGTTGGCAGAGCCCACTTTCCCCCGAAGCTTGCGTAGGTCGGAAAGGGGCTCTGACTCGCAGGGTAATCTCAATTATACCCAGGAAAGATTTCGTCCCCATGTCACGTCTTGCAAATATTTTTTTTTTTCAAAACAAAGAGAATAAATAATTTTAGTCCCTATAGAGTAATCTCAATACCGTCCTCGTTCTCCATGGCAATGCATTTCACGTCCTCAGAAAGACGTCAACTCGCCAAACGATGAGAACTGTCGCTTACGATTGACTTATATACAGACACAACAATCGTTTTAGGAGTACTGGTGCGTTTTGAAAGTCATTGAACGAGTTTTAAAGTGGCTATGAAACGAAATTAAGTCTGTCTTATTTAAAATTATAGAGTAACATCTTTTGAAGTTTTTCGTTAATTCCTTGCTTCGTTCTGGAGATATTTCAGTTTGTACGATATGCAAATTAAACATTTTAACGTCACATGTGCATAATGGGAAAAAAGTTATATATCTTTGCTATTATCAAACCAAAATAATTTGAGGGAAGTTGAGTGAAGCATGTGCGTGTGTTTCGTTCAGAACACTAAGCATGTAGATTTTCAAGTGATTATATTTGACAAAAGCAAATATATACAACGTTTTTCGATAACTCATTATTGTGACTTCACAACATGCGACATTTACATCAAACAAACTAAAATATCTCAAGAACGAAGCAAGGAAACCAAAAACTGCAAAAGATGTTACTCTATCATTTTAAGTGTTCTTTCAAATAAGACAAACTTAATTTTTGTTTCATAGGCACTTAAAATATGAAACATAATAGTCAGTCAGTTATTTTGCTTTTCTAACCGCCGTCGTCGTTTCAGCATCGTATATTTACCACTAATTCTCCTTTAGCGCAATATTACAACTACCATATGCGTTCACTTGGAAACAACCTGCTTCGAGACAAGTGTGTCGTTTTTAAAATGCGTCACCTGTCAATAACTTCACGGTCTGTAAACCTGGCAAGCAATATGGCCGTCAAAGACTAGAGAATATCAAAACAAATCGGACAAGTAAGTATTCTTTGATCGCTCTTTGTCTTTGAGACCGCGTTTTATTTTGATTTATTAAAACTCAATACATATAGATATTCCTTGAAAATTATGTCTGTAAAAGTTTGTAATAGATAAGTCAATTTGGCTATAGGGATTTAGTTTAGACTTGGGCAATCGAAATAGTCGTAAACTGACATACAAGTACAGTGGAACTCCCGTTATAACGAAGTACCACGGTATTGGAATTTCGGTTTATTATAACGGGAATTCGTTATAACCGGGACTTCTAATAAATACAATTTACTTTAATTCTATGACAGCTTTTGTTTCCGCACTAGATATGTTAAAAAAGCCTTTATTTTTTAATCATGTTTGATTAAATAGTCTCTTTAACGTTCTGTAGTTCGGGTTACCAAAAAAGTCTAGAAAACGAGCCAATTGCTTATAGGCGCTTATAGAAAGCGCCTATAGAAATCTATAATGCCCAATATTACTTCTATAGAAATCTATAGATTGGTTGCCTATACAGGATTGTATTACGGAAACCTATATAGGACCGTAAATGTTGCCTATGCGGCAACCTATAGACTTTTTTGTCAGGGTATATAATTTAATTGATCATTCGTCAGCATGCAATACTTTCAGGAGATATATTGTAGCATACTTGTATCAAAACTTCCCTTGTATAAGATACAGAGTCACTGGGAGTCAACTTTGAGAGCCAAAAGACATGGGAAAATTCAAGTCAATATGATAAAAATTATGGTGAATATCACGCACTTCAAAACTTGGACTAATAGACCTTTCCGCATGAAGTGCGTGGAGAACTGTAGCGGTTATTTTAATTTAACTTTACTAAGGCGTTAAAATGTGGGTTTGTATCGGCATTCTTGTAAGTAGGCTTCCAGATCATTAGTTTATGTAGTATATTGACGTAGATAATGTTTGTATACCGTATTTGGCAAATAAGGTTGGTGAATAACCACGCAGTTTGTTCCTACGCAAGGACCGACGTAATGACCGTGATTCAGCAAGTTGACTGTCTCTGAAATGTATGATATATAAACACAGCAACTCGATGTATTAGGTTAGCGAGAGTGGTGAGACTGAGTGACCGAGATGTGAGAACCGAAGGTGCGATGTAGCTAGAGAAGACGTTTGTAACGTTCAGCTGATCAACTTCGTTTGTCAATATAGTTGTTCCAGAATCAGAGAAGAAAGTCGCTTCGCTGTGGCCCAAAAACACGCTACACAACGCGTTGAGAGATTTGATTGGCTCTCGCAAAACTTCGGACATCCAAAACTTCGGACAACATTGGACATTAGCCAATCAGATTTGTGAAAAAGAAAGATCACGTGATCCATTCACTTCATGCGGAAAGGTCTATTGAATAGTCTGGAAGAAACTGCACATGCAATGACTACGTTAACCCCTTGACTATTAAGGGTCTTTCCTTGATGAGTAAAACCGTCTGGCGTAAGCCGGAGTAAAATTCTAAAGGTGCGTCTACATGCCTGCTTTGGAGTCAAGGGGTTAACGTTTTGTTAATTCTTCGTTAATTTTCCCTTGACCCAAATATCATGTTATACCTGATGTTGTGCCTTTTACGTTGATAGATTTTAGGGCAAGTCCGTAATTGAGCTGATGGAAAAAATGACCGCTGAGTTTTAGTTGGTTCAGGTTGGTTGCAATCCTTTTTCGTTTTATACTCGTCATTGTCAACTATCCGGTTTATAGCAAACCAACTGTGGTATGACAGTGTGTGTTCTTTAAGGTGGCTCCATACAGTTTCTTGAAAAATGGAAAATACTGAAGATCCAAATTTTTGAAAAATTAGGGAACATGATTTTTCCGGAAAAAAAGTTATTCGTTCTACAGAATTTTTTAAAAACCAGACGCAGTGCTAAAAAGCGGTGCCCTGTGGCGTTCAAAATATCGCGTTAAAAAAGTCGCGTCAAAAATATACTATTGATTCCTAACGAACGAACGAACGAACGAACGAACGAACTCACACACAGAACCAGACACAATGCTAAAAAGCGGTGCCCTGTGGCGTTCAAAATATCGCGTTAAAAATGTCGCGTTTAAAATTTACTATTGATTCTTAACGAACGAACTCAACACGCAGAATATAAAGCGTTTGAAAGTTAGCTGCGCCCGCAAGCCAACTTTCAGGGCATCGCAATCGGCCTATTGATTACTCATACTTCAAGAAAAGTTTTAATGAATAAAAAATTGGGGGTCACCAAAGTTTTCTTCGAATTTAATTAGTTTGAAGGGTAATTGGCAGCCATTTTGAAACGACATTGTTGCCATAGCAGCAACTGTTTGCTATTTATTTGGTAACAGTTTTTTATTGTCAGACTTTTTAATTATGCATAACATTTAGTTTTATTCTTTCTCCGAATTATTTATGCACGTGTTTTGGACTCTCAAACTTGTATTTTCCATATTTCAAGAAACTGTATGGAGCCACCTTAATGCAACAGCACGGACAACAACCAGAAAAAATGTACACTGAAATCGCGTTTTTCTATAATTTTTACAGCGTATTTTTGCGGCGTTCATGGATTCGACCGACGACAAAAGCGTGACTGAAGAAGAAAACAAAGACGCGAAAAGACAAAGCGAAGACGCGAACGAAGGAACTCTCCCTCCGGAAGATTTATCCCAAGAGAAAAAACTTCGTGAATCGCAAGAAAAATTGAATCCAAGTCAAACGAATGTCGAAGATACGCAAACGGGACATGACGAGGTTACAGTTGAGCGTGGAGAGACGGACAAAGACGCGAGCAACTCGAAAGTGGTACAATCAACTTCAATGCATTCACTTTCGCGTGGAATTCCAAAGCGCTATGTTCTTTTGTTTTTGGTTTTCTTGGGTTTTGTCAATATCTATGGTCTTCGTATCAACTTGAACGTGGCGCTGGTTGCCATGGTAAACAATCGCTCTTACACTAAAAATGGTGTTACGGTAAAAGAGCCTGCTGAGTTCCACTGGAACTCCAAGACACAAGGTTAGAGTTTGGCCTCATTCAATACTATTATTCTGCCATACTCCATCTATAATATTACACTCGAAAGCCGTTTATTATCTGATTTAAAACCACCTCGAAGTGAGTTAATAAACTCGGCTATCGCCCGTTTTTCAACACACTTCTTGGTGTTTTCATATCAGATAATAAACGGCTTCTCGTTTATGATATATTACTTAAAAAGGCATTAATAATTCATGAGGAAAACACAAAGGAAAATCATAACCGTATCGTGGTTTTATATGTGATAAAACATTCTCCTGATTTACATAAACTTTAGCTTTGATTTTCTCGCCTTAGACAACGTTTTTTTTCAAAATTACTACGCCAACGTACTTACCAAATGGTGATCGTTTTTAAAGCCATTCAAAACACTCGCAGAACGTGTTTTATCAGATCCAAAACACTCCTGCTTGTGTTTTAAATATTACATAATTCACTGATTTAGTCATTTTAACTTCTATTTTTACAGGTGTCGTTCTTGGTTCATTCTTTTATGGATATTGGGCGTTACAAGTTCCGGGCGCTTGGATAGCTATGAAATTAGGGGGGACTCGGGTGTTCGGGTATGGTGTACTGCTTACAGCTTTGCTAACTCTACTTACTCCAGTTGCGGCGCGTTATCACGTGATGGCTTTGGTCGGTGTGCGCGTGTTTGAAGGTCTATTTCTGGTACGTATACAAAATCATCATTACTATCTTTTTTTTCATCCGTGGCGTCCTCTTTATTTTCTCCTCGTATTCCTCCTCTTCATCCTTTTGTTCACCCTTCTTTTCTTTTTCATCCTCCTCCTCCTCTTTATTCTTCTCCTCATTTCCCTATTTTTCTTCATCCTCTTCTTCCTTTTCATCCTTCTCTTTTTCATCTTCTTGCTCGTCATCCTCTTTTTCATTCTGCTCTTCCTCTTCATCCTCTTTTTATCCTTTTTCATTCTCCTCTTTTTCACCCTCTTTCATCCTCCACCTCTTCCTCTTCATCCTCATTTTCATCCTCTTTTTCATTCTCCTCCTCCTCTTCATCCTCTTTTTCATCCTCCTCCTCCTCTTCATCCTCATTTTCATCCTCTTCTTCCTCTTCTCAATATTCTTTTCATCCTCTTTTTCCTTCTCCTCCTCTTCATCCTCATTTTCATCCTCTTCTTCCTCCTCTTAATCCTCTTATCCTCTTTTTCATTTTCCTCCTCTTCATCCTCTCTTCATGCTCTTTTTATCCTCCTCCTCCTCCTCTTCATCTTCCTTCTCCTCTTCATCATCCTCCTCCTTTTTATCCTCTCCCTCCTCTTCATCTTCCTTCTCCTCTTCATTCTCCTCCTCTTCATCTTCCTTCTCCTCTTCACCCTCCTGCTCTTCACCCTCCTCCTTTTTATCCTCTCCCTCCTCTTCATATTCCTTCTCCTCTCCATCCTCCTCTTCATCCTCTTCTTCATCCTCCTCCTCTTCATCTTCCTTCTCCTCTTCATCTTCCTTCTCCTCTTCATCTTCCTTCTCCTCTTCATCTTCCTTCTCCTCTTCATCTTCATCCTTGTTCTTCTCATCTTCCTCTTCATTCTCTTTTTTATTCTTCTCCTCCTCTTCATCACCCCCTAATCATCTTCCTCTTTATTTTTTCTTTTTCATTCTCATTCTTATCATCCTCATCCTTGTGCTTGTAATAATCTCAAAATTTTTTATGGTAGTAGTTTTCTAAACTTTTCTATCTTTCATATATAAATGTCTGGTTTTAGGGTGTCAGTTACCCATGCAATCATGCAATTTGGAGCAAGTGGGCTCCAGTTGCTGAAAGAAGTACCTTAGTTACTGCAGCCATTGCTGGTAAAATATACCCTTACTGTGTATAGTTTGATGTACATCTACACACGCAAAAACGCACACTCTCTGTCAGACCTGATGCAGAATGATGTCAGATCTGTTCAGAAAAATGTAGCGATCCCTGATATAGCCTGGTACCCTGGCCCAATCAAAGAATATAGGCCAGGTAACCACTAAAGACTTCTGCTTTCCTATTGGTTGAAATTTCGCGCGTTTTTATTGGCTATAAGTAAAACTGCAATCGTCATAAGTGGATTTAGCCCTGATGACGCGAGAATGAGATTAGTGGTTACCTGGCCCATATTTCTTTTGAAATTGGACCAGGGTACCAGGCTACCCCTGATACAGCCTGTTGCAGTATCAGCTTACCTGCAGCTACAACAGACTAGTACTGTTCAGAACAGATTCTGTCAATCTGTATCAGCCTGACACGGTCAGTGCTGTATCAGTTTGATATAACAGACTGAACAGGTATGTTGTCTACGGAGCTGTCGCAGTCTGTTAGAAATTCTAACTAAATGTTTACACATCAGCGCTGGTACATTCTGTAGCTGTTAGGCTGTATCAAGGGTCGCTACATTTCTCTGAACAGATCTGATATCAGAGCTGAACAGACTGTGCGTTTTTACGTGTGTATACCAAGGCTACTCTATGCTAACCTGATTAATTTAGTTTATTAAGCTTAGGAGTAGCGTGGACAAAACAAAGTGAAAACTTACAACGTTCATTTCTTGTCATGTTACAGGTGCTGCTGTTGGTAACATAGTCGCTCTTCCCGTCACTGGATTACTTTGCAGATATGGATTTGACGGTGGATGGCCCACCGTTTTCTATTTCTTTGGTAAGATGTTTTTCTTTAAAGTCATCAAAGGTTACATAGAGAATAATCTAGCGAAAATGAATATTAATTTGGTAGTTATTCGATAAAGTGTCCATTTTGTCAGTTTTTGCTTTGTTTTTGAGACATTTTAGGTTGCTTGATGTGTGCAAATTAAACAGTTTTACGTCATATGTGCATAATGAGTTATCAAAAAAGACTATGTATCTTTTCTATTATCATACCAAATTAATTTGGAAAAAGCATGTGGATGTGTTTCTCCCACAACGCCAAACATGTAGAATTTTTAAGTGATCGCATTTTATAATAGCAAAGATGTATACCTTCTCCGATAACTCATTATGCACGTGTGACGTCAAGATATTAAATTTGCATATTAAACAAACTGAAATATCTCAACAACGAAACAAGAAAACGAAAAACTGCAAAGGATGTTATTTTCTTATTTCAAGTGTTCTTTCAAACAAGACCAACTTAATTTTCGCTCTAGACCAAAGGTCTATATGCGCCTTAAAGTGCCTATGACACGAAAATTAAGTTTGTCTTATTTGAAAGAACACTTAAAATGATAGAGTAACATCTTTTCCAGTTTTTCGTTTCCTTGCTTCGTTCTTGAGATATTTCAGTTTGTTTGATGTGCAAATTAAACATTTTAACGTCACATGTGCATAACGAGTTATCGAAAAAAGTTATATATCTTTGCTATAATCAAACCAAAATAATTCGAGGGAAGCATGCATGTGCGTGTGTTTCGTCCAGAACACTAAACACGTAGATTTGCAAGTGATTATATTTGACAATAGCAAAGATATTTAACGTTTTTCGATAACTCATTATGCACGTGTGACTTCGCAACATGCGACATTTACATCAAACAAACTGAAATAACTCAAGAACGAAGCAAGGAAACGAAAAACTGCAAAATATGTTAGTCTATCATTTTAAGTGTTCTTTCACATAAGACAAACTTAATTTTCCTTTCATAGGCACTTTAATTAATATTTATCGATATTACTTTTAAATATTTTCAAGGTATAATGAGTATTGTCTGGTACATTATTTGGGAGATGTTTGCTTACGAGTCCCCAGCTGTCCATCCAACAATAACGGAAAGTGAACGAAATTTTATCGAGGGAAGTATTGGCGATCAAAATATAGACGTAAGTGTACACAGAAAAAAGTGAGAAATAAGATTTCTTGCCGGTGGAAGTATGACAGAGGCGAGAAATGCAGTTCTCACACGGAACTGGACACTGGGTTCTAGAGAGAACCCGCTCGCTGCGACCAGACCTGCGACTTGATACCACCAGTGACGTTTGAGTCACGAGAAGTTGCTTTTTGTTATAAGCAAGTCACATTATATACACTGATCTCAAATAATAGACTCATTATACTGGATAGAGCATTTGGTGGGAGGAGCCTAGGGACGATATTAGAGCTAAATATGTTAATTATTATCATGCAACGCGATCAAATCCGTCAAAATAACATAGGTATACACATATTACAAACCAATTACTGACTCTGTCTCTCGATTTACCTTGTATTATATAATATGATAACTTTATTAAAAATTGGTTGTACTAAAAATTAATTACAAAAAGTCTCTAAAAAATTCCAGCCAAGTCCTCGAGCATTTCAACTTCGTCACGTTTCTTAAAAGGCACTCGCGAGCCTCTCACACACAGATGGACTGATCGCAGAATGTCAAAAGACAGACGCGTTCGCAGGTTCTTTCTTGCTATGTGTTCTGCTAATGTTTTCAGAAATAAAGTAGCGACATTCAGCTCCCATACCACCATTGGTTCCAAATACAAGAGGCGTAAAAGTCCCATGTTCTACCTCCAACACTCTCTGTAGATACTGCCTCTTCTTCTCGTTTCCCTGCTCTCTAAAGATCGTTGTTGTTGGTTTGTTCTGGTTGCTTGCGGAGTTTACATGCGTAACTCGAACGTCAAAAAATGCAGGTACTCCACGAGACCAGAACCCTCCAGCCTTAATGTCTAGTCTTGCTTCAGGGCTCGTGTTAGCTGATCTCAAATTGAATCTCTCATTATCGAGTGGTTGAAGGTGTGGCTCTGTTTCCACATTATTGCAAACTTTGCTGAGCACGGATGTCAGCAGATTTACCTTGTATTACTTGCTTTAAACAAGTAAAAGTGGCTGTATACAAAACTACGTCATTATTTTTTAAGGTGACATAAAATTATTTCCCCCAAAACTTGGGATTTAATTTATGCAAGAATATCGAGTGTTCACAGACCTTACTCTTACCGGGTGGCATTAGACTTGCACCAAGTCTTCCTCTTGATTGTTTCATGACGGGTTTATTTCGAGATGTTTTATTTTGATTTAATAAGTACAGGTATGTGTGGGAGGCAATATATGCGCGAAATTGGCAAGGCGGGCGAGCGAAAAGGCGGGCAATCGAACACGCTGCCTCTCACCGCTGAATTTACAGCCCGTTCTCCACTAGGCGAATTTGTTCACGCGAATCGAATCGAAATACGAGGGTCGCCTATATCCATTCACAAAATGCATTCACGTAAAAATATTTAGTCTTTTCACGAGTCACGAAAAATCGCAAAAACTCTTTCACGTTCACACAAAAATCGAGGCAATCACGATTCACGTAAAAATACAAAAGCAATTCACGGATTAATATTTCGCATCATCTGACTGATTAATAATATTTCGCATTCTCGAAGTCTTTCTCTTCAATCTCAGAAGGATGCAGCAAGTTTGAAAGATTTCTTTATGTCCTTGTAGTCCTTTGTAAAGGTCTGTAAACACTGCGATCATGCAAAATTGCGTGGCGTCGCTTTTTATTATCTTTGTCTCAACACTCTGAAGCCTGAAGGTCTCGGTTTGACGAGTACAATCTCTGGAGTTAGTCAGAGTAAAATCGTCAAAATAATCTGTAAGTAGCTAGTGTAAAATATCAAGTACATGCTATTCCGGTGTTCAACTGTTCGAAGACAGACAAGACAAACAACAGAAATTCCATAAATCCTAAAAAAAACTGTTCACGCAAAACAGACGATTCACGAATCACGTTTAATTGTAGCCTTCATTCACTGGTCACGATTAAATCAAAAGTTACTTTCACGTGCACGTAAATAGATTTGAAACCTTACGATCACGAATCACGGATTAAAAAAATCCTCGATCACGTTTCACGGGTAAGTAAAATAACCCAATCACGCTTCACGCGAAAAGTATATAGGGACCCTCAAATACCCGTTCATGCAATGTAATTGGTTGGTGCTGCTAGTTTTCGCGCCAATTTTGTTACTTGCCAATCACATTGCCGGAGAGTTCGCTTCGCGCGAACAAATTCGCCT
The DNA here is from genome assembly GCA_964035015.1 of Corallium rubrum. Taxonomy (NCBI): domain Eukaryota; kingdom Metazoa; phylum Cnidaria; class Anthozoa; order Scleralcyonacea; family Coralliidae; genus Corallium; species Corallium rubrum. The sequence goes on from OZ036007.1 coordinate 11,787,897, forward strand.
AGTGTAGAACGGGCTTAAGCCAGGTCGAATGGGTTAGTACTTGAGTAATATGTGACTACATGTACATTAGGTTCATTTGAGTAGAGTTGTTGGTTCTCCTGTACTTTGACGGGTTTTTACCGGGTGCTCCAGTTTTCCTCCTTCCGCAGAATCAACACCAGAGTTTCGGCGGTTGATTTTACAACCAGTTCCATCAATGGGTGAAGGTCATTGGACTATCAGTATCTAAATACAGTCATATGTTACCCTCAGTGAATAAAGTTGGGTTTTTTATATAGTGTAGTATCTTGCTATGACTAACAGATTTGGTTTTCTTCCTAGAATGATTGTCCACCATGGAAAGACATTCTGACGTCTACACCTGTCTGGGCGATAAATGTTGGTCATTTTGGCGCTTGTTGGGGCTACTATACACTTTTTACAGAAATGCCGACTTATCTTAAAGATATCTTGCATTTCGACATAAAACATGTAAGTTGGTGAACTTTATACAATACCGTACTAAATTATCGACATTTGATTGGTAGATTATTGAGCACGTGGTATTGAATAGAATACCAGTGGTGGCGTTGTACTGTCACGTCATTCACCGTGCATTTTTGTTCCATTCACCGATTTGGTTTGCAATTTTCTATGATTATCCAATTGTGCTAAAACCTTACTAAAGCTTTAAAGTGCCACTATGGACTGCGGGATCTTTACATATTTAAATAACTTAGGCTAAAAGAAAATGTTTCCCGAAATTTTTTCTCAAAAATATTAAATCCCCGCCCATTAACAGCGCTCCAAAGTTGGTAACTCTATAACTGTGACCGTGCATTAGGGACCTGGTGCGAGTTTACTGTGTGACGCCGCGCTCGGAACCGAATTTCTGACTTTTTAGTGTGTTTTTGGTATTGCGTCTCTTAAACCTTTATTTAAGCAGTGAAAGCTTTAGATATATTCATCAATATGTCCCAAGTTGGTTCGTTTTGACTCGGCGGAAAAAATGTTGGTTTTTCGACTGTGACGTAATCTATCAATTAGAGCCCAGGCCCAAGAAAAACGGTGTAACTTTCAAAATGGCGCGATTCGAGCTGATTTGGCCAATTTCGGAGCACTGTTAATGGGCGGGGATTTAATATTTTTGAGAAAAAATTTCGGGAAACATTTTCTTTTAATCTAAGTTACTTAAATATGTAAAGATCCCACAGGCCATAGAGGCACTTTAACAAAATGTTCTGAAACCTTATTAAAAGTCAGTGACAAGGATCTATTTCGGTATTATATAAAACTGTCGCCTCGTTGAATGGAACATTTCATCTTTCAGACGATTTTATTCACCTCTGGGTAAGCTCTCGGACAGGAACGTGTTAATGCGTTTCATAATCACGACATATGCGAGATCATAGATTTTATCAGTGGCGGAAACATCAATAATGTACTTTTACAGTATATAACATTGTATTTTTGAACTTTGCATTGATTTGGGTCAAATTAAAATTAAAAGGTTTATTTCTTATTTAGATGGGATTTCTTGCTGCTTGTCCATACTTACTCAAATCAGTCCTAGGTCCTCTCGGTGGAATTACAGCAGACTTTCTTATTAAATACAAAATAATGAGCATTCGCAATGTGCGTGCTTTGTATTATGCAATAGGTAAGTAAAGAGTCACACCAACCACACTTTGGGAACAATTTGTAAGGAGACAGTCATGAAAACGACGTATAATAGAGTTTGACTGCACTTTTTGCCACAGAATCAGCTTTAAAGGGTATTGGCAATAGAAAATAAGTTTATCTCATTTGAAAGAACTCGTCAAAGAAGACCTTTTACAATTTCCCCGTATTTGTTTTGGTTTTGGAAATATTTCGACCAAAGACAGCGTGCTGTCCGCCATCTTGTTGTAATTTTGGGTCTAATTAACTGGGGTAAACCCGATGAAACTACTCCGTGGGTGACCAGATTTCCACGGAAGGCTTTTTAAATGTTGTGGGTCAATTTAAAATGGAAATAGCGCAACAAAAATCGAGTTTCTAGCTCATAATGTCATAAGATTGGGAAGATAAATATTTCACTTTACCCTGGTTATGTCGTCCGTCACATGCATAATTTTCCATATCGAAAATAATTCCAAGATGGTGGACAGCACGCTGTCTTTAGTCAAAATATTTCCAAAACCAAAACAGATACGGAAAAATTGTAAAAGGTCTTCTTATACCACTTGACGAGTTCTTTCAAATGAGATAAACTTAATTTTTATTGCCAATATCCTTTAAAGTAGGTGTTCTTCGGAGCCATTTTACTTGAACCCATAACCTTCTGATGGGTCTAACCATTGAGCTACTGGGACTCGGGGTCCAGTTACTTAAACGTTAAAGCGCCTATAAACTCAAATAAGATAGATATTACTGATATGGATTCCATGTAACGTGAATAGTTGAATGCCAAAATATTTTCTGACTTGAATTCAACTTCTGTTTGTTGTTATATTGAGGTTTGTATTTCCAAAATGTTAATGGGGATGACGTCAATGTAGGTATTTGTGGGTTGTTTTTTTCTTTTTTTATGATAAACCGCTGAAGATTTTAATGAAAAAAAATGATAAAATGTAGAATATACTATTCAAGTATGCCATTAACATGTGAATTCCGTGGGTAATATTTCTGCTGTAACGGAACACTGCGTATTCAAATTATGCCTACATAGACGTCATCCTCATTACCATTTTGGAAATACAAACCTCAATATAACAACAAATAAAAGTTCAAATCAAAAAATATTTTGGCATTCAGCTATACACATTAAATAATAGAATCCATATGCAGTAATATCACATTTGGGTTTATAAGCACTTTAACGTGTAGCTTAATTTATAACTTCTGACGTTTAAGACAATAAATTTGAATAGATTATAATGTCGGACGTTAGAACTTAGGTTGGATGTTAGCAACAAACTTCCAGGGGGTTCCGGGGACATGCTCCCCCGGAAAATTTTGGATTTTAGAGTCCCTGAAATAGCATTTCCTGCATTTTGAGGGGGATTTGAAAGAGTTTTGAAGGATATAAATTACCCAACAAAATACCCAAATATATGAATACACCATACCATATAAGGCATACATCATGTAGGAGGACATGTCGTCATTGTCGTGGACTCATGGGGATATATGTTTTATAAGTTTATGTTCCAAAATCACTATGTATATTCAGATTTCAGATTGAGATTGTATACAATACGTCTATATAATCGTGATTCTGCTAGTGTATCGCTGTATAATCCTGTATTGGTTGGGAAAGGGAACGGGGGTGACTAGTCACCCATTCACCCCCCTGTATCCGCCCCTGGCATTGAACTTGTGGGTTCGAGTCCGGCTTGGGAACCTAGAAATTTTTCTGAGTAAAATGACCTGAGGAACACTTACACTCAATTCTCATATTCCGGCTAGAATATTGATCTCTTCTCTTAAAGTGTATATGAAATGAAAATTAAGTTTGTTTAATTTGGAAGAACTCTTGATATTGTAAAGTAACATCTTCTACAGTTTTTCCATATCTTACTTCGTTCTTGAGATCTTACTATTCGTTTGATATGTAAATGATTACACTGCATACGTCACATTGCATAATGAGTTACTGAGAAATCGTGTATATCACTGATATTAATCTGTTAAATCGCTTGAACATGAGACAAATACACCTACATGCCCAGTTTCGTGTGACTTTGTTCGATAACTTCAACAATATTCCTAATTTTCTAACAACTCATTATACAATGTGACGTATGCAGTGTGCTCATTTACATATAGTAATATCTCAAGAATGAAGTAAGATATGGAAAAACTGTAGAAGATGTTACTTTTTAGATACACTTTAACGACTATTAGCTTTCCAGAAAACGTTATTGGCAATATTATCCTGGAAAACCGAAGTCACTAATTTCTGATTTTAATTTTTTACTTTCAAGGTTGTATTTTTGCTGGTGTATTTATCGTTGCCACGGGTTACGTGACGCAACGTTACCTGTGTGTTATTTTTCTTGTTCTTGGTGTTGGGTTCTCTGGTATAAATGCCACAGGTTATGCCGTTAATCATCTGGATATAGCTCCACGCTATGCTGGCTTGTTAATGGGTCTTTCAAACACGTTTGGTTCTATGCCGGGATTTCTTAGTCCCATGTTGACTGGATACATTGCAAAATCGAAGGTTTAATTGCTCATAACACAATATTCTTAAAATGTAATTTAGGTCTGAAGTATTGTGGAGGTTTATACTATAGTTTAAACTTGAAAAAGTCTATTAATTTTGGTGGTGACTGATTTGTTACGATCTAGACTCAAGATTTCCAGTATACATGTTTGCTGAACTTGTTATTCTAGGTTAGCTGTAGTCTTGAGAAGGACTCGTTAATTCCGCAGTGATAGTGGTGGTGGTGGTGGTGGTGATGTTGGTGTTGGTAAGGGTGGTGTTGCAGTAGTGATGGTGTTGGTAGTGATAGTGGTTGTGGTGGTGGTGGTGGTGGTAGTGGTGGTGGTGATGGTGGTGGTGGTGGTGGTGGTGATGTTGGTGTTGGTGTTGGTGTTGGTAAGGGTGGTGTTGCAGGTAATGATGGTGTTAGTGGATAGTGATAGTGGTTGTAGTGGTGATGGTGGCGGTGGTGGTGATAAGTGGTGTTGGTAATGGTGTGTTGCAGTGGTGATGGTCTTGGTAGAGGTAGAGGTAGTGATGGTGGTGATGTTGATGTTGGTAATGGTGTGTTGCAGGTCGTGATGGTGTTAGTAGAGATAGTGGTGGTAGTGGTGGTGTTGGTAATGGTGTGCGCAGGTGGTGATGGTGTTGGTAGAGATAGTGGTGGTGGTGTTAGTGTTGGTAATGGTGTGTGCAGGTGGTGATGGTTTTGGTAGAGGTAGTGGTGGTGGTGATATTGGTGTTGGTAATGGTGTGTTGCAGGTCGTGATGGTGTTAGTAGAGATAGTGGTGTTGGTGTTGGTGTTGGTGTTGGTGTTGGTGTTGGTAATGGTGTGTTGCAGCTGGTGGTGATGGCGTTGGTAGAGATAGCTGGTGGTGGTGTTTTTATTGGTGTTGGTAATGTTGGCAGGTAGTGGCGGTGTTAGTGTTGTTGGTTGTAGTGTTGGTAGCTAGATATATAGTGGTGGTAGTACTGTTTATGTCAGTGTTGGTAATGGTGATGGTGATGATGGTGTTGTAGGTGATAGTTGTATCTTTCACAATATTGATCTGTTATTAATTAATATTATCTTTTCTTTTAGGATCCTGAAGAGTGGAAAATTGTTTTTTGGATCACTTTAATTATATACGTTGTTGCCACAATAATTTACGCCTTACTCGTATCTGGCGAAAAACAGCCGTGGGCCGACAAAAAACAAGCTTGAAATAATCCCAATGTACTAATAACTACTATAGAATTTACTTAATTTTTAGTCTTTAGTTTAGGTTGGTTTTTGAATCGGTTTTCGATGTATACTAACTGGTGATTGACTGGAAGCTGTATCTATAACTGGAAAAATGTATGCTTTTGTATAATATATGAATATAATAATATGATTTGCAATTAAATTAAATTAACCCGTACGTACGCGCATACGCGACAGGGTTCCCCTCCAAATGTGTTGTGCCTTTCCCTAAATGAGATTTCCCCGATGACATTTTGTTTCTTTATAACGAATACACACAATATTTAAATAAGTCTTTAATTATGTACTGCATGTATTGATAGAATATTTTTACTTGCCGAATCAATCTCGTACCCAGAGCCTGCGATCCTTTGGTCAGTACCAAGGAACGGAGACTCTGGGAAACTCCGATGAAAAAGTCCCCAAATCGGGGTCTTTGGTCCCAGTCCTCTGGTTCCCAGTTCCTCATATAAATTTGTAACTGTCATGTTGATGATCGTTCGCTAGTCCGAAGACCAGGGAAATATTGTTTACCGATGAATAAAATCAACATGTTTTACAAGGCTCTCGACAAAGCATTTCGTGTAAGAATGGCCATTGTTTGCTTTTCTCCTAATCGTTGACCGGACGATTTGAGTCGTAGGTTTTATTTGTCCGCGTCGGCCGTGATCGGCTCGGTTCAGCTGCTCAGGTAAGGAATTGTACTTTCTGTTAGGAATTTTGGCTAAATTATATCGACCTTGTATTCTCTAATGTTATTTTTAAAGTTCTGAGACGAAACTGCGAATAAATACGAGACGAATCAGACGACAGATGTTGTTTGGCGACAAAGCGACAATAATAATAGTTTTAGCTTGTAAATTATCGGGATTTTCACTGTCTTGAATTATTTCATGTGTTCAATTGTTCATTGGGTTTGTCGTTTATAATTATGTGTTACAGAACGTTGATAAATCAATTAAACAGGCTGGCAACGTGCACAGAATTTTAATTTTCACTGTTATTTATTGCTGGGTCGAGATTGATTGAACTAACCAATCAGGTGCCGAGTTTCATCGGAGTTTCCCAGAGCCTCCGTTCCTTGGTACTGACCAAAAGGATCGCAGGCTCTGGGTACGAGATTGTTGCCGAATACGAGTGGTTTGAATCCTTCTCATCCCCAGCTCCCTCGCTTCCAAAGAGCTCGAGTAGTGCGTTTTGATTGGCTAACGTTTTTCCCGCCACAAACTTGTCTTCTTCGGACACTCGCTGGTCGCTTCTTGTCAACACTCGACAGTGAGTTGGTTTCAACTCTTTAACGTTTCCCTAATTTGTTCAATATTTGGATAACTTTAACCTCTCAGGGAACTAGAGAAGCGGATTACAATGGACAAGAATCCCGTCGTGAATAATTCTGGCAACAACTAAACGGTAAGAAGCACGTTTAATTGATAAACAGCGTACACATTTGCACGGTTCTAATTTAATTTAAACGACAATATTTGGCCTTCGTCCATGGTTTGTGTCGATATCTCTGGACTCCGAAAACAAAATGATACAACGAGTCGACGACCGTGTTGCAGGAAGAAAATATAGGAGACAGCTTTGTTGCTTTGTGTTGTTCGGAGTGATCTTCCAACTGCGGGCAAGATGGCCGACATGATGTAGAATTTAATATTAAACTGAAAGTGAAAATGAACCAATAATACGCCAGTCGGCTAGGTTTTGTGTTCAGGCTTACTAATCTTAATTATTACTCGTATAATAACTAAACAGATAATGACAGGTTTAATACAATTATACAATGCTTTGAGTTTGTGATGCATTACAAAAGTTTGTTGAGGGGGGCATTATTGGAGGGGGGGGGGGAGGGGGAGGTTGCTCCAAACCGCAATTACTGTTTCGAAAATTAATTGAATACCCAAACTGCCTGAATTGATAAAACAAAATACCATACCGAAGCAGCAAAATACCATATGAAAAACCACAATACTGAAAATCCCAATGCCCCCCCCCCCCCTCTTTGCTGTACCATGGGTAATATTACCTTTACATTTTGAGTGGGGGGAGTGGAGTCGGGTAATCCTAACCTATCCCACCCTACTTGCGTAAAAATGTCATAACTTGTTAACATGATGTATATGTACAACAAAACCTATTCCAAAAATAATGCCATCCTGAAAACTCAAAAATATATGCGTTAAAACAAGTGGAACTAGCTGTGCAATTGTAATATTTTGACTTTTAGTCTATTTCAAAGTTGACTTCAGACTTGTCTGAAGATGACTTTGAAATAGAGTTGAAATATTACAATTTCACAATAGTTCCATTTGTTTTAACATGTATATTGAGTTTTCAGGATGGCATTATTTTTCAGAATATCTTTTGTGAAGAAGAAGAATTTCAAATGAAGTCAAATCACTGATGTAGAGAAAAGTTTTCTGACTGCCCCAACTGGGAATCAAACCCAAGATCTCTGGTTTAATGTACCAGCACTCTAGCTACCACTGAGCAATTGGGACTCCCAGCTGAGGCAGTCAGAAATATCCATATACTGGTATTTGTTTTACTTTTATACTTTTTCAAGTTGTCAGCTGACTTGTTGCAGACCTGTTAACAAGTTGTTAACAAGTTGTGTTTTTATCCAACTGGCATAACAAGCTTGTCGTTAACCTTAGCAACTAGTCTTGTTAAGTGCAGAGCAGTAACAAGTTATTGGTACTAGTAACAACTTGCCACAAGGCTGTAGGAGTTATCCTTGTTGCAGGTTGTCAACAACCTGTTGCAGACTTCTTAACCGACTGGGAACAACCGGTGTGAAAGTGCACACATTTGTGGGTCAGTTAACCAAGGCAGATTAAACACTGATAAGCAAATCATATTTTATTTGGCTATATTCGCAATTGAAAGCTAAATAAGACTTGAAAAAGGTTACATAACTGTACCATGTCAATCCAGTAGTCTAAAAAAGAAATAAGAAACAAAGTTCTACATGCTCAATATTCTAAGCTACACATTTCTAAGCCACACATTTGCAGTCAAAACAATCTTCTGACTAGTAAAAAACAAACAGTTCAGTATCTATGTTGCAATGCTGTTTGGCATCCATCCTGGCTGGAAATAAGGATATGTCAGATGCCCACCATTTAATCTTCGCTTGTTTCGATTCTTGAACCACTTCTGTATTGGTCCCATTAAACGCTTGTAATATTTCTGTGTGAGCCTTCCAGCTTTTTGATCTTTTAAGTCTGATCCGTAGTTGAAGAGTTCATCACAATGAATTGATGCCAAGTTCATTATTGTACTAAGGTGTATCTAGTAAAAGATAAATAAATATATGTATGTATATATGTATATATGTATATATATATATATATATATATATATATATATATATATATATATATATATATATATATATATATATATATATATATATATATATATATATATATATATATATATATATATATATATATATATATATATATATATATATAAGTATTATATATATATATATATATATATATATATATATATATATATATATATATATATATATATATATATATATATATATGTATTATATATATATATATATATATATATATATATATATATATATATATATATATATATATATGTATGTATATATATATATATATATATGTATATATATATATATATATGTAATGTTTACATCACTTTACAACACGAGTGGCCATGTTGTATTGAATATACAATCACGAGCCGAAGGCGAGTGATTGTTAATATTCAATACAACAAGGACGCGAGTGTTGTAAACAACTTGTGAAATTAATAAATAGTAAAAATCCCTTTGGGATATTGAGATGCTAATTTGCTAATTAGTTACAAGCACTAGTGGTTGTATCAGAAGAGTATACATTGATCCACTAGTGGTTGTAACTAATTAGCATCAC